>CM029394.1:392955-450455 GCA_017165825.1 Hepsetus odoe
TGTCTGTCAATCTGTCTGTCTCTGTCTGTCTATGTGTCTGTCAATCTGTCTCTGTCTGTCTGTCTGTCAGTCTGTCTCTGTCAATCTGTCTGTCTGTCTGTCAATCTGTCTCAGTCTATCTCTGTCTGTCTCTGTCTGTCTGTCTGTCAATCTGTCTCTCTGTCTCTGTCTATCTATCTGCCTGTCTGTCTGTCTTTGTCTGCCTGTCTTTGTCTATCTGTCTGTCTGTCTAACTACCTGCCTATCTATCTATCTATCAGTCTGTCTGTCTGTCTATCCGTGTCTAACTACCTGTCTATCTATATAGCTATCTGCCTGTCTTTCTGTCTATCTATCTATCTGTCTGTGTCTAACTACCTTTCTATCTATCTATCTATCTATCTATCTATCTATCTTATCTATCTATCTGTCTGTGTCTAACTACCTTTCTATCGATCTATCTATCTGTCTGTGTCTAACTACCTGTCTATCTATCTATCTGTCTGTGTCTAACTACCTGTCTATCTATCTATCTGTCTGTGTCTAACTACCTTTCTATCTATCTATCTATCTATCTATCTGTCTGTGTCTAACTACCTGTCTATCTATCTATCTATCTATCTATCTGTCTGTGTCTAACTACCTGTCTATCTATCTATCTATCTATCTATCTGTCTGTGTCTAACTACCTGTCTATCTATCTATCTATCTATCTATCTGTCTGTGTCTAACTACCTGTCTATCTATCTATCTATCTATCTATCTGTCTGTGTCTAACTACCTGTCTATCTATCTATCTATCTATCTATCTGTCTGTGTCTAACTACCTGTCTATCTATCTATCTATCTATCTATCTGTCTGTGTCTAACTACCTGTCTATCTATCTATCTATCTATCTATCTGTCTGTGTCTAACTACCTGTCTATCTATCTATCTATCTATCTATCTGTCTGTGTCTAACTACCTGTCTATCTATCTATCTATCTATCTATCTGTCTGTGTCTAACTACCTGTCTATCTATCTATCTATCTATCTATCTATCTACCAGCCTATCTATCAGTCTATCTGTCTGTGTCTAACTACCTGTCTATCTATCTATATATCTATCTGCCTGTCTTTCTGTCTATCTGTCTGTCTGTCTGTCTGTCTATCTGTCTCTGTGTCTAACTACCAGCCTATCTATCTATCTATCAGTCTGTCTGTCTGTCTGTCTGTGTCTATCTATATATCTATATATCTATCTGCCTGTCTTTCTGTCTATCTATCTATCTGTCTGTCTGTCTATCTGTCTGTCTATCTATCTGTCTCTGTGTCTAACTACCTGTCTATCTATCTATCTATCTATCTATCAGTCTGTCTGTCTGTCTGTGTCTAACTATCTATCTATATATCTATCTGCCTGTCTTTCTGTCTATCTGTCTGTCTGTCTGTCTATCTATCTATCTCTCTCTGTGTCTAACTACCTGTCTATCTATCTATCTATCTATCTGTCTGTGTCTAACTACCAGCCTATCTATCAGTCTCTGTCTGTCTGTGTCTAACTATCTATATATCTATCTGCCTGTCTTTCTGTCTGTCTGTCTGCCTGTCTGTCTGCCTGTCTATCTTCTTAAGCACTAGTTGTTCTGATTGTTTGTAATCTGTGAATATTCTGCAGGATTTTGGTACTGATTGTGTAAATGAAGTGCAGCAACTTATCGGTTTATACTATTGATCGATTGGTTTCTAACATCACCAACCAGCCTGAAGAATGAGACCAACGTTCTTCAGAGAAGCTAGAAATGTCCCATTTCCTCGGCAGCTTGAGGTCCTGAGAAAAAGGATTCAATCAAACGTGACGTTAAAGGGAGTCAGCTGGCCGAAGAGTCTCCGATGAAACGCTTTGATGAGTTTGATCTTCACCAATTGCTCGTGCAGGAAGGACTTCAGTGTGACTCGCAGCCTGGAGCACATCCAGAGGTTTCCTGGCTTCCCTGCCCCATTCAGCAGGCGGGACGGGGTACAGGGCCCTCCTTCAAGGCCCTTCGGAGGGGCCATTTGTTGGGTCTCATTGAAATGTTAAGTGGAAAAGGGCGAGCAGTGGAGGTCTGGATTCGCTCATTCATCTCCACCAAACTGCATTAACACTTTTAAAGCCCCTCCGCCTCACCGCCCCCGCAGCGGGTCGGGCTCAGGCAGGACAGGTTGGAAGGGAGGCCTGAAAGCTTTTGATGTGTCTGGAGGTGCTGTGTTTTTGTTCTGACTGAATGGAGAGCCTGGGTCTGGGTGTCCACCCGCCGAGGGTTCTTTTTGAGCGGCTCCAGCCACGTCCGCCTCAAACCAAAAGATGCTGGAGCCAGAAACCCGTTTGTAAAAGCAGAACTTCATTTTTAAGAGTCTGGATGGACTGGAGGCCCGTGCAGGGTAGTTCGTTCACCCTGGGAGGACCGGGATTGGCTCCAACAGCCCGAACCACCCTCGTTAGGATAAGCAGAGGGACTGAGACACAGTGTCCAGGACAGGTACATCCACGTGTTATCCCTAGATGATCCAGAAGATCCAAAGTCTAGACCTAGTCTGTGTACAGCACAACAGACCAAGATCCACAGATCTTATATTTTATCACTTCTAGATTTCCAGATCAGATTAAACCAGCCTTATTTCATCCCTTTAATCCCACTCTGTCCCTAAAGACCGACTGACTGTCCGCCTCACAGTGCCATAAATCATCAAGCACACCTCAACGCCTCACCTGTAAACTGTGCTTTTAGTGTAAAATGTGTAAATAAAAACCAGATTAATCTGAAACACACACTAATCCCAACTGTACTCTTCTTTCAGTAAACAGAGCCACATCTGCGCCGAGAGGGCCGGATTATAAACAAGCCCTGTGTGTCCCCGGCGCTGCTCTCTGCTCAGAGTGTTTTGTGTGAAAGTGAATGAGATTAAAGTCCACCGGGGAGACGAGGACCGCCGTCTCACACACACCGCCAGGCTGCCGTCTCAATTACAGTCTGACGGGCCGAACTATAACTGCTCCCGAGAGGACGGCGGCTTGAGGAAAATCCATAAACGAGGACATCACCACACGAGGGCACAGACAGCAGAAAACAGAGAGGACACCTTCCATTACAGCAGGCTGGACATGTCTGCTCTAGAGCGCAGTTCTAAAGGTTTAGTTTAGTGTCCACTTCTTCTGCTCCTGCTCCCATTTAGGTGTTTCCACAGCAGACTGTCCATCTCTGTCCATGTCTTCCTGACTTCTGCATCTTCCTCTTTCACAGTCCACCTGCATGTCCTCTCTCACCACGTCCACAAACCTCCTCTTTGTCCTTCCTCTTCTCCTCTTTCCTGGCAGCTCCATCTTCAACATCCTCCTCCTGATATGCTCCTCGTCTCTCCTCTGGACACGTCCAAACCTGGACACGTCTCGCTTTTCTCACTTTGTCTCCAAACCATCAAACCTGAGCTGTCCTAATATACTCGTCCCTAATCCTGTCCGACCTCAAATCTCAGCATCTTCAACTCTGACACCTCCAGCTCCACCACTTGTCTTTTCATCGCTTCTACATGGCCAGTCTCACTACCATCTCCCAGCAGGATAATACAGCTGGTCTCACGACTGTCCTCCATGTAAAGGTTTAATTTTGTGTAAAGATTTAGTTTGACCTCTGGGTGGGACTGTGATGGTCTGGACCCAATGAGTCTGTCCTGCATGTGTCCCTCCCTCCAGGAACGGGTTCAGTTTCAGTACAAAATCTTCTCCAGACTAAAATGTCCGGTTCCATTCTGCCGCAGAAGACGTGTAGATGGAACTCCTCCCTTTGGGGGGTGGCAGGGGCAGAATCAGGTTGACCTCCTGACCCCATCAGCTCCTGCTGTGACCTCTTGACCCCTGCTGTTCTGAGCAGCCACATGACCTGGGCCCTTTCACAGGGCTGTAAAGGTCAAGTTACAGCAGGCCGGGACACTTGTTTGGTCTACAGTTCGTGAGCAGCGGCGGCGACCGGACGCCTCAGACCCGAAGGAGACGGTGTCGATGGGTTTGGCGCTGGACCACAGCGACCCTTCTCTCCTTCGCTGGAATCATTAAGACAGACAGCAGACTGTGGAGTCCAATCAGAAAGGAACCAACAACCTTCAGTCCTTTTTCTTTTTATTATTTTTAGAGCATTTTTATAATTTAACAGATTCATCCAGTAACAGAAAAGGTTCAAACCCACAGGAATCAAGAGGCTACACAAGAAAAATCCTCACTTTTTTAAACAGTTTCCTTTAAATAGTTTACCTGCGGGCTGAAAAAAAAGAAAACACTGCTCCAGTTGTTTGCTGCCCGAGTGTGTGTGTGTGTGTGTGTGTGTGTGTGTGTGAGAGAGAGAGGCTGTAAAGGTCCTGTTGGGAATGTGTAATGACCCGTAACTGTTCCATCATTTGTGACACCAGGGCGCCAACGAGCTCCTCACGGTCAACATCTGTCTGAACAGCTGAACCTCTGCAGGCCAGGAATCAGCTGCTGTAAAGCAGAGTACTGTACTATAAAGTACTGTACTGTAGAGTACTGTAGTGTAGAGTACTGTAGAGTACTGTACTGTAGAGTACTGTACTGTAGTGTACTGTACTATAAAGTACTGTACTGTAGTGTAGAGTACTGTAGTGTAGAGTACTGTAGAGTACTGTACTGTAGAGTACTGTACTGTAGTGTACTGTACTATAAAGTACTGTACTGTAGTGTAGAGTACTGTAGAGTAGGACGATGTCATTTAGAATAACGTGCTTTAGTTCAATATTGCGCCCTATAGTGTGTGTGTGTGTGTGTGTGTGTGTGTGTGTGTGTGTGTGTGTGTGTGTGTGTGTGTGTTGGTCGTTACAGTATAAACTCCATTTCATGCAGCAGGAACTCAACAGTACATCATGTTTTTTTATCCATAAAGAAGAAAGTGCTGCTCTTAGCAGTCAGTACAGAAAATACACGGGAATAAAACAGCAGACCGTTAAGCTCCACTAAAGCAGGATTAAGTTTTTAGTTTGAATTTGAACGCTGGAGCTTTTCTGAACAAATAAACGCTTAGAAAGCCATTTCTGTTCTTGCTCAGATGGTCCTTTTGCTCTGTATATAATACAGAGGTGTGTGTGTGTGTGTGTGTGTGTGTGTGTGTGTGTTACATATAGTTTTAATTCCAAAACACACTGCTTAAAGCAACTTTCTTTAATAATGGGTGCATTTTATGCATTTTGGAATCAAGACTTCTATATTTATAGTAGGTGGTCGAACTGAGCTGTTTAATGAGGGAAAAGAACAGAAAGACTACTTTTTGATTTAACTGAATAAAAGCATGTTCACAGACTCTTATTTTGTTCCGAAGCCGTACAAAAACACTGTAAACCATTAAAAAGGCAGAAAGGAAGGTATAAAGAATATGTAGAGTAAAGAAAGGGGAGAAAATAAAAACCCCGGTCCTCCTGGTCCTGCAGCGGCTCTACAGAGACGTCTCTCGCTGCTGTTCTGCTCCAGGATCAGATGTTCCTGCTCAAAACTCCGCTTATGAAAACGTTCCTCTCCTCCACATCCCAGACCTCGACCCTCATCCGCTACACTCAGGTTAAATTAAAAAACAGGTTTAAAAATAAAGACTGCCGGACTCTTCAGCCTGTGGGACTTTTAAAAAGGACTACACGCCTACGGATTATCTTTGATATGTACAAAATAAAAGTTCTCTCTCAAAAAAGGGAAAAAGAGCCAGAATAAAGAAGCTCATGCTAATTGCTTTAGTGTGCTGTAACTAAACTCCGCCCACTGACACAAACTGACCAATCAGAGAAGGCAACAGTCCAGTCAGGGCAGCTTGGCAGGTTACAAAAACAAAAAGAGGAAAAGAAAAAGAAAAAAAAAAAAAAAAAAAAAAAGGCGGAGTGCCTTTAAGGACGAGTGGTTTTATATGGCAGAGAGAGAGCGCGCGAGAGACAGACAGACAGAGAGAGCGCACGAGAGAGACAGACAGACAGAGAGCGCGCGCGAGAGACAGACAGACAGAGAGAGAGACAGAGAGCGAGAGAGCGCGAGAGAGAGAGAGAGAGAGAGAGAGAGAGAGAGACAGAGAGAGAGAGAGAGCGAGAGAGAGCGAGAGAGAGAGAGAGAGGGAGAGGGGGGGGGGGTTTGGCAATTGGCGAGGACGTCCCAGCTGTGACGCTCACACACACTCCTCAGCAGACATGAGCAGGGGGTTGATGTACTCGAAGCCTTCAAACTCTGACTGATCAATTTTCTTCACCACGTCACTGTGGAGACAGACAGACAGACAGACAGACAGACAGACACACAGACAGTCAGACCAGAATTTTTGGATTCCAACACATACTCCAAACATCTCTGGGAGACAGTACGTCCTACTGTGTCTTAAACCACACCCATAAGTCTGATCCACCTTCATGAACGTTTTGGGACCGAAAGGATTTTGGTGACTATTGAGCTCCCGTGTCAGTCCTACAACAGGCAGGATCAGAAACCGCGTAAGTGAGTCTTTCAGGGACGCTGAACACACTCGCTGAGGGGCGTGTGATGACAGCTTCCCTCACCCTGCAGCTTCCTAACCTCACTGATGCTTTTGCTTGATGGAACACATTTGAGGTGAATCGTCACTTTAAATTTTAACTCACTGAAACCAGCGCAGTCACGAGAACACACACACACACACACACACACGCGCTGATAGGATCATAGTGTTACAAGCTGACGAGTCACAAAGTGATGTCAAGGACAAAATACCATAAACACCTGCATTAGTGCAGGAGAGGGAATGATTCACACTCTCTCACACACACACACACACACACACACACACACACACACGGATACTGACTCATCGTCTGGTGTGAGCTGGATGGGTTCGTTGGTGAACTGGGCATCAAAATTGTCGAGGCCGAACTCTCCCGAAATGTTGGGCTTGAAAGGTGGAACGACCTGCTTCTGCTCCAGCTGAAACACACACACACACACACACACACAGTATTACTATACTAATGAGGACTTTCTATTCACCAACACTAAGCATAATAACACTAAACATAAATCTACACCCAAGTCTCTGTCCCGCACTTCAACCTCAGTAACTGAAAACCTTTTATAAAAACAAAAAAAAAAACAAAACAAACCTGCACATTGTGAGGACCCGGCTATTTCTATCATCAGGACATTTGGTCCCCACAAAGAGGGAAAAACAAACCCTCCTCATTAGAAAATGTAAATAAAAGACGAGCCCAACACTAAAGCTACTGCAGGTGAGCAGTGATGATCAGGCTGGAAGGGATGGAGATGTTTGGGAACAGAATTCAGATTAGATTTTCATATTTTGCAGTAAAAAATAATATTTCATTTTTAATTATTATTCTATATTATTAATATTTTTGTTTAATATTTCACCTTCGGACACTGTTTAACCAGCGCAGTGAGCGTTTCTGCTTAGGCACTCCCAACATCCAACTTCTGCTGGAGAAACCCAAGGGGCAGTTTGGCTCCATTTTTAGGTTCAGATGTGTATTTTTTTCTACAGAGCATCACTGAGGGACCAGACCGGTTCCCCCTGCAGGAGACCGCAGACACGCGACCCCTCCAGACGCCACATTCTCTCCCCGTCCAAACAGGAACAGTGGATCACACGGGAGATCACACCATCAGGCCTGTTCCAGATACACACCCCTTCCCTCACACTGCTCCACCGGTCTTATCTGGCCAAGATGGCCCAGACACAGCATGTCCAAAAGTACCTGGACACTGTTTCTACTGAAGATCAGCTACTCTGAGGTGCAGACGGTGTCTCCATGGAAACACAACCAACAGAATGGGCCGTTCACAACCCGAAGGTCTCATACAGTGAAACCCTCACAGCAATGTTCATCATCAGTACCTCACTGATACAATCAGACCCTCACAGCAATGTTCATCATCAGTACACACACAGTAGCAGCAGACTGCAGCTCTGGTGACCTGCTGTTCAACATGACCGGTCACACCGTCTGTACAGCCTGTCAGCTGAAGACAGACAGAGACCGACAGACAGAGAGGGACAGACAGAGAGGGGGAGGACAGACAGAGAGGGGGAGGACAGACAGTACTGTGACTCACCAGTTCCCAGTCTACATTTCTGAAGAAAGGATGAGCCATGATATCAGCGAAGCCTGTCTGAGGATGACAACCCAACCTCTCCTTCGGCTCCTGAGACAGAGAGAGAAAGATGGAGAAAGAGAGAGAGTAAGTGTGAGGTGTGTGTGTGTGTGTGTGTGTGTGTGTGTGTGTGAGAGGTGTGTGTGTTACCTTGTTGAGAAACCCTTTCAGGACACTGGCTGCTTTCACTGACAAGGACCTGGGAATCCTGATCTGCTTTTCCAAGATCACTGAAAACACACACACACACACAGACACACACACACACACACACAGACACACACACACACACACAGAGTTGATTATTCAGATTTAGGATGAATCAATAAATCTGATTCAGCGTGCCTCAATGAATCAACAGTAGTGATAGATGACCACCCAAAAGCACGATAACACAACGCATCATTAAATCAGACTCAGGACGAGTCAGTCAGTGAACGGACCCCTCGGACTCAGGACGAGTCAGTGAACGGACCCCTCGGACTCAGGACGAGTCAGTGAACGGACCCCTCGGACGTCCCTGCTGTGTTGTAAAAGTGTGAGGATCTGGATTTGCGTATAAACTGTGTGTGAATTTGGGGAAGAGTTTACAGGTGTGAGCTGCTCAGGTGTTCTACCTTGGAACAGGTAATCCTCCGTGTTCTGGTCAGGGTTATCAGAACTGCCCACGATGTCGAACGGAGAGCGACCAGCCATCATCTCAAACATCAGCACACCTAACGCCCACCAGTCCACACTGAAACCTGGACACACACACACACACACACACACACGTTAATTCTCCAGTACTAAGAATGAAAAACACAATACATTATTAAAAATGAATAAAAATCTGCAGTAAAATAAATTGAACACTAAAGTCCCACCGTAGTCCTCTCCTCTCAGGATTTCGGGGGCGATGTAGTTGGGGGTGCCGCAAAAAGTGCTGGTGGTGTCTCCCGGCCTGAGGCCCTCCTGCAACACACACACACACACACACACACACACACACACACGGAAAGAATTAGAAAAGAGTGTACACACTTTCATGATTCAACACTATAAACGTTTTTGCCTCTAACGCACAGATCTTAAGATGTTTTCAGTATCTACAGTGACTCAATAAGGTGTGTGTGTGTGTGTGTGTGTGTGTGTGTGTGTGTGTTAGGATAAGCTCCAGCGCCCTGGTTGGGATAAACGGCTCAGAGAAGGATGGCTGGATTAGTGGATAATCTCTGAAGTGTTTGAGAGATTAGGCCGGTCTGTTCCTCTGGGCACCACCAGACTGAAACTCTCGACACTTCCGGCTCAGAGCAGCAGGAGGCGCTGTGTCTCGGTCTCGCCACCAGGAGGGCGGCGGGGACCCGTTTAACCTCTCCGCTGGTCTGCTGCACTTCCACACTGAATGTTTAATTACTGCGAATGAAAGATTTCATCCCGACACCGACTCCATCTAGGGGCGGGTGGGGGCATTACAGGCATTACAGGCACGCCGAGCGCAGACAGATGAACGGACACAAAAGCAGTGAAGTCTGTTGGTGTTTGCTGTTAGAATGTTTCAGGTTTTGTTTCTTCCTGACTGTGACGTGTTTGTCCTTAAACTCGTGTTTTCAATTCAAACCCAACAGGCTTCACGTTTCCCGGCCACTAAAGCGACTCTAATTCAGAGGCGTGGTTAAAAGGTTACGTTTTTCCTGTGTGTGTGTGAGTGTGTGAGTGAGAGAGTGTGTGAGAGTGTGAGTGTGTGAGTGTGCTCGTTGCAGAAGTTTGTCTAAATGTGCCGGATGAAGAAAGCCCCAGGAAACACGTCTGGTGTTCATTCATCAGAAACGCATCTCTGGTTTCCTGCTCCGAGTCTGCAGCGCTGGTGAAGGTCACCTGCCGTCAGGTAAGGCTCACCTTGCACATGCCGTAGTCTGTGAGTTTGATGTGTCCCTCGGACTCCAGCAGGACGTTGTCCAGTTTGAGGTCTCTGTAGATGATTCCTCGCTCGTGCAGGTAGTTCAGAGCCAGACTGATCTCCGCCGAGTAAAACCTGAGGACCAGACCCTCGTTAAAGCTCACACACTCCAGCAGATCAACCCCACCTGGTCCACGGCAGCGTCCTGCCGTCCATCCGCCCCCTGCAGAGTCTCACTGGAGTTCAGAAAACCTTTCTGCTGGTTTCTATAATGATCTGCACAGACAAACAGCTCCACCACAACACTAAAACGACCATTAAAAAGAAGATTAGAACATCAACCTGTTCAATCAGAAGATCTGAAGACTAAATAAAACACACGGTGCTACATTTAAATGACGTTTTGTACATATATTATCAATATAAAGATATACAGAAGACAGAATGAAGATAAATAATCTTTAAACAGATCCACGTCTGTACGTCTCTCCGTCTGCACCTGCAGGACATTTCTGGATACAAACAGACAATTCAGAGAAGCACCCTCTCCATGGCATTTTCTAAAATCTGGCAACCCTTCGTAGATCAAGGCTGGGCCGTACTGGTTGATCACTCTTTCTTTTGAAATGTCTGTAAACGTTCACTCCTCCGTTTGTGACTGGGTTAAAGGTTCTCTCCATTAGATCTTAACAGCCAGCCGTGGGAAAATCAGAAGAAAAATGGTCGGTTCTCACCTGGCGTGTTCCTCTGGGAGCTTCCTCTGCCGCTGCATGTGGAACATCAGGTCTCCTCCGTTCACGTACTCGATTACAAAGAAGAGCCTGAGACGGAGAACAGGAGAAAACAAACCAAGAACGGGATCCATGACCTTTTCCTGAAAGTCTCAACACGTCACTGCTGGCCTCCATGAACTTTACACTTCAGACAACATTCAGGACAAACTGATTTAAAGCTTTACACACTTCTGTCCCGCCCGCTGCTTCTAAACCCCTCCCACTGCTGCGAAAACCCCACCCTCCGGCGCTAAACCCCACCCTCCGGCGCTAAACCCCACCCTCCGGCGCTAAACCCCACCCTCTTTCACTCTAACTTGCACTGGGACGGTGACTAAAGTGTAAATATTTCATTATTACAGGACTTGAATTGACGAAATAACTAAACGTGATGAGCCACAATAACAGCTGACGAAGCTTCATCAGTGGAATAACGACAATAAAGGTCTAATTCTAAAGATTATTTTTACTATCCTTATATTTCATTTTATTAAAACCTGTAAACATTGTGTTGCCCTTTGAAGATTTGACTCTGTGATGTTAAGCTAAGAACGGACGGCTGGTCTGGATTTTAGACTCAGACGTTGAGCAGAACTTTATGGAGGAGAACAGAAACCCTGTGGAGGTGTTTACTGACCTGCTCTCCGTCTGGAAACAGGAGTGAAGACCCACCAGGAACGGGTGATTGGACGCCTGCTCAAACACATGCTTCTCTGTTTGGACCCAGTCAATGTCCTGCAGGACAGTAAGGACACACACAAAGACAGGACAAATCAAAGGTCCACACTGTGACAGGGGATCCTGGTGTTGCTGCTCCTGCATGTTAATCCCAGATTAAATTAGTCTAACACTCATTTCCCGCTGAAAGACAACAGGTACGTGTCCCCGCCCTGTCCCTGATTCAGCGCTAGACCACTGCATCACCTGTCCCCTCTAAACTCTGTCACACTGAGAATCACGTCCAAACACATCCTCTGGTTTTAACCCCCCACACACCGGGGGTCACACATATCCACCGCCCGGGGAGCAGTGATGGGGAGGGTACCTTCTTCAATTTTAGAGCAATCTATTGGTCCGGGATTCAAACCCATGTCCTTCTACAGCCGCTGGTCCACAAGTGCCCCGTCTCAATCAGGCAGAGAACAAGCAGGAGAAAGAAGAAAAGGACGTAGAAGAATGAGAAAGAAGGAAGAGAAAGAAGAAGAAGCAGAAGGAGGAGGAACACTACTACTACGAATGATCCTGCACTAATTCTGAGGTCCAGTGGACGCGTCTGATCTTCACCTCGTCGTCGTTCACCAGTTCCTTCTTCACCACCTTCATGGCGTAGATTCGCTCCGTCTTCTTCAGTCGCACCAGCAGCACTTTAGCGTAGCTTCCTCGACCAATCACCCTCAGCAGGTCAAAATCAGACAAACCCAGACTGGAGGGGGCTTTACCGGGGTCTCTACTGCCCCCCGCCTGCAGGACAGACACACAAAGAATTACAGGATCGGTTTCATGAAGGTTTCACTTTTCACCCCCGACCCGTCTATAAAGGTCTAAAAGCCACATGCTCGGATCAGATTTTTGGGGGGCTGAGAGGGAAATAAATGAGTGGACTGCTTTACAGAAACGAGGGGCTGAAGACTGCGTTTACTGCGCTGCTCACACGCTGTGTGTTTATTCTAACGTTTAAAGGTGTTTTAAGAAACACACACTTTACTCAGGCAGCACGCAGAGTGAAAGTGACTGTTACTGTGAAGCAGCACAACAAAACCACACCTCTGCGTTTCACCCACACACACCCCATGCAGCAGGGGGCAGCTAGTGAAAGCGCCCGGGGAGCGGTGATGGGGACGATACCTTGCTCAAGGGTCCCTCAGGGCAACCTACTGGTCTGGGATTTGAACCCATGATCTTCTGATCCTGGGGCCTCGTCCCTTAACACTAGGTCACCGCTGCCCCATTGAGCGATGTACTTAACACTGTGTGTGTGTGTGTGTGTGTGTGTGTGTGTGTGTGTGTGTGTGTGTGTGTGTGTGTGTGTGTGTGTGTGTTGAAGTAAACCGAACCCCGCTCAGCTCATTAACTGCTCACTGCTCCTAATGACTGTGATGGAGTGAGACTTTATTATCTCCTCTAAAGGAAATCAATAAAGAGTGGATGAACACACACACACACAAACACTCACTCTCTCTGCAGGACTGACCTCGTGCTCCTCTCCTTCATGGTTGATGCTCTCAGAGGAGGTTTTGTGATGGACTGAAATGAAAGAGGAGAATGAAGAGGTTATTTCTGTACAAACATCACTGTAGCTTCATTAAACAACAGAGGACAGAACAGTGTCCCACAACTTTTGGCCATGCTGATGGTTTTTTGTGTGTGTGTGTGTTAAATAAGCAGAGGGTGCACTTATTTATGACTTCTGCACTGTTTCTCCAACGTTTTGGAAATACTTCACCCTCTACTGTCAATCATAAAATTCACTCTCCACAATTAGAGTGATACACTGAGACAACAAGAACACCACGATTATTATTATTACTGTTATTGTTATCATTATTGTTATTATTATTGTTGTTATCATCATTATTGTTGTTATTATCATCATCATCATCATCATCATCATCACTGTTATTATGGCTACTATCGCTGTTGTTACTGTTATTGTTAATTGGTGGTTATTAAAGTCTATTTAAATATTTAAATGTAAAGCTTCATTTAAAGTTCAGTTGTAATATTTTGGGGAATCTGTGAGATGTGAGATCTGTTGAGGACATGTCCCCCTTCCCATCGTCCACTGAGCTCAGCGTGAGAGACAGATCAACTCGGGTCATAAAGACCACTTAACATCCAATCAGTTCCTTCTAAAGCGCGCCCATCAATGAAGCTCCATCGACCTGCTCGGTGACAAAGAACCCGATCAGACTGATTGATGACGGTCAACAGCTCGACGCTGCCCCCTGGGAGAGACAGGACACCAACCCAGCACATTTAACTGGGGCAGCGGTGGAGCAGCGCTTCGGGACACCAGCATGATGACTACTGTGCTTATTACCACTGCTACTATTGTTACTACTGTTTTATTATTGTTACTATTACTACTACTGTTATTATTGTTGTTACTATTACTACTACTACTGTTACTATTATTACTACTGTTATTATTATTGTTACTATTACTACTATTACTACTACTACTATTATTGTTATTATTGTTATTATTATTACTACTATTACTATTATTGTTCAAGACTTTGGGAAAGAGAGCCCAGGATGCCAAGGTTAGGTGTACAGGACACGTTTTCATGGCAACGAGGCCCAATGTTAGAAGTACAGGTAAACGAGAAAAACGACTGTAAAGCACCTCCTCTGATCATGTCACGCTCACGGAAGAGTGAAGAAAGGACACGTACCGTTCCCCGGGTGATCCGGCGGGTGCTGGACGTGGTCCCCTCGGCCCGGAATCGGCTCCTGGGACGTCAGAGGAGAAACGGTCACCATCAAAAAACACCGGGAAATTCAGCAGAGCTGACTCAGCAACAAACACCACCACCTCCATTCAGACTCCTGCTCCACCTTAAATAACGTGGTAGCTACAGCCTACACACACACACACCCCCTCACACACACACCCACCCCCTCACACACACACCCACCCCCTCACACACATTACACCCCCTCCACACACACCCGCCCCTCACACACCCACCCTCACACACTGCCCCCTCTCTCACACCTCACACACACCCACCCCTCTCACACACACACACACACACCACCTCTCTCCACCCCTCACACACACCCCTCTCTCACACACACACACACACACCACCCCCTCTCTCACACACGCACACACCACCCCCCTCTCTCACCCCACACCCCTCACACACACCCCGCACACACACTCTCTCTCTCTCACACACACTCTCTCTCTCTCTCTCTCTCTCACACACACACACACACACCTCTCTCTCTCTCTCTCCTCTCACACACACTCTCTCACACCCACTAACACCCTCTCTCTCACACACCCACACCCTCTCTCACACCCACACACACACACACCCCTCTCTCACACACACCCACCCCTCACACCCCACACACACACACACTCTCTCTCTCTCACACACCTCTCTCTCTCTCTCTCTCACACACACACACACACACACTCTCTCTCTCTCTCTCTCTCCTCTCACACACACTCTCTCTCACACACACACCCCCCTCTCACACCACCCCACCCACACACCCCTCTCTCACACACACCTCTCTCTCTCACACACACACACCCCTCTCTCACACACACACACTCTCTCTCTCACACACACACACACACACTCTCTCTCACACACCCACCACCCCACACCACTGCCCCTCTCTCACACACACCTCTCTCTCTTTTACACACTCTCTCTTGCCACCACCCCACACTCTCTCTCTCTCACACACACACACTCTCTCACACACCACCCACCCCACACACACTCTCTCTCTCTCACACACTCTCTCTCTCTCTCTCTCCTCACTCCTCTCCCACACACCCCCTCTCACACACACACCCACCCCCTCCACCACCCCCTCACACACACACCCACCTCTCTCACCACCCACCCCCCTCACACACACACACACTCTCTCTCTCACCCCACCCCCCTCACACACACTCTCTCTCTCACCCCCACCCCCTCACACCCCCCACTCTCTCTCTCTCACACACCCCACTCTCTCTCTCTCTCTCTTTACCCCCACTCTCTCTCTTTCTCTCTCTCTCTCACTTTTACACCCCACTCTCTCTCCCACACACACACACACACACACACACACACACACACACACACACACAGCACTTTGGTCTCATCCCAGCCTATAAAATGGATGAAACGCATCATGAGAATATAACGTGTTTATATTATTTCTTGAATCTTTGATCTGTTGTATTTATTTACATATCGATTTCTGGATGTGCCCCAGCCCGGGGGTCACTGCTTCGTGTACATGATTAGATGAAGGTAAAGGTCCAGACTTGTACCTGGGTCATCTGTCGGCCGCACTCCACCGTCACCAGCTTGTGGCATTTCTTGTGCACCAGCAGTTTGCAGCTAATGCACTTGTAGCCCTGCCGGCCCAGTCCCCAGATCCGGTCCGTACAGATGGCACAGTGAGCCCGCTGCGGCAGAGACAGATGGGTGAACGTGAGGACCTTCCGGTTCCTGATTACAGGGACAGTCCCCCCGGAGCAGTTGGGGGTACAAGGGTATGTTCAGGAACCCAGTGAGAGTAGAGCTGGTGGTGGGACTCCAACCTGCGACTTCTTGGGCTGGAGGCCAGTATCTTACCACTGGACCACCAGCACCCCTTAATTACAAACCCTGTTGATCCAGCTCATTAGAAACTCACTGGACACTTTATTAGGAACACCCTGCTCTTCCACTTGCTGGCCACTTTATCAGAAACCCTTCTGTCTCCACTGAACAGATGAAGAAGTGCAGACTGTGGATCCGCTGCTGGTCGTCAGCTCCGTCTGCACTGCTCACGCTCTCAGCAGGACCTGCCGGTGTCCACAGTTCTGGATGGACTGCTGTCCGCAGAGAGAGGACATGGTAGTGCGTGTGCTGTTAGTTTTCAACTGCTCATATCCAGAGCTGTGTACCAGCGAAGGAGCTGAAGTACAGGGGTTTCTGATAAAGTGGCCGGGGCGTGAGAACTTTATAGCGCCAGCTCTTTCTTGGGGTTTAATCACACCTACCCTGTTAAAGCGCTTGGCCTGGAAGGCGTGGCCGTTCGCGTAGTACAGTTTCCTCCAGCGCCGCGCTCCTCGCCGATATATGGACTCTGTACACACCCAGAGACAGAGAGGACAGTTACACTGAGTGAGGGGGAGAGGGAGGACCGCCCTACACACCCAGAGACAGAGAGGACAGTTACACTGAGTGAGGGGGGAGAGGGAGGACCACCCATTGTCCAGAGAAGACTATTGTCCTCCCCCAAATCTAATTTTGAGCGGAGTTGCTGTGTAAACAAAAACAGACTCCTTATTTGGTCCAGTAAAGCTGTGTTGTGTTATTTAAGGCGACTCCTCCAAAACACCAATGTAATCTCAGTCCTAATTAGCAGTGTGGACTCACTGTCTTCTCCTGGACACGGCATGCCCGGCTTCTCCGGAACGCAGGGAAACACTGCAAGGACACAAGCAGGTTCAGATTAAACTGAGCAAAATAAAAGCACAGATTTCAAAACCTGTTCCACCTTAAAAAGTGTGAGAGGCACATTCTAAACACAACACACAGCGTTTACCGTGGATGATGAGCTCAGAATCTTTGTTGAGCTCATAGAGACGCAGAGCCTCTTCCAACTCCAGCTGAGAAGATACTGTACAGGGATCACCTACACACACACACACACACACACACACACACACACACACACACGCGTTAGAGAGAGTGTGAAACGCTACATTTTGGGGTGATGCTGGATCAGGGATGGATCATCTGATCTGACCCCACGGTAAGGTGGATTTATGAGGTGTCTGTCTACGTCCCCACTTCCTGCACTTGGACAATGAACAGAGGAGAATAAACAATGAGAGAGAGACAGAGAGAGAGAGACAGAGAGAGAGAGACAGAGAGAGAGTGTGTGTTTGAAACTGATGTAATGTCTGTGCTGATCAGAGACAGTACTGTCTACAAAACTCTCAGGACTGTCCTCCCCCAATAAACCGTCCAGTAACGTCCCCCCACCACTGTCTTCCAGCTCCACGTCTCCATCAATCTGTCCCCGCTGTGGGGTTTGTGGGTGGGTCAGATTTTATTGTGATTTTTTAAATCATTGTGATTCATTAAATACAGAAAAAAAGGCACTAAATCTACACAATACATCAAATATCTCGGTATTGTGCTTATTTAATATTCACACATTATGAATATCATTAATATTATTAAAAAGATCATATTACAACTTGTATCATCATCATATTTGATGATATTATCGTTATTACTCTTAATATTCTCGCATTATTGCTGTTAATAATGATTCTCTTTGCCACAGTAGATCATCCGTCTCCGTTTCTTCCGGTCCTCTGCAACTTCCTCCTTCACACCGTCCCCCTGCATGTCCTCTCTCACCGTCCATAATCCTCCTCTTTGGTCTTCCTCTTCTCCTCTTTCCTGGCAGCTCCATCTTCACCATCCTCCTCCTGATATACTCCTCGTCTCTCCTTCTTCTCCAACACTGTCCTCCCTTTCATTCACACTCGTGTTCTGTCCTTGTCCTCCTCACTTTCATTCCTCTCCTCTCCAGAGCAGATCTCCATCTCTCCAGGTTCTCCTCAAGCTGCTCCCTACTCTCACTGCAGATCACAATATCATCAGCAAACATCTTCGTCCACAGAGACTCCTGTCTAACCTCGTCCCTCAACCTGTCCATTAACATGGCAAACAAGAATGGGCTCAGCGCTGATCCTTGATGTAATCCAACCTCTACCTTAAATGCATCCATCACTCCTACTGCAGATCTCACCACTATTATTATTAATTATTATTAGCTTTAAAAAGTCCAGCGTCCACTAAATACTCCGCTCTTCCAGAGTGACAGAACTGTTTTATTACAATATCAGATCGAAACATTAGAAATACTTTATAAAGAGCAGCTGCATGTTTTATCACTGAGAGCTGAATTTGTGCTGTTTCACAAGAAAAAGAGGATCTGAGACGGTGTTTTAGTTCTGAGAAGATTCCGGACTAAAACTGAACCCGTTCATGGTGGAGACACCAAGAAGAGAGATTTAGTTCAGATGGACTATTTTACCATCATCACCGTCCCACAGAGACACGAGGAGACACGGGGAGCTTCACTGGGGACAGAAAATGACCAGATCTGGGACGTCCGGTTCTGTTCAGCACCACTGGAGAGATGCTGCGAGTCAGAACGCAGCCTGAGCGAGTTTAACACGGAGTTACGGAGGAAATCTGGAAAAGCTGGTGGAGTTCTCCTTCAGTGTTTTCTCCATGAGAGATTTTATCGTAAAGCTGGACTGCTGATCCTGGACATAACTACAGAATAAATGAAAAAAAGAAAGGAAGTGGAGAAAGAAAAGAAAAAGGAGTAAACAAATAATTTTCTTGATGATAAAAGGACACCTTCTTCGTCGATCCACTTCATGGTGAAGAGCTGGTCGTTGTCCAGAGAGCACATGTCCCTCACCTCACTGTACAGTCCCTCGTAGGAGATGGACGGCTCGAAGTGTGTGATCATGATGTCCCTGAAAGGAAACACACACACACACACACACACACACACACCAGGTTGAGATAATGGATGGATTATTCTGGTATCACATATAAAGCTGCAGGCAAAATATAAAAACCCAAAAAGTAATGATATAATAACTCCTATTTTTCTTCTCCTGATTTGTTAAATTTATAAATATGGAGAGATGGAGATCCAGAGAGGAGAGGAATGAAGGTCAGTAGAACTGAGACAGAATCCATGAGAGTGAATGAAAGTGAGGACAGCAGAGTGGTGAGGATGGAGGGAGTAGCGGAGGTAAAGGTGGAGGAGTGGAAACACTCGGGTGGACGGTTCAGAGTGAGGAAGAGAGGAGAAGAAGAGAGTGCAGGCAGGTTGGAATGGGTGGAGAAGAGTGACAGGAGTGATCTGAGAGTGAAAAAGAAGGACCTTCATACACCGACTCTAAACCCTTTAAAACATCACCCCCCAAATCACACACTAACCCTGTTAATAAGCCTCATCATTAGTGTGTTAGTGGGTGTGAAAGGCTGTATTAGAGAACCTTTATCTAGAACCAACCATGTGTGTGGAACAGAGTTAGAGCTGTAGAACCATTTAGCAGAGAAAAGCCAATCAGAGCATCGGGCCACTTTTATCTGATCTACATTCCTGTGTGTGTGAGTGTGTGAGTGTGAGTGTGAGAGTGTGTGTGTGTGTGTGTGTGTGTGTGTGTGTGTGTGTGCGCGCGCTGCTTTAAATGATTAGTGTTATCAGACTGAAACACACCTGCCGTGTGACGCCACCGGGTGTCTGTTTCCTCCCAGGGTCAGGGTTTGGGGGAAATTTACATATTGTTTACATTGAACTCTTTGATCTGTTTGTTTGTTTGTTTACTGGCCAAACAGTTTTGGAGGAGGTGGAGTATTTTACGGTGATATGGGCCCTTTAATGGGAACCGTGACGCAGACTCTCGAGGTAACAGATACATTCCTCTCTAACACACACACACACACACACACACACACACACCTTTCTAACACATTCCAGCGGCTGGTTTAAGGCACCAGCGTGAATCCTGGCTTCCTGTTTAAATTACCGGTCCACCTTAAATAGTCATCCTCATGTGCAGCAGTATTTAAGGTGGAACGGACAATTTGAAAAGGTCCCACAGAGTTTCTGTGTAACTCAGCACCTGTAATTAAAGAGCCAATTTAAGGTGGAATAGAATGTTTAAGGTGGAACAGAGAATTCTGTGCCAAGAGATGCTGGATGTTTTAAAAAGGTTCCGTTGTGGTTCTGTTGATCAGATTTAACAAGGTTCACCTCGAGGGCTTATTTAAAGCAGACAATTTAAGGTGGAACAGTAAAATAAAAGGTTTCTGTCTTGTAGTCCCAGTGCTGAGAGATGCTCGACATTAAAAGGTTCTACTGCAGTTCTACGTTACTCAGTTTTAAGGTGGAACAGGCCACTGAAGGAGAAAGGAATGTTTCCAAGCACAGTCTCTGTCTCCCAGTTCCTGCGCAAAGGTGCTGGACATCTGAGAAGGTTTGAATGTGGAGCTCTTTCACTCAGCACTTCAAATATAAGGGTCAATTTAAGGTGGATAGAACACGTAAGGTAGAACAACAGAATTAAAAAGGACTGTTTCTGATTAAACATGATCAAAATGACACGATCATGAAGGTTCCACTGCAATTCAATGTTCCTCAGTACGTAAGGGCCATTTTAAGCTCCAATGGACCTTTTAAGGTGGAACTGGTTTTGGTTCCACACGGGATAATGATCCTTAATGATCCTCCTGATATTCTCCTCTGGACACGTCCAAACCAACACTGTCTCACTCTCTCACTTTGTCTCCAAACTGTCCAACCTGAGCTGTCCCTCTAATATACACGTCCCTAATCCTGTCCATCCTCGTCCCTCCCGGCACAAATCTCAGCATCTTTAACTCTGACACCCCCAGCTCCACCGCCTGACTATCACTGTCTCCAACCCACAGCTGGCCTCACTACCATCTCCAACCAGTATAACACAGCTGGCCTCACTACCGTCTCCAGTGTAGGAAATGTAATTCCCCTGAACTGTCGTTAACGGCCGGATGAGCATTGCTGAGATGCCTGTGAACGAGGCGTCATCGCCCTGAAAGACGGGGAGATGAATAAGCGCCGACTGGTCCAGCAGAGGCTTCTGGAGCAGCAGGTTTTTCTGGTCGTCACTGACATACAAGTGAGTCAACACACACACACACACACACACACACACACACACACAGCATGAGCACTAGCCTGAAGTATTTCAATTTCACACCACAGGAACTCTGAACACTGAAGGTGTGTGAGGGTGTTAAATGGACCATCATAACCCCTGCTGTCCATCCTCAGACTCTGAAGGAAACGGAACACTGTATCTGTGATGTCACAACAGCCAAGAGGGCGGATTCAGGACACGACTGAGTCTCAAAGGTGCTGGAAAAGACTTTTAATGCATTTAATGATCAAAAATGATGTGACTTTAGTGAGACCAGCTCTCTTATACAGGCTGAAGATGGTAGTGAGACCAGCTATGTTATACATTTTCATTAACATTTATCAGACGCTCTTCTCCAGAGAGACGTCCATGTCCTAATTACAGGGACAGTCCCCCCTGGAGAAACTCAGGGTTCAGGGTCTCAGGGACCCAGTGGTGGTAGTGCTGGAGGAACCTCGACCTTCGAACCTGCGACCTCTTGGTCCATAGGCAAGCCACTAGACCACCACGCATTATGCAGGTTGGAGACGGCAGTGAGACCAGCTATGTTATACGGGTTGGAGGCGGTGATGAAAAGTCAAGAGGCGCAGCTGGAGGGGTCACAGTTAAAGATGCTGAGATTTGTGCCGGGAGGGACGAGGATGGACAGGATCAGGGACGAGTCTATTAGAGGGACAGCTCAGGTTGGACGGTTTGGAGACAAAATGAGAGAAGAAGTGAGACCGAGTTAGATCTGAACTCGTCCAGAGAACAGACGTCTGGTTCCATTCACCTCCACTGTGGACGGTCCCGACTCGGCTCATTATGCAGGAATTTGGAGACGGGGCGGAGTTTCCCTTTAATGGACTGATTAGATAAAGTAGGGTTCGGATGGGAACTGTAAATACTGGCCCTCGTCCAGGAGAACACACACACACACACACACACACACACACACACACACACACGCGCTCTGTTTTCTGATAAATAAAAGCACCATCACTGTACCTTCTGAATTTTGCATACAATACACACACTTGGTAATAAACATTAAACATGAAAGAAGTCAGCCAATCAGAACAGAGTTCATTTACATGCATCAGTGTTGGAGGCACAGCCTGTGGACCGGCGTTGGTTCCACACGGACGTAATAAAAATAAGAAAATGACGGGATAATGACCCTTAATGACGGTTTACTTTTCTACTTCATCTTCGTCAGGAGTCCAAACAACAATCAAGGTCTGGCAGCTCCGTCAGCTCCGCCCTCGACATCCTCCTCGTCTCTCCTCTGGACACGTCCAAGCCAACACTGTCTCACTTCTCTCACTTTGTCTCCAAACCGTCCCTCTAATACACTCGTCCCTCCCGAAACAAACCTCAGCATCTTTATCTCCGACACCTCCAGCTCTACCGCCTGTCTTCATCACCGTCTCCAACCTGTACAACAGAGCTGGTCTCACTGCCGTCTTGTAAACCTTCCCTTTCACTCTTGCTGATCCCCATCTGTAACAGATCACTCCTGTCACTCTTCTCCACCCATTCCAACCTGCCTGCACTTTCATTCACTCTGGTGTATTCTGTCTTTGTCCTACTGATGTTCATTCCTCTCCTCTCTAGAGCAGATCTCCATCTCTCCAGGTTCTCCTCAAGCTGCTCCCCACTCTCACTACAGACTCCATCACTCCTACTGTAGATCTCACCACTGTCACACTGTCCTGTAATACTCGGACATACTTGCCTGGCACTTCTGACTTCCTCATACAGAACCACAGCTCCTCTCTACACACCAATCATCTGCTTTCTCCAAGACCACCAAGGTAGAACTGTTTACAGGTGTGTGACATTGTTAATCACTCTGTCTATCTGTGTGTTTGTGAGACTGAAAGACTGTGTGTGGTGTGTGTATACTGAAAGTGTGTGTGTGTGTGTGTGTGTGTGTAGTATGAGATATAGTTTGTGTGGTGTGTGTGTGTGTGTATACTGAAAGTGTGTGTGTGTGTAGTATGAGATATAGTTTCTGTGGTGTGTATACTGAAAGTGTGTGTATGTGTGTGTGTAGTATGAGATATAGTGTGTGTGTGTGTGTATACTGAAAGTGTGTGTGTGTGTAGTATGAGATATAGTTTCTGTGGTGTGTATACTGAAAGTGTGTGTATGTGTGTGTGTGTAGTATGAGATATAGTTTCTGTGGTGTGTATACTGAAAGTGTGTGTGTGTGTGTGTAGTATGAGATATAGTGTGTGTGTGTGTGTGTGTGTGTGTGTGTAGTATGAGATATAGTGTGTGTGTAGTATGAGATATAGTGTGTGTGGTGTGTATACTGAAAGTGTGTGTGTGTAGTATGAGATATAGTGTGTGTGTGTGTATACTGAAAGTGTGTGTGTGTGTGTGTGTGTAGTATGAGATATAGTGTGTGTGTGTGTGTGTGTAGTATGAGATATAGTGTGTGTGTGTGTGTGTGTAGTATGAGATATAGTGTGTGTGTGTGTGTGTGTGTGTGTGTGTGTGTGTGTAATGCAGTGAGGAGGTCAGGTGATCCCCACACCTGTGAAGTTGTTCTGAGGGCCCTGTTTTCCTCCGCGCGGCTGTAACAGCCCGAGCCGGGGAGGAGCGGAACTCACCCGCGGTAGTAGGCCTTGACCCGGACCTGGTGCTGGTTCTCCGGCGGGTGAGGCGCTGTGCTCTCCCGCAGCGTCGGCATTGCTGCGCTCGGTGGAGCCGCTCCGGCGGTTCTGCTGTGTGTGAGAGCGGTGAGGAGCGGAGCTGGGAGCGGACTGGGGCGGAACTTCAGGCGGTTCTGCCGAAACCTCACAGCGGCGGCCTGGATCACTCTCGCCCCCTACACTCTGTACAGTGGTCTCTCCCGCGGACTGAACCAACGCTGGAATGTGCGGGGTTGTTTACACACATGCCCACACAAACCGTCCAATAATCGCTTGAATTCAGCTTCAATTAGGTCAAGACATTAAGTGTAACATACGAATAAAATAATACTACTAACATATGTGTGGTAAACATCCCACAAAACGGCACTTTTAAAAGAGTTCCCGGATCACGCACAATGAGCGCGTCCGAAAGCAGTCGGATTGTACCAAATGTACCGAAAATGGGGGGATGTGAAACAGCCGCAGCCCTTCAGTTAAAGAGCCAGTATCGCCCAAAGTGGACTTTTATTTTGTAAATGTTCTCAAATTCACTAAAAACAAACCAGAAATACAGGACTTTTAGTTCGCAAATAGTCTTAAAGCTAATAGAAAAACAAGCAAGAATTAAAAGCATTTAATTTGTAAATAGTCTTAAAGTCCCCTCCTTTGTAAAAACTAAGCTCCTAAAAATAATTTAGTTTATATGATTCATCGCATAAACCAAAATGATTACATACAGGCATTTTAATCTGATTATAAAGGGCGATCCATTCAGAAAATAGCTCATTTATGTATGGTTAATGTGGCATTTTTTCTTTTACATCATTTGAAATCCAATGTTGTTAAACGTGAGTTACACTTACCTGATCAAACGATCAAAAAACGAAAATACATGACTTTTTTTAAACTGTTTTCTGCTTCTCCATTAAATTTTCCACTTTGTCTCAAAAGGGATGATTTTTCACTTCATCATTCAAGCTAAACTGGAAGATTAAGACCCCAAAATATTAAATCCATTTTCAATATGCAGTGAAGTGAAGTCCAGTACCATCACACACGGAGCAGAAACTCCAGACTCAGTACTGTTTAGACCCTCTATCGCCCTCTGGCGAACACCAAGTGCATAGAGCGTGACTGTAAGGCTGCGAGCCAATCAGAGTATAGGAGGCGGGATTGCGTGAGCCAATCAGCGCGCAGGAGGCGGGGCTTGGCGCAGGGCTGGAGGAGAGAGAGCTTCGCGATGGCGCACGGTGACTGACAGCAGGCAGGAAAGAGTGATGCTGAACCCATCACTCTCAGAGCCGGAGATTCACCCCAGATTACACCTTTACAGGTGAGCGGGGGGAGGGGGAGGACGGAGAGGGGCTTTTAATGGGGGGCAGGAAGGGGGCGTTTCACCTGCAGCTCCTGCAGCAAAACAGAAAAAAAAGAGACAGGTTTAAATCTAAAGACAGGTTTAGAGACAGGTTTAAATCTAAAGACAGGTTTAAATTTAGAGACAGGTTTAAATCTAAATACAGGATTAAATTTAGAGATAGGTTCAGATTTAATCTGAAGCTGTGCAGGTTTAGGTTTAATCTGGAGGTGTGCAGGTTTAGTCTGGAGCTGTGCAGGGTTAGTCTGGAGCTGTGTAGGTTTAGTCTGGAGCTGTGCAGGTTTAGTCTGGAGCTGTGCAAGGTTAGTCTGGAGCTGTGCAGGGTTAGTCTGGAGCTGTGTAGGTTTAATCAGGAGCTGTGCAGGGTTAGTCTGGAGCTGTGCGGGTTTAGTCTGGAGCTGTGTAGGTTTAGTCTGGAGCTGTATAGGTTTAGTCTGGAGCTGTGCGGGTTTAGTCTGGAGCTGTGCAGGGTTAGTCTGGAGCTGTATAGGTTTAGTCTGGAGCTGTGCGGGTTTAGTCTGGAGCTGTGCAGGTTTAATCAGGAGCTGTGCAGGGTTAGGTTTAGTCTGGAGCTGTGCGGGTTTAATCAGGAGCTGTGCAGGGTTAGTCTGGAGCTGTGCAGGGTTAGTCTGGAGCTATGCAGGTTTAGTCTGGAGCTGTATAGGTTTAGTCTGGAGCTGTGCAGGTTTAGTCTGGAGCTGTGCGGGTTTAGTCTGGAGCGGTGCGGGTTTAGTCTGGAGGTGTGCAGGGTAAGGTTTAGTAATTAAAAGTCCCTGATGCTGATTGTTGTCTCTCTGGTTTAGTGACCTTTGACCCCATTGATCTGCTGTCCTGGATGGTCAGTCATGGAGGAAGACGGCAGTAAAGGAGTGTCCTCAACCTCCTCTGTCCTCACCAGTACAGTGTCCAGCACAGTCCAACGCACACAGACCAATCACAGTGACCGGCACACTGTCCAGGTAACACACACACACACACACACTCTGGACAGAGCTCTATACACACACACACACACACACACACACGTATATATAATTGTGTGTGTGTGTAGGTGATCCAGCAGGCAGTGAGGTCTGCAGGTGTGGCTCAGTACCTGCAGCAGATGTACGCAGCACAGCAACATCACATAATGCTGCAGACCCTCCATCAACACCAGCAGACCTCCAGTCCTGCACTCAGCACAGCGTCCACACACCAGGTCAGTCCACCCTCACGCTCAGTCCACCCCGCCTGGCCATGAGGACACTGACGATTTATGTGCGTGTTTATTTCCTGTCTTTTTCAGCAGGTTTCCCAGGCGACCAGCTGGCAGACCGCCTCCCCTCCTACATCAGCCAATGGGAGCGTAGTTCAGACAGCGGCAAGTCCTCTTAGCCAATCACACTTTCAGTCCAGCATCCACCGTCCCTGAGCGGGGACACCTTTGTCCTGCAGGGTTAAAACACACTGAGGCCTTTTAAAATGTGCCATTCTGGAATTTTCCGTCTCCTCATCATCATTTAAGGTGGAACGGAAATTTGGATTAGAAGCTTCAGGTGCTGTACTTTAACTGCTGCACCATTTAGGATGTAACGGAAATTCATATACATCACATACACACCAGGCTTCTCCTTCTGTACTGCTCGCTGTTATCTAGAACCATGGCCATGTTTTTTTCCACACTTTATTTTATTATATAAAGATCAACATGCTGATTTAGGGGACATAAGGTTCCGTGACTTTTTTACTTTATTTAATTTGTAGTGCAAAAAATAATTTTTATGTAAAAAACTTAATTACATTCATTCCATTTTTTATCAGGAAACGCTTGAAAGTCTTCACCCCCCTCCTGTCTCTCTCTGTCCTGTGTGAAAGTGAGACAGTAGTTCAGGGATTTGTGTACAAACCAGGGCAGCGGTGGCCTAGAGGTGAGGGAGTCGCCCCTCATCGGAAGATTGTGGGTTCAGTTCCCTCCCCAGTAGGTTGCCCTGAGGTACCCTTGAGCAAGGTACCATCCCCGTCACTGCTCCCCGGGCGCTTTCAATAGCTGCCCCCTGCTGCACGGTGTTTGAGTGTGCATGGGTTAAATGCAGAGGTCCAATTTGGTTGTGGTTCACTGTGTGCTGTGCTGTGACCTCGCAATGACGAGGGTTGTCACTTTCACTTTCTTCACTTTAAAACACATGTAACTCCAGTCTAAACACAAAGAGTTTCATTCCAACCAGATTTAACGTCAGTATTCACCACCACCACCATTATTCTCCAGCACAGCCTCAACTCTCTTAGACCAGCTCCTTTCTTTAAGTCCTCTTCAGGAACACTTCTCCAGGCTTCTTGAAGGACGTCCCCAAAGTTTGGCTTAAAATATGAAGAAAAGAATTGCTCAGGACTCTGGGACAGTTCCATGTAACTGCAGGCTTTGTCATAATTCTGTTCTAGATCACGCTGGCTGGTGCTCCAGTCACTCAGCTACAGTCCTCCAACGTCTCCGGCTCGGCCGGGACAATATCCCAGCAGGCCGTGCTGCTGGGGAATGGCTCCGCCCCCGGTAGTCAGGCTCAGATGTACCTTCGCACTCAGATGGTGAGAAATCTACACAAATGACAGCTCAGACTAATGGACACACACTACTAATGCATCATTAATCCAGTCCGCACATCTGTTCCCTTCCCTCACACACGCTGGCAATTAAAATGTGGATCTCATAGTCCCGAAATGAAAATCCCAGTAAACTCCTGTAAATCCCATCACAATTCAGCAGACACTCCTGCAGAGTGGGACTGATTCAGATCATCTCTCCGGTGGTGGTGAATGGAACCAAATGTGTGCATCTTCTGTCCCTCAGTGAAGCTCCATGTGTCTCTGTGTGTCTCTGTGTGTCTCTGTGTGTCTCTGTGTGTCTCTGCGTGTCTCTGTGTGTCTCTGTGTGTCTCTGAGTCTCTGAGTGTCTCTGTGTGTCTCTGAGTGTCTCTGTGTGTCTCTGAGTCTCTGAGTGTCTCTGTGTGTCTCTGTGTGTCTCTGAGTGTCTCTGAGTGTCTCTGAGTATCTCTGAGTTTCTGAGTGTCTCTGAGTTTCTGAGTGTCTCTGAGTGTCTCTGAGTGTCTGTGTGTCTCTGTGTGTCTCTGAGTATCTCTGAGTTTCTGAGTGTCTCTGAGTTTCTGAGTGTCTCTGTGTGTCTCTGAGTGTCTCTGAGTATCTCTGAGTTTCTGAGTGTCTCTGAGTGTCTCTGAGTCTCTGAGTGTCTCTGAGTGTCTCTGTGTGTCTCTGTGTGTCTCTGAGTGTCTCTGTGTGTCTCTGTGTGTCTCTGAGTCTCTGAGTGTCTCTGTGTGTCTCTGAGTCTCTGAGTGTCTCTGAGTGTCTCTGTGTGTCTCTGTGTGTCTCTGAGTTTCTGAGTGTCTCTGTGTGTCTCTGTGTGTCTCTGTGTGTCTCTGAGTGTCTCTGTGTGTCTCTGTGTGTCTCTGTGTGTCTCGGAGTGTCTCTGTGGGACGGTGATGATGGTAAAATAGTCCATCTGAACTAAATCTCTGTTCAGTTTAGTTTTAGTCCAGAATCTTCTAGTCCAGGACTCTTAAAAAAAGCGTAATAAAGTTTGTATTTATCCCTCCACACCTCCTCCTCTTCTTCTCGGCCGGGGTTTCAGCTGATTCTGGCTCCTGCTGCTTCTGTAGCTGCTGATCTGCCGACTCTGTCCTCCGTCCCCTCTCAGTCCAGCTCCTGCCAGGTGATGCTCAGCTTCTTTCACATCCATTCAAACTCGTTTTCTCTCCCACTTTCAGCAAAGCTTCATTTGCATATGATAAAGTGATGCTAATTAACGTTTACTTGATTGGCATCACTTAAATGTTGCCCTGATTCATTTACGCCCATTAAAGCTTGTTTATCTAAAAGTTAATAAATCGAATGTCCATTAACGCTTTTATTCATCGTTCACAATTGACACAAATGATGGTTAAATTTACATTCATTAAAGTCCACTGAACTAGCACGCATAGTTTCATTTCTGTACAGTCAAGTTCCCTTTATTGATACCAATCAAAGTGTACATTTTAATTGACCAATTAAGGGTGGATTAATTAATACTAATGAATAAATAGCAGCTGCTCTGATGGTTTTCTCCCACAGGTTCCTAGTTTGGCTCTACGGACTCTTCCAGGAGCCCTCAGTGCTGCCCAAGGCGTCCAGCTGAAGGTCTGTCAGGGTCAAACGCTGGTCACGCCCCTCCCCAGAATGTCTATTTGTCCCCTGAAGTCTACACAGCTGTCCCAGGCCTTGGCAGAAACTTCCAGGAGTGAGTCCTGTTTGAAGATAAAAATCAATTCGTTAGTGGAATGTGTTTCAGCCTTTTTGCTCCAGCAGGTCGTTTGTGCACTAATATCTGATTTGTTAGGTTCTCTGATCCTGTCTCTGTCCCACAGCGTTCTCTCCGGCTCTGGTTCGGCACCAGCTGCACAGCCCTCCCAGCCAGAAGGGGGCGTCTTCACAGTTCATACTGCAGAGCAGCGCGGCTCAGAAGCAGGTTCAGCCCGTCGCTCTGCGGGTCTCGGCTCAGGACAGCAGTCTGTCTCCTCTGTCCCTGCTGACCCGGACCACGCCCACCCCTGCCACCGTCCTGTCCCAGCACTACGAGGTCAGAACCAGCTGGCTTTACTGGTTTTCATGTCCAAAAGTATTTAGACACCCCCTAGTTAGTGGATTAGGTGACACTCTGCAGACAGAGGTACCCAGCTGAGCATGTCCAGCAAGAAGAGCAGCTGAGATGGGATGAGTAACGAGGCTCCACCGAACAGCTCTGGGATGAGTCGTAGTGATGGAGCTGCAGTAAACGCATTTGGGATGGGCTTGGGTGACGAAGACCTTCAAAAAGGTTTTGAGATGAGTTGAGGTGGAGCTCTTCTGGACACCTTTGTGATGATTTTGAGTGATGAAGACCTTCAGAAATGTTGGGATGGGTTGGCGTGATGGAGCTCCATGATGAGTCACTTTTGAATTTGAGTTGGAGTGAAGGAACTCCACTGATAGTTTTTGGGATGAGTAGAATGAGACCTCCTGATATCCTTGAACATGAGTTGGAGTGATGAAGCTCCGTTGAATCCTGTTAGGATAAGTCTGAGTAATGAAGACCCTGGACCTTCTTCTGGATGAGCTGAGAATGATGAAGCTCTGCTGAACAATGTTCTCCCCTGCAGCACCTTCATAGCACATGTGTTGTTACTATTAATATGCCTGATGTTGGAGAAACAGGTGTCTGGATATTTTTGGACATGTAGTGTTTACCTGAATATTCAAAAAGCAACAAAAATGTTGATCTTTCTTGATCTTTCTTCAATCTACTTTAAACAGGCTCTCTCAGGCCCCGTCCCCTCCCACCCGCCAACCAATCAGAGCTCAGCACAGCAGCCGGCTGGAGTGACACCCACTTCCTCAGTTCCTTCAGCTGGTCCACCTCTACCAGACCCCCCTCCTCTTCACATGGCTCCAGTTCTGGACCACCCGTGCCAGCCACACCCCCTGGGCTGTCCTCCCCCTCCCCCTCCTCTGACCCTGGCGCTGCCCAGGCTGGCTCCTCCTTCGTTGTCTCTTCCGAAACCGGCCCTGCGCTCCGTCCACGCGCTGCCCGTCCCTTCTGACCATATGCTGCTGTCGGAGGACGAGCTGCCCGTGGCCGAGGCTCTGGCCCAGCTGCCCTTCCAGAACCTTCCACCGCCGCAGACCACGGCCGTGGACCTGAAGGTGCAACCCAGCACAAACTCGGACGCCCCATCAGTGAGTCTGAGCTTCTTTATTTAATGGGATGGGACAGAATTGAGCTTTTTACTGCACAACTGCACGTTTCTGTTTACAGGTTTCATAAACATGCGTGATGTCATTTCTGTAAAAGCCCTATTTCTAACAGGAGCTGCACTGACAGGTGACTTTTGGGTGAATTTATGCACAAACAAGGAAGAAAGGAAAGGGGGGTGGGTACATGGACGACTGGACTCTAGACTTCAACTGGGGCAGCGGTAATCGTTAGGCTGTGGGTTTGAATTCCACACTAGTATGTTCCCCTGAGGTTTTCCTTTTATCAGGGTACCGTTCCCATCACTGCTCCCCGCGTGCAGGATGTGTCTGTCCCCTGCTGGACGGTGTGTGTTAAATACAGAGGATGTTGTCGTGGTTCACCGTGTGCTGAGGTTGTTTACGAGTTTTCCTGGTAGCAGCAGCTTTTGCTGTGGAACTATTTTACCAAATCACATCCTGAAAGGACGACCCGTCTTTTGAACTCTGCGGACACATTTCACTACGGAACATGTCCAGATCAGACGCTGGTCTCACACTTTAAGGGAAAATATGGCCTTTATACAGTGCTGCTGCTGTTGGTGACCTGCAGCCTGAACTTCTAAGTCCAGTTTTTCGAGGTCCTTTCAAACCCAGCATCTCTTATCTTGTCTTATCCACTGGGTGGACGGAGGGACACTCAGTTCTCTGGTTTTATTATTTAAAAGGTAGCCCAGCAGGCGAAGGAGGATGGAGCTCGTGAGGAAGTGGTGCAAGAGGAGGAGCAGGAGTGTCTGGATGGGACCAGGACCGGGACCCACACCACTCCAACACTGACCCCAACGGAGGAACCACAGAACCCCTGTAGAGACGCTGCAGAAACGGGTACAAAACAGCTGATCACACTGATAACGCTGCTGCGTCGCGCTTACGTTTGTCTTCTTGCACAAAGTCGGACACAGACCCCCCGAAGTGGGCAGCGGTGGCCTAGAGGTGAGGGAGTTCCCCCGCATCGGAAGATTGTGGGTTCGATTCCCTCACCAGTAGGTTGCCCTGAGGTACCCTTGAGCAAGGTACCGTCCCCATCACTGCTCCCCGGGCGCTTTCATAGCTGCCCACTGTTGCACGGTGTTTGTGTGCATGGGTTAAATGCAGAGGTCCAATTTGGTTGTGGTTCACTGTGTGCTGTGCTGTGACCTCGCAATGACGAGGGTTGTCACTTTCACTTTCACTTTTTTCTTTCCCTGTACTTCCTGTAGTGTGTTACAGTCTGTCAGAAGAACCATGTGAATCATCAAATACAGAATTACTATGGAACATATAGAATATAGAGTGCTAGTCTAGAATATTCTAGAGTATTATAGGCGCTGATCACTGTTTGTCTTCCTGTCGTTTACAGGCCAGCCGGCGACGCCACCGTTACAGTCCAGCACATCAGTAATCCGCTCTGCTGAAGACGCTGCGTGCACCTCCGCTGGTCTCCTCCTCCGACCCCCAGTGAGAAGCTCCAGCAGCAGCTCTCCCCCTTCCAGACAGCGCCCCCCACAGGCCAGTGTTAGACCTCATGTCCTCACACACCTGATAGAGGGATTCATCATCACAGAGGGACTGGAGCCTTTCCCTGTACGTCCACCAGGAGGCACTGTAGACACGCTAGTCACTTTAAACACCTTTAACCACACAATCCTGGAACGATGCACAGAGACAGAGACATAGAGATACAGAGAGACAAAGAGAGAAAGAGCTAGAGATAAAGTAAGAGAGAGAGAGAGAGAGAGAAAGAAAGAAGGATGAGACAAAAAAAAATCATTAATCCCAGTCCTTCTGTTTCGGGGTCTGTGTGTGTGTGTGTGTGTGTGTGTCCTGCACGCGGTCAGGTATGTGATGTTCCACAGGTGGGCAGAGCCTCTCTGGAGAACCCCCAGCAGTCTCACACACCTGAGAACCAAGAGCTGCTGAAGAACGGAGAACCGGAACAGCCGGACTTCCTGTTGGACACAGAGCAGCAGGAGAACTCCTCTGAGTCGGACATGGACAACATTCCAGCCGAGGACGGTGAGACACCCTCACCGTCTCCACGTTTACTCACTGTCCTCAGAGTTTAGGACTAATTTCTCTTTTTATCCCAAATAACCGTGTCTTTGTGGAAGAGGGCCGTTCACAGAACCACATCAGCAGTCCTGATTAAAACGGGTTGCCAGATAATATACAATTCAAGCGTCTCTGCAGGGACTGATCTTCTGTCTACAGTATAATCTCCTCCCTCTCTCTCACATTGTTTGAGACACCAAACCAAATTCATATTACATTTGTCATCCGTTCCACCTTAAATTGGATAACAGTTAGATTTGGCAGTCAGATTTAAGGTGGCATAGAAAATTTTAATTAGCTTATTCAGATTTTGCGATTCCACCTTAAATGGGATAGCAGTTAGATTTGACCATTATGAATTAAGGTGGTATAGAAAAATTCAATTGGCTTTTTCAGACCTTCTTAATCCACCTTAAATGTACAGCAGTTAGTCGGCAATTACATTTAAGGTGGAATGGAAAAATTAATATCACCTTATTCAGATTTTCCAAATCCAGTTGAGATGGTGTAGCAGGAATGATCTGCAATTACATTTAAGGTGGAATGGAAAATTCTTTGACCGTAAATGGTACAGCAGCTGTCAGGTGTAACTGCAGCACATTTAAGGTGGACCGACCGGAGTGTGTGTTGGTCTGGTGTGTGTTTTTCAGAGACGGCGGCGTTTCGACCGCTAGACCTGCTGCAGTGTGAGTTCTGCGGGAAGAAGGGCTTCACACACACTTTCCTACGATCCAATCGCTTCTGCTCCATCACCTGCGTCAGAAAGTATGCACACACACACACACACACACACACACACGCACAGCACTGATACTTAGCTGAGAGAGAAGGTGAAAGCAGCAGAAACTTCAAACTTTTTGTTTCTTTCATGTTCAGTATCGACTGTGTTCTATATAAACTATAGAACTTAAAATGATGCTCTTCACTATAACTTACATTCTGAACAGGAATAAAGGTGAGTGATTAAATGCACTATGAATTATATCCCACACACTGAGTTAGTAAACTCAAATCTAACTCAAATCAATCATTTATTATAAAAGATTCAGAATCTACTGTGACATACGGAGTTTTTCTGTCAATAATAAGATTTATGCAGAACCCACTATAAATTAGTCACTGTCTGCTAATTTTTCACTATCCACTATGAATTCATCTGGAATTACTATGAGCAGTTTATTAACCCCCAATATTCAGTTCCTACAATGATCTGATGACTGATTACTTGGAATCATTCAGTGTCCAGTGTGAATCACTCAGTATCCAGTGTGAATCATTCAGTGTCCAGTGTGAATCATTCAGTGTCCGGTGTGAATCTTTCAGTGTCCGGTGTGAATCATTCAGTGTCCGGTGTGAATCTTTCAGTGTCCGGTGTGAATCTTTCAGTGTCCGGTGTGAATTATTCACTTTAATTTCTGAGGACTGTGTTTAGGTCTGTGTTTATCTTCTGTGTTCAGTTTTAACGTCAGCTCTGCGAAACGTCTGACGGCCTTCAAGGCCCACAAGATGAGTCGCTGGTCCAACAGGCCGATGGGACGCCGGGGAAGACCGCCGAGCCGTGTCCACCGGGAGCAGTTCTACAGACAGAAAGTGAGAGAGAAACGGCGAGAGAGACAGAAAGAGAGACAGAGAGGAGTGTTCTGAAGAATAATTCTGGATCTGTTCTTCCTCAGCTGCTGGTCTCCTACAGACCGGACAACACACGGACGGTGGACGTCTCCTTCCCCCAGGTCCGAGAAGAGGGGTACGAGGATGAAGACTCTCCGGGGCCCAGGACCACCAGGCTGCGGCTGCAGATGCAGAGAGAGAGGGAGCGAGAGCAGGAACAGAGGGAGAGGGAGAACTGCAGCAGCTCCACGGGCCCCCTGGGCTCTCCAGCGCTGTGGAGCGTGGAGCAGGTCTGCTCCTACATCAGCTCTCTGCCAGGTACCGGAGCCACCATCACCTGAGACACAGTGTGGGGTTTCTAATAAAGTGGCCAGTGTAGTAAAGCACAAGGTGGTTGTTTCTAATAAAATGGCCAATGAAAAGTAATGGGTGGGTGTTTCTAAGTGTCCAGCGAGAGGAAGCAAAAAGTGGGCGTGTCTCATCAAGGTGTGTCGGTCCCTCCTGCAGGGTGTCGGGACAAGGTGTCGGAGTTCCGGTCGCAGGAAATCGATGGGCAGGCGCTGCTGCTGCTGAACGAGGAACATCTGATGAACACCATGAACATCAAACTGGGGCCGGCGCTCAAAATCTGTGCTCAGATCAACTCCCTCAAACAGCTCTAGTCACCGGAGCTGCCTCTGAGACCGGACAGGCCTGATGGACAAGGTGTGAGGAACGTCCCTGTGGTGTGAGCGGACCTGTCCTGCCCCGCCCCGCCCCCCTCAGCGGAGCCTCATTGTGTCTAGCTGGATGCAGAGACCCCTAATCCCAGAATAAAAGAACCAGTTTAAATAGAACACAGTTTATTCTGTTCTCTTTGCACAAAGGAAAGGAGCCGAGTGGAGGCACTTGAGAACGTGCTTTATTTTGAGACCGTTCCTGACGTTCTGCTTGACGTTCTGTGTTTTTAGGTTCGAGGTGAGAAGCCGAGAGACGTGAGCGCTGGTTTAAATGATGCTCTTTCACCGGGTTGTGTTCATAAAGGACTTCAATACAGACACTTTCTACCGTTGTGCTAAAATATTAGGTGTCTGTTCTGATTTCTCTGGTTGAAAAAAATAAAGCCTTTTTGTTAATGAGCTGGTGATTCCAGAGCGGTGTGGACCTCTGAAAGTGATACAGGAGTTAAAAAAAGGAGTTCATCACCTTTTAATGACCAAATAATCACCTTTCAGGGAGGCGTTTTTGATAAATTGGCCCGACGCGCAACCATCAGTGGATGTTCTGAATAAAAGGTCCACAAACGCACTTCGAGAAGGTGTTGAAGAATAAAACCTCCCACTTGTTGGCCATGTTTGTTGAATGATCGCTGTGTGTGGAGTTACAGTAAACGTTTTGAGGGGGTAGATACTGAACATCAGTTAATCAGTGCTGCGAAGACCTGAACACCAAGAACCTCTTCACACCAGGATGTCTGAGGAGAGTAAGAAACAGTGCCATCAGATTTTAACCCCTTAACTGTCAAGTCTGATTTAAAATCGGTGTAAAAATCTGTGTATGTTCTGTCCCCCGGTGAAGCTCCCCGTGTCCCGAGTGTCTCTGTGGGACGGTGATGATGGTAAAATAGTCCATCTGAACTAAATCTCTGTTCTTTGTGTCCCGGGTTCAGTTTTAGTCCAGAATGTGAGGAACTCTCAGATGTCCGGTTTCATTCCCACACGTTGGGCACAACAAACCCAGACAGTGACAGCAGGCTCAACTGATCCGCTGATAACTTGTTTCTCGACCCTAAAAGCAGTCGTCACTTGGTGAAAAATCGCACTGATGGACTTGCACGGATTAACCAGTTGGAAAAAAAACCCTAAACGAGACTGAAAGACTTATAAAAACCCATAATTGTTTTATTAAAATATAATCTTCTTAATGTAAAAAGTCTTTAGGGACACAGGACTGTAAGTGTAGAAAGGCGAGTACAAACACGCTCAGAGCGCCCCCTGCTGGAGAAACCCGAGCGAACATAAACACTGCCGATCTGTTGTCACGGTGATGACCTTGCGGCGCGCGCCTTAAACTTCATCTGCTGTTCAATCATCATATCAAACTCCTGTCGTTCCCTAGGGGACAGAGAGAGAGAGAGAGAGAGAGAGAGAGAGAGAGAGAGAGAGAGAGAGAGAGAGAGAGAGAGAGAGAGAGAGAGAGAGAGAGAGAGAGAGAGAGAGAGAGAGAGAGAGAGAGAGAGAGAGAGAGAGAGAGAGAGAGAGAGAGAGAAACAGGATCACTCGGCTGTTTCCTGTAGCTACGTTTCCACACACTGCAGGACCCGAGTCCTCACTTCTCTGGATCCAATAGTGTGGACATTTCAGCCCAAACTCTCGGGATGAACAGGCTGGAAATCGTGGTGGAAGAACAATTCATGGTTTATAGTGTTCGTCCACAAAGATCATACAAACAAGTCAAACGTGAGAGGAGGGAAATCAAAACGCCTTTAATGGATAAAGACAAAAACAGGTTTAGGTTTTTTTTTTTGCCCCACCTGTTACTGTGGCGCTGCCCTCGCCGATACTTCTCCTCCGCCTGATCCAGAGACAGACTGTCCACTTCTGCTATAGCGTAAATAGCCTGAGAGACAGACAGACAGAGAGGGAGAGAGAGGAAAACAGGAGGGGAAAGGAGTAAGAAAGAGAAATTACAGCAGCATTTTATTCACACTGCTTTTTATTTACACACACACATGTAATATAATTGTGTCTAAAGCTGGTTCTGTATAAGCTGACTGAACGTATGTAAATGTAGAGTCAGCTGAGCTGTGATTGGTCAGGGTCTCCAATGCTACAGCACTGGGTGGCACGGTCACTTCACAGTGTGAAGGTCCTGGGTTCGATACCCAGACAGGACAGTCCAGGTCCTTTCTGTGTCGAGTGGACATGTTGTCCCCGTGTGTGTGTGTGTGTGTGTGTGTGTTTCCTCTGGAGCTCTGACCTCCTCCCACTGTCCAAAGGCCTGCAGGTCAGGTGGACTGGAGATGCTAAATTGTCCATCTATGCGTGAGTGTATGGGACTGCCCAGTGATGGAGAGACAGCCTGTCCAGGGTGTCCAGCAACACCTGCGACCCTAATCAGGACAAGCGGCTCAGAAAATGTGTGAGTGCTTATTTCTGGGCGCTCCTTGTTCTCACCTCAGGCAGAAGAACGTCCAGTATGTACCGGATGTGGTCCGTGCACTCCAGGTCGGCTCTGGTTTTGGCCGCAGCCTTGCACAGGTTCTCCAGGTAGCGGTACACCTTTTCCACCTGCTCCTCGTCCTCCAGGTAAACCTCCATCACGGAGCGACTGCAGGTGTTCAGAGCCTGAAGCCACTTGGACGGTTCCTGACCGCTGAGCACCGCCTGCTGGGTTTTAAACACACATTAAAGAGACCCTCCATCCAATCTTCCAATGAGGAACCAATCTTATGGCTCAATAAGAAATATGCAAATGAGTCTCTGACTCTCCTAAATGTGACCAATCACAGATCCAGCAGAATATTTACAATTAAACAGGATGTTTGTGTTAATGCACTTTAAAAGACAAATATGCAAATTATGGGTGCAGGTGAAACACCTTAAGATTCCTTCTCCTCTTTCCTGCCAGCTCCATCCTCAACATCCTTCTCCTGATCTACTCCTCGTCTCTCCTCTGGACACGTCCAAACCAACACAGTCTCACTCTGTCTTCAAACCGTCCAACCCGAGCTGTCCCTTTAATACACTTTAATGCTGCCTGTGTGTGTGTGTGTGTGTGTGTGTGTGGGTCTGAAACCACGGCGCCATTCCAAACGCACCTTATCCAGTTCTCCTACCCACGCACGGCGAAGTCCACCAGCTTCTCATTGGCACGTTGCGGCGCCCGGGCGCGTCTGGCAGGACCTTTGGAGTGGACTTGGTCGACCAGCGCTGCCCTGCTCGGTTCTCCAGGCCGCTCCTCCGCTGTCCTGCTCTCGATCAGCAGCTGGCTGGGGAAGGGCTGCCTCGGACGAGCCCTCAGGGAAGCGCCTCCTCACGGGGTAACCTGCCCAACACACAGTAGCCAATCAGTGGGAGGCTTTAAAAGAGGAAACACTCTCACAGCCTGTGGTCTGTACATTTAACTTCCTCACGCTCACTTCACACAATTCAGTCAACAATTCGTCCAAAATGATGTGCAGCGGAAAACTAACAGTTCATAGTGGATAGCAGAATCATTCACAAAGTGATCCTGAATTGATCAAGCACGCTGAACAATGAACAGATTAAAGTTATAGTAGAATCAGAGTGATTAGATGAAGAGAGAACTCACTGATATCATCAGTAAAGTATTCAATGAAGGAACCAACAAAAGAGCCACATCCTGCAGGCAGAGACAAAACTTTGATCAGTTTTGGTGATGCTGAGAGTGAGCGGGACTGAAGCCCGTTGGTGTTTGGAGTGAGCATGGTGTGTAAAGGGGTGGGAGGGTGATACCGATACGGATTCTGTAGTCCGAAATGAGCTCCTGAGACCAGTCAATAACGGCCTCGTACTGCTCTCTAGCAAGGTCCTAAATTGAAGACAGGTGAGACTTCATCAAACATGTTTAAAACACTCTAGACTTTCCCTCCATGTTCACAGTCTAAAATAGACCAATCTCATCGCAGAGTCTGGAAAACTATCGTTTACATCTTCACTGTATCACTACCATCCAACAACTGCACCTACAGACAAGACCTACCATAAACCGATCCGAAGTCTCGTGATTCAAGTGGCTTGAAGCGTCCCTTGTACACAGTGTAGCTTCACAAAAGAAAAGAAAGAGCAGATTTAACACGGAGACCAGCGCCAAGCCATGCCACTTGTTGCTGAAGACTCACCCTTCCGGATACTCTCTTATCAAACATATTGGTGTCCACTTCTAACACGATGGCTATTCTTGTTCTTGTGGTTCACGCTTTTAACCTGCAGAGCAGACGGACAGGCTTCAATGTCCACGTTCAAACGCAGAAGAACTTCCAGACGATCCTGTGACTCACTGCTCAATTAAAACTGTGGTTAACTTATTTGTTTGGATCACATTATCTCCTCTCGTGGTAACACAGCCCGCGTTCAAGGGTCCATCTGTGGCTTCTATTGCCTTGTTCTAGGATCCCAAACAAGCCCCGTCACTTCCTGTAGAGTCTTATAGTCTGTCAGGATGTGGATCGTAGGACTTCAACAGCGTTACAGAGTCACAGCTCCTTTTAAACTGGCTTTAACAGAGGCCATATCGCCTCACGCCTCCTATAGTGTATTACACTCTGTCAGAATAAAGACTTGTTTGGCTTCATAACGCTTTATTCCTTATAAGAGTGTCAGAGCACTTTATAAATGAAACGACTGAAGCTGTATCGCCCCCTACACTTCCTGGAGAACATGACAGTCTGTCAGAATGACTGTGGATTTGGAGATTCATGATGTAGGATACAACCAAGTAGTCATCACTTGTTCGTGAATCAGACACCCAGATGAGTCGCTGTAAGGTTACTCACTATGGCTGGCCAGAAGGGGTACTTCCTGAGTTTATACCACACAAACAGTCCCTCTCTGATGGAAGAAGGTTCTAGAATTAAAACAGCAGAACATCTCTGAATAAACACAGAGAATCACGCGTTCTTTCATTCTTTAGCTGAGGCACATCCGCACACCCATCAAAACAGCACTCACACACAGAGAAAGCACAGAAGAAAACAAAACTGCAATACGTTTCCTTTAAAATGACATTTCTCCTCATCATAATGGGCTCATATCATTTGCTTCCCCACTCAACAAACATACCAAAAACAGGCTAAAAGGCCTAAAATAACAAAACTTTCTCTCCATCCTGACTGGCTGCCCAGTCCTGTGCCTTATTTGAAAACAGCCCAGGGGCCGAGACGCCTTATCCACCTTCAGCATTTTGCAATAAGTAAATGTGCTAGCTTTTATGACATCACAAAACCAGTCTGGGCTGCTTCTTAAATACCCGTGAGACTCACTGTGATTCGCCTGCTGCAGGAAACTGGGCAGCTCCTCGTCGTCCTCCTCCTCCTCCTCATCCTGAAGGGACAGTGAGTGGTTGGACATTTCTGCCACCTCCTGCAGGCTTCAGCTCACCGGGATGGTGTCCGGACGCACGGTCCTGCTCTGCAGGTCAAAAAAAAAAACTAACTAAGATGGACAGGTTGACGGACGAGGTTAGACGGGAGTCCCCGTGGACGATGATGTTTGCAGAGGACATTGCGATCTGCAGAGAGTAGGGAGCAGCTTGAGGAGAACCTGGAGAGATGGAGATCTGCTCTAGAGAGGAGAGGAATGAAAGTGAGGACAAAGACAGAACACATGAGCGTGAATGAAAGTGAGGACAGCAGAGTGGTGAGGATGTAGGGAGTAGAGGAGGTGAAGGAGGTGTAAATACTCTGGGTGGACGGGTCAGAGTAACGGCGAGTGTGGGAGAGTATTGATAATGTATTGGTAATGAATAGTAATAATCCAAAAGGAGCCTGTTCTGTTGAGTTTTTCACAGCTGACGAGCGTACCTGGATTGAGGAGCCTGTGTTCATGAAGCTCAGTCTCGTGGGAATCCCAAAAACGTGGTCTGACCCGGAGGGCCGGCTGGCTCTGTGGCTCTGCCTCTGCCTCGCCCTTCTTCCTGCGACGCCTGGCCGGCACCACCTCCTGCCCTTCCTTCTTCCTCGTCTTTTTGGTTCTGCTGAAAGTGTGCCTGGAGCTTTCCGTGGTCTAGTCTGCTTTTTTGGAAGAACATCTGACTGACCTCGCTGGATTAAAAAAAATGAATAAAACCAGAAGAATGTCACTGCAGGATTCACAAAAAATAATAAAACTGACGGCAACTTTCCTCAACATGGAACTCTGAAGGTCTGAAGGAAACGTCAAACAAATTTAGATCAGAATTAATTTTTTTAGTTTAGAAGTGGAGATACAGTGGAAGTCAATAGTTACCCAAACCTTACTCTAAACTCCTCCAGCTCTTTCATAAGGTGGATCAGATCTTCATGAAGGTGGATCAGACTTGTGGGTGTGGTTTAGGACACAGTAGGACTCACTGTCTCTACAAACATCAACTAAACTCCAGACTTTTCTGGCCAATAACAGGGTGTGTTTCAGAGCTGATCTAGAATCAGTCTCAGATTAAGACCAAAAATTTCTGCTTCTGGCTGCTCCCGTTCGGATTCTCCACATCGGACAGTCCGTCTCCAATGTCTTTCTGTCCTCTACATCGTTCTCTTTCACACCAAATGCCTTCATGCCCTTCACACATCCAAGAGCTCCTGCTTTCTTGAATAAAATCTGGAAAAATGAGAAATTGAAACAGTACTTGACTGGCTCAGCTGTAGTTTTTCGGATGGTTCTTTGCAGTGTTCCGTTGTTGTAATCTGCGTCACAGAGAACTCTATGAGGCGCCTGGATGGCTCCACTGGGGTGGAGCTGTGCTGGAGTAAGCTGGAAAGGCGGGGTTTGGGAGAACTTGGGCCGGGCCCGAGAGAGTCACTGCGTAAAGCTGGACTGGGACAAAGCGTAGTATTTTCGTGAAGCATTTCTTTTGGGGGGTCTCTTTTCCGGACATGATTTACTCTGGTTCTTTTTACATGCCTGTCTCTGCTTACAGTTAATTTGATGCAGGACGCCTTTTCTTCGTCGTCTCTTTTTTTCCTCGGTTCACTTCCATTGCGCACCGAGACCTCTTTGGAGCTTCGCTTGGAGGAGTTTGTCTGTCTGGAATCAGGGCTCTTCTGTTCCACCTGCTCCTGGACACGTCTTACTTTGGGTTGTCTTACAGAGTTCTCAGTTTCTGCTTTGCAGTCCACAACAGCAGGGCTCCTGTCCAGCCTGTCCCGGTCATCACCGAATCTGGAGTCATCTTCTTTTTCAGAAGGCAGGGTTTTGCGTCCCCTCTGAGGCCTTTCTTGTCTTCAGTTTGTTGTGGAGCCGTAGAGAACCATCAACTGGTGAATATCCAGTTTGATGAAGAACGCTTTCTTTGGTCAGTCCCTCTCCGCTTTTCTCAGTTCCACCTCCAGTAAGGGAATTGGGATTCTCTAGAGCTGTGATTGGGAGGAGTCTGTCTGTCTGGAGTGGGCAGTGGGTCGCCCATTCGACTCCCTTCCTGAAGGTGTCTTACTTTGGGTTCTCCAACAAGAAAGTAACTCTGCCTCTGCTTTGCAGTCCACAACAGCAGAACTCCTGTCCAACCCGTCCCTGTCAGCACCTAATCTACAGTCGTCTTCTTTCTCAGGGGCTCTTTTGCGTCCCCTCTGAGGCCTTTCCTTTTTATTAGTTTGTTGTGGAACCGGCGGCGAGAACCCATCCACTGGTGAGTGTTCAGTTGGATGAAGGACCTGGCTTTTTGGCCGCCCCTTCTTTTCTCAGTTCCGCCTCCCGTGGGAACTGTGACCTCCTTGGAGCTTTGTTTGGAGGTGAGCTTGTCCGCCTGGAAGTCGCAGCGCTTCCATTCGCCAGGATTCTCCGCAATGACCCGGCACGTTTCTCCGGGTTCTTGGGGTTTGCGGGATGGCTATCCTTCACATCTGTTCTCGCATGTTCTTGGAGAGGCTCAGCTGTGCAGCGGGAACATCGCTCTGTTCCAAACGGCCGTCTGGAAAAGAAACCCCGAGGTTTATCAGACTGAAGGCAGCAGTGTCTCTGCACCACAGGCCAGGACACGTTAACGACACGGGTAGCTTATCAGTCCAGGCCTGCTGCGTAATAAAGAGAAAACATGCATTTTTGAGTAAGCAATCCCACGCCTCACAGAAGACACACTGATTAGATGAGTTTCTCATATTTAATGTTGTAAATTCTGTAGTCACATTATTTCAAAATGTTACAATAAGAAAACCTTACCCTTTAGTGTCTCCACCCCAGGTCCTTCAGATTCAGGTTCTCCACCTGTTCACAAGAACCATCAGCATCAAGAAAAATATTGTGCTCTTGTTTTTTGGGGAAACAGTAAAAAAAAGACGCAAGTTTTTATTATTTTAGATTAGATTTACACTCAAACTGAATTATTTTTTAATTCGCTTGATATTAAAAAAAAAATACAATTTATCACCATTATTACATCTTTTAGTTATTATTATAAAAATATTATTATATTTGGACCTTTCGTCAAATTGACTCTCTACATTCTGATCAAATGGCCCTTATTTTATACATAATTGGTAAAACCATATAACCACTGTATACTATATAAACTGTCTCTATATATAGTCTATATTATTGCATCTATATGGGAACTGTACTATATATACACTATATACTAAATAAACTGTCCTATATCCATCCATCCATCCATCCATTTTCTTATCCGCTTATCCGAGGTCGGGTCGCGGGGGCAGCAGCTCCAGCAGGGATGCCCAGACTCTCTCCGCCACTCTTCCAGCGCTCCTCCGGGCGGATCCAGTGGTGCTCCCAGGCCAGCCGAGAGACATAGTCTCTCCAGCGTGTCCTGGGTCTTCCCCGGGTCTCTTTCCGGGTGGACGTGCCCGAACACTCTCACCAGGGAGGCGCCCAGGGGGCATCCTAATCAGATGCCCGAGCCACCTCATCTGACTCCTCTCGGGAGCAGGAGTGAGCAGCGGGCTCTACTCTGAGCCCCTCCCGGATGGCTGAGCTTCTCACCCTATCTCTAAGGGAGAGCCCAGACACCCTGCGGAGGAAACTCATTTCGGCCGGGCTTGTATTCGCAACTCGCTCTTTCGGGTCACCACCACAGCTCGCGTGACCATAGGTGAGGGTGGGAACGTGAGATCGGTCAAAATTGAGAGCTTTGCCTTCTGGCTCAGCCTTCTTCACCATGACGGACCGATGCAGAGCCCGCATCACTGCAGAAGCTGCCCCGATCCGCCTGTCGATCTCCCGCTCCATCTTACCCTCCTCACTCGTGAACAAGATCCCAAGATACTTAAACTCCTCCACTTGGGGCAAGGTCTCACTCCCAACTTGAGAGGGCATTCCACTTTTTCCGACTGAGGACCATGGCCTCAGATTTAGAGGTGCTGATTCTCATCCCAGCCGCTTCACACTCGGCTGCGAACCGATCCAGAGAGTGCTGAAGGTCACGGCATGATGAGGCCAACAGGACAACGCGCCATCTGCAAAAAGCAGACTCCAGTCCTGAGCCCATCAAACCGGACTCCTCAACGCTCCCGAATGCTCTCAGAAAATCCTGTCCATAAAAGTTATGAACAGGACGGGTGACAAAGGGGCAGCCCTGGCGGAGTCCAATCCTCACCGAACAGGTCCGGGATTTACTGCCGGGCAATGCGACCAGCTCTGACACGGTTGTACAGGGACGACAGCCTAACAGGGAATCCGACACCCCATACTCCCGAGTACCCCCACAGGAGCCCCCGAGGGACACGGTCGAATGCCTTCTCCAAGTCAACAAAGCACATGTAAACTGGTTGGGCAAACTCCCATGCACCCTCCAGGACCCTGCAAAGGGTGTAGAGCTGGTCCACTGTTCCGCGACCTGGACGCAAAACCACATTGCTCCTCCTGGATCTGAGGTTCGACTATCCGACGGACCCTCCTTTCCAGGACCCCTAAATAGACTTTCTCTCGGGAGGCTGAGAAGTGTGATCCTCGGGACAATTGGAACACACCCTCCGGGGTCCCCTTTTCTTAAAGAGGGGGACCACTCCCGGCTCTGGTTAACCAGAGGCACTGGCCTTCGATGTCCACGCGATGTTGCAGAGGCGTGTCAGCCATGACAGTCCTACAACATCCAAAGCCTTGAGGAACTCTGGGCGGATCTCATCCACTCCCGGAGCCCTGCCACCAAGGAGCTTTTTGACCACCTTGGCAACCTCGGCCCCAGAGATGGAAGAGTCCACCTCGAGCAAACCTCAGGCTCTGCTTCTCTCCTCGGAAGGCATGTTGGTGGGAATTAAGGAGGTCTTCAAGTACTCCCTCATCGACTCCACAACGCCCCGAAGTCGAGGTCAGCAGCGCACTATCCCCACTATACACTGTAAGGACTGCACTGCTTCCCTCCTGAGACGCCGGATGGTGGACCAGAATTCTCGGCCGCCTGGAAGTCCTTCTCCATGGCCTCCAAACTCCTCCCACCCGAGTTTTTGCCTCAGCAACCACCAGAGCCGCATTCCGCTTGGCTCATTCCCTCACGATGCGTTTGGGCCTACCAGGTCTGATCGGCATCCTCCCCCACCAACGAAGCCAACTCACCACCAGGTGATGGTCGGTTGACAGCTCCGCCTCTCTTTACCCGAGTGTCCAAGACATGGGGCCTAAGTCCGAAGGACACGCACCACAAAGTCGATAATTGAACCGCGCTCAGGGGTGTCCTGCGCCAGGTGTAATATGTGGACATCCTTATGCTCTGAACATGGTGTTTGTTGGCGGGACAACTGCAAGCCGAGGCACAAAGTCCAATAACAAAACACCGCCTGGTTCAGATCGGGGGCCATTTCTCCCACCACGCCCCTTCCAGGTGTCACTGTCATTACCCACGCGGAGTACTGAAGTCCCCAGCAGAACGATGAGTCACCAGAGGACGCCTCAGCGCCTCCAGAGACCCTGCAGAAAGGGTGGTAGTCCAGAATGCTGTTTACGCATGTTTGAGACAACACTAAGGACCCCCCGACCCGAAGGCCGCTACTCTCATCCAATAAACCCTGATGTACTACGCCAGTCGTGGGGCAATAAGTATGCCCACACCTGCTCGGGCGCCTCTCTCACCAGAAATGGGCAACTCCAGAGTGGAAAGAGTCCAGCCCTCTCAAGGAGACTGGTTCCAGAGTCCAGCCAAAGGCCGAGGTGAGTCCAACTATATCTAGCTGAACTGCTCAACCTCGCGCACTCCAGCTCCAGGCTCCTTCCCCACTCAGAGAGGTGACGCTCCACGGCCCTAGAGCCAGCTTCTGCAGCCGAGATCGGACCGCCAAGGCCCTGCTGCCACCGCCCAGCTCACAATGCACTGACCTCTTTGGCCCTCCCACAGGTGTGGTGAGCCCATGGGAAGGGGGGACCCACGTTGCCTCTTCGGGCTGAGCACCCGGCCGGGCCCCATGGGTGAAGGCCCGACCACCAGGCGCTCGCCAGCGGGCCCCACCTCCAGGCCTGGCTCCAGAGGGAGGCCCCGGTGACCCACGTCCGGGCGAGGGAGAACGTCTTCCATAGTTTTTGTCCATCATAAGAGGACCTATACTCTGTCCTATATATACACACCATATACCATATAAACTGTCTCTATATGCACTATATAATTATATAAATGTAATTATATACACTATACACTATATAAACTGTACTAGATACACTATATACTATATAAACTGTCTCTATAAACACTATATACTATACAAACTGTACTATATATTAATTATATAAACTGTACTATATACACTATATAATTATATAAACTGTCTCTATACACTATATAAACTGTACTATATACACTATATAAACTGTACTATATACACTATACACTATATAAACTGTATCTATATACACTATAAACTGTATCTATATACACTATACACTATATAAACTGTACTATATACTATATAAACTGTACTATATACACTATATACATTATATAAACTGTCTCTATATACATTATATAAACTGTCTCTATATACACTATATACTATATAAACTGTCTCTATATACACACTCATATATAATTATATAAACTGTACTATATACACTATATACTGTCTCTATATACACTATATACCATAGAAAAACTGTCTCTCATATACACTATATAATTATATAAAACTTACTATATACACTATACACTAAGTATAAACTGGTTCTATATACACTATATACTATATAAACTGTACTATATACACTATATACTATATAAACTGTACTATATACACTATATACCATATAAACTGTCTCTCTATACACTATATACTATATAAACTGTACTATATACACTATATACTGTCTCTATATACACTATATACTATATAAACTACTATATACACTATATAAACTGTCTCTATATACACTATATACTATATAAACTGTACTATATACACCATATAATTATATAAACTGTAATTATATACACTATTTACTATATAAACTGTCTCTATATACACTATATACTATATAAACTGTTCTTATATACACTATTTACTATATAAACTGTCTCTATATACACTATACACTATATAAACTGTACTATATACACTATTTACTATATAAAACTACCATATACACTATTTAATATATAAACTGTCTCTATATACACCATTTACTATATAAACTGTCTCTATATACACTATATACTATATAAACTGTATCTATATACACTATATACTATATAAACTGTACCTATATACACTATTTACTATATAAACTGTCTCTATATACACTATTTACTATATAAACTGTACTATATACACTATATACTATATAAACTGTCTCTATATACACTATACACTGTATAAACTGTACTATATACACTATATACTATATAAACTGTGTGTGTGTGTGTACTGTATATGATATAAGCTCGTATGTCCTCTATAATGTACCGTAATAAAGACCTAGCTGGGGGTTGTAGTGTGAGTCGGGTTCCGTTCTGCAGTGAGGAGCCCGGAGCCCGGAGCCCGCAGGGTGTGATGGGGGTCTCCGGAAGAGTGGGTGGAGCTGCAGCCCAGCAGAGTGAGCGGGGTCCCCCCCCCCGAGCAGAGTCCCGACCTGACCTGCAGTCCCAGCTTAGGCTAATGTGAGCTAACGGGTTTTAAACCGGAGCTCGGCTGCAGGAGGGTTTTAAACCTGCATGTTTGCGTGAATCTCCGTCGGTTAAAGTCCGTTTGTCACTTTAAATCCGAGTTTATTCCCAGTTGTGTGGACGTGGCAACATAAACAACACGCTAGCGTTAGCCTAGCCCACAGCAGTTAGCTCTCGGGCTAGTTTAGCTAACGGCGCGGCGAATACGCGCCTTTTTAGGCTTAAATCCTGTCAGACTGAGAGAAATCAGCCAAAATAAAACAGAAACACGAAGCTGTGACACTCACTCATTACTCACGGACTCTCCAGAGCGAAAGCACCACTTTCTCCCCTCAGTCTTCCGCCACACACCGAATCTTAAGAGCCGCACACCCAGAACCGACTCGTGATTCAACTCGCTAGAGCGGGTTTATGTGGGCCATGTTTACAGAAGAACCGCCTGGTTATTTTTAATAAATACTAACTCAAATTATTTTCTGGTACAGAGTACTGAAATTTCAAAAAGAGTCGGCTTGGGACAAAGTGAATCTGTTTCTGATTCACTAAGAGTCGAGTTCTGAATCTAATTGAATCTGTTCCTGATTCACTGAGTCCCTCATTCTGAATCTAAGTGAATCTGTCTCTGGTTCTAAAAGAGTCGAACTCCGAATCGAAGTGAATCTGTTTCTGAATCAAAGTGAAGAAGCAAAAGAATCAATTTCTGACCCAAAATGATTCCCCTTTCCAGGAAACAAACAAACAAAACAGTTTTCTGGGGGCATCTGGTTTCCACAGAGCTGTCCAGACGGGGTATTTTTGTGTGATCGGCTTTATTGATGTGCGACGATCAGAGAGATCAGTTCAGCTCAACTGGTAAATCAGTATTTTCTGTTATAAACATAGTATTTAATCCTGTAACAGATGCTGAAAGCTGTGAAAGAATAAGGCACACAGAATGATTGGAGGAATAAATCAGATATAATCGCAGACTGTCCACAGCTCTCTCTGCAAAGACAAAGCAGGAGTTTTATTTTACAGGTGCGCTCTGAGAGCAGAGTCGCAGGTAAATAATCATTTAGACTGTCCAATCAGAATTCAGTCCATCACAGGTGTCCAATCAGATTGCAATGATCAAATCGGAGCGCAGCTGCCAAGCGGATCAAAACTGGCCAATCAGAACAAATGATTCCACTCAGAACATAGGCGTCCAATAAGATGACCGCTGTCTAATCAGACCGCTGCCGTTCAATCAGATCACAGGTACCGGTGTGAGGGCGTGACTGATTGATGAATGATTAAGATCAGGTGTGTCTCACAGCTGTTTGAGCAGGTATTCGCTCTTCGATTTGCAGGCTTTCCGTCCACTCTCCGCTGCCCCCTGCTGGATCCGAGCAGCATCGCCATGTGCCAGGCAGGAGTCCAGCCAGTGTCCCAGGTTCACATGGAGCGCCAGGATATGAGCTGGACAGAAACACACACACACACACACACACACCATGGCAGTTTGGGTGACTTGACTTCTATTAGCATTAGCCTCATTGGTCCAGAGGGGAACTAAACAAACTGGTCAAGAGGGCCAGCTCTGTCCTGGACTGCCCGCTCAAGTCCATCGAGCAGGTCGGGGAGGAGAGGATGTTCTCCAAACTAACATCCATCATGGACAACACCTCCCACCCCCTACAGGAGACTGTAGGAGCACTGAGCAGCTCGTTCAGCAGCAGACTGTTACACCCGCAGTGAAGAAGGAGCTACCGCAGGTCATTCCTACCTACAGCAATAAGACTCCACAACTCAACATAACATTACATTACTTGTTTATATTATATATTATTATATATTATATTATGTATATATATGTCATAATTATATATTATTACATGTATTATTATTATTACACTTTTATTTTGCTACTTGTTTATTTATATTTCCAATTTATTTAAAACTTATTTATTATCGTGTATTATTACTGTGTACTGCATATATGGTCACCTAATTCTCCGTGTAGATATGTATATGTATGTGTGTGTATGTATATATATATATATATAGATAGATAGATAGATAGATAGATAGATAGATAGATAGATAGATAGATTATTTATTATTTACAGCTCCTGTACTTTCTCCTGTACTTGTTCCTCTTTCTTTATATCTCTATATTTTTATATATTTTTTCTATTCCTTTTCTGTACATCTGTCACTTTTATAAGAGCCCTGTAATGCCCACATTTCCCATTCGTGGGAGAATAACAGATCACTCTACTCTACTCTAAAATGAAGAAGCCAAACACTTCTCAGCTGATCTGGGGTCAGTGGAGCTCAGTGGAATTTTAACACTGACTGTCTACTTTGTCTCCATACTGTTCTCTGATCAGGTATTATGAGTATATAGACTATTAGCATCAGTGGGCAGTTTTCTCACTGTGGAACCACCCAAAAAACTAAACAAAATCTAAACACTCCAAATACAGTAATGTAGCTATTCTTACACACACACACACACACACACACACACACACTTGGCCAATCTTGTGACTTGTGTTTTGACTGAAAACATGCCAGACTGTTCTTTGGTCCAGTAATGCTTTATCCACAAAAAAAAACAAAAAAAAAACAACCAGCAGCACTTTCCATTCCAGTATTATCTTTACCCTCTTTTAGAGCTTGGTCCTGGGACAGTCTGGTTTGTTCTCTCTCTGACTTTCTCACTTCGTTTTCCAGAGCCATCAGGTTCTCCTTTAACATGGCCTGCGGTCAGTGCAGAAGAACATCACCAGTTAAAAGTGGATCCTATTAAAGCTCATTATCCGCTATTGCATACAAACTAATACACACTGGTTGTGGTGATGGATACAAGCATCCATTCCCATGGTTACCAGCATGGGCTGCATCCATTTCCATGGTTACTAGCATGGGCTGCATCCTTTTCTATGGTTACACGTATAGGCTCCATCAATTTCCATGGTTTATCTGTTTCCATGGTAACATTTATATGGACTAGCTCTGATTCTGTGGTTGTGAGCACACGGGCAACTCTCATTTGCATTGTTGTAAGCATGGACCACACATATTTCCATGGTTACTCTGTTTTCAAGGAAGGGGCATAGGCAACCTTTGTTCCCATGGTTACAAGCATAGGCCTACCTCCTTTTCAAACTCCAGGGTTACTCTCAGGTCATTCCCGCCCCTCAGCCAGGTTCCGTCCCCCTCACCTGCTCCAGCAGGGCGTCGGTCAGGTGGTGGTGGGTCTGATTGAGTTTCTGCAGGAAGAGCTCCATCTCCAGCTGCAGCCTGCTCTGGTTCTGTCTGCTCTTCTCCAGCTCTCCTTTCAGCGTCCCACCCTTCTTCTCCTTCACCCCCCTGGCTCCCTCCATCTTCTCCACCAGGGCCTGCAGCTCGCCCTGGCAGTCCTCCAGCCCTGCCTGCTCATTTAAAAAAAGCTTCATGATTCTTGTAGGCCAGGAAACAGCTCCAAAGAATGATCATCGATACGTTACCTGCATTTTAATTATTGATGAAAATTTTGCTGTTCGGTTCTGGGTGTAGAGTGCTGATTGGTTCGCACTCTGTGTGGAGCTGCAGAACGCGCGCGCACACACACACACACACACACACAGCTGAGTGTGTCTCTGGGAGGTGAATGTTTATGTGAGGGACAGTTAAACTCAGAGCTGTTTATTCTGGACTCTGTTCACAGGCTGAATAATACGGTAATGATTCAGCATTATTAGAACAGATCAGATCCTAAGAGAGGATGGAAACTGGTGGGCAACTGCTTGAAAGTTAGTGAACCCCTCTATAATGTTCTGTAATCCAACATAAACATCATCATGGGGCAGTGGTGTCCTACTGGTGAGGGAAGATTGTGGGTCAGATTCTCTCACCAGTAGTTCGCCCTGAAGTACCCTTGAGCAAGCTACCGTCCCCGTCACTGCTCCTGGGGCGCTTTCAATAGCTGCCCCCTGCTGCACACGTGTGTGTGGGTGAAACGCAGAGGTTGAGTTTCATTGTGCTGCATTTCACAATGACGAGGGTAGTCACTTTCACTTCATTTGCACACAAGTCCATTAAGAACCCAGTTGAACAGAACCCTTAATATTACTCCTCGCAACAGAACCGCGAGCCCTTCAGTAAACTGAGATGTAGAAGTTTAATGTTGGCATGAAAGACGCTGAACGCAAATTAGGATTCCAGATTTTTTTTAAATACATTTTTGGCTGAAACCCAGTGGCAAGAGCAGGTTGGAGAACCAGACCCCCCCAAAAAAACACGAGCCAAACGGAGAACCTCTGTACTCACTTTATTGAACATACATTCATTCAGACGCTCCTAAAACACAAAGAGACAAGAAGAGCAGACAGGGGCGGAGTCAGGGACAGAGGACAGGCTTTATGGTGGAGGAATCTGCTCCATCCTTTAGCGAGGAATGTCTGGAAAATGAGGAACGGAATGTACGGAAGTGTTGATTAAATCAGAATGTTAAATGAATCGTGATCAAGGTCCCACTTGTTCCTGACGGAACTTTAATTCCAGATAATCCGTTTAATCTGCAGCACTGACAGGTTTGTGATGAAACTGTAATCTCTGTTGATGATGCACTAATTGATCATTCTATCGATCACTAATTCACGAAATCAGTTTCTGTATGGTCAGGAAGGCCTCGCGCGACGCCGGGTGTAAAAGAACGATCCTCTCGTCACCCAGGCGTTTTTATCAGCAGGGCGACCGATTCATCGTCCGCTCTCCGTATATCGATCGATACCGGTAATCCCAGGCTGCAAGATACAAATGAGCCGTTCATAATGGGCCAATCACAGCTGAGCGCTACTGATCGCTAAATTAAACGATCGCTTTATTTGTTGCTGCGGCTGACGATCTCTCGTCTGATTGGTTTACGACTTCAATGTGAATGAAAAGCAAAAAGGCTGATTAAAGAGCTGGTTATGGGGTATTTTTGTGACATCACAGAATCCGTGAAGCTGCTTAGTTTCCATGTGGACTCATACACCGTTTCTATACGTCATGCCTTTTAGAAAGCTGAGCATACGGGCTCTTTAATCTACTGGAAGGCATTATTTTGCAATACTGATATTGGGTTCACATCGCACAGCCCTAAAGCTGCAGGTACGAGTGACGTAGCGTCAGTGTGGAGCGCCGGCGGCGGTACGGCAGGTTCAACCGGTTCAACCTGCGGCTTATTTTACAGCATGGTTTCATTTCTACCGATTCATTGCACGAGCGAAAGCCGACACACATCCGAACCTGAGATTATAATTCCCAGAGGATTTAATCCTCCTTTCTGAACAGCACAGGCTAACGTTCCGTGTAAATTCATACATTATAGAGAATCAACAGGCACAGCAGTGATGAGAAAGCCAACAATGACGTCCCGTTTAACACAGGAAGCTCTTTTCCTTTCGCTTTGTTAGGCTTCGGATCGAGCTGAACATTCAGTTCACTCTCGCAACTTTTCAGAAACAATTCAGTGAAAAGTGAAAAGAGCTAAAGTCGCAGGTAATGGAAGCTTCGGCCCGACCGAATCACCACAGCAATGAGAGCAAAGTCATCCAGAGCGAGTTCCAATTTCTCTCCAGCGGTGGTGAACAGAACCGGACGTCCCAGACGTGTGTATTTTCTGTGGGACGGACCATTTTACCATCTTCACCATCTGGTCTAAATCTCTTTCCTTTGTGTCCCTCCACCACGAACGGGAATCTTCTCAGAACTAAAGCTCTCAGACGTCAGACAGCGTCTCCACCACCAGCTCATGTCTGAGGGATGTCAGGTTCCGTTCACCAAGACTGAGAACAGACCAAACCCACTCTAAACCACTGATTAATCACTCAGGTTTGGAGGAATTTTGGAAAATACTCTGATTTAGCTTTAAGCTGGGTTTAAAATGGGACTGACTGCTATAAAAACAGCAAATAAAAAAAAAAAAAAATAATAATAATAATTATGATAAGCTCCACGTCCAGCTGAATGTTGGCACTTGGTTTTATGGTTCTAGACAACCGTGATTCCAACAGGGTCAGAAGCCTCCCAGCCCCTATTCACCAGCAATAACAGCTGCTCTGTTCTGGGACCAAAAACTTTCAGAACCTTAAAAAAAAAAAATTGGTTCAGCTGGAACTGTGCTCACATTTGTGACTTTTTAAAAATTCTGTCGTCGTGTCTATCTTTGATCACTGGTTTATGAGACAGCGTCAAGGTTCAAACAACCCTGAACAGAACCGTTCAAGAACCGGCCCGCTGTTGATGTAAAGGGCTGTTGGAGAACCTCCCCCAGCACGGTTCTGAGCCAAAGCCTCCTGCTCACCAGATTCGTATTTAAATCATCAGCTAATCTAAGGTGAAATGGAAAATCTGAATCTAATATTTTCCAGATTTTGGCGACGTGCTTGAGTGGAGTGTTGATTTAGGCTAATCGGTGGGCATGAGCTTCCGTTACCTGTTAGCCTTCAGAGAACCTCAGAACTGAACCAGTCTCAGGTTCCCGAGAGGACAAATGCTGATTTTTGTGAATTATTCTGATGTATTGAGATGTCTGAGCGCACAGCTGATGGTAACATGCAGCAGTTATGAGGTTCTGGATGGGAAGCCCAGCTGGTTCAGGCCAGGCCCGTGCTGTGATCCTCCGACTCAGCGGACCCAGACCTCAGCAGCTCCTCCACCCAGCGCATCTCGGCCGCCACCTGCTGGGCCAGCGCCTCATAGCGGCCCTCCAGTCGCCCGAACCGCCGCTTCAGCGCGTTGGCGGCCAGCGCGGTGGCCCGAGCCTCCTCCTGGCTCTGCCTGCGCTGGGCCTGGGCCCGCTGCAGCTCGGCCCGCACCCGGCCCAGCTCGGTCGCCACGCTGTCGCTCTCCTCACGGTACCAGCTCTCCTTCTCCTCATAGATGGAGCGCAAAGCTGCCACATCGTCCCTGCAGGAGGAGGAACCAAACTATCAGCTTATAATAACAATCACTTCATTCTCCACTCGTGTGTGTGTGTGAGTGTGTGTATGTGTGTGTGAGAGTGTGTATGTGAGACCTGCAGGACTGCTGACTGTACTGTGTGTGTGTGTGTGTGTGTGTGTGAGACCTGCAGGACTGCTGACTGTACTGTGTGTGTGTGTGTGTGTGTGTGAGACCTGCAGGACTGCCCAAGCTGTACTGTGTGTGAGACCTGCAGGACTGCTGGCTGCTGTGTGTGTGTGTGTGTGTGTGTGTGCCATGTAGTGTGTGAGACCTGCAGGACTGCCCCAGCTGGCCACTGTGTGTGTGTGAATATGTGTATTGTGTGAAGAAGAGTGTGAGACCTGCAGGACTACTGACCTTACTGTGTGTGTGTGTGAGAGAGAGTGGCAGAACCTGCAGGACTGCATTGCATTACTCTGTGTGTGTGTGTGTGTGTGTGTGTGTGTGTGTGTGTGTGTGTGTGAGAAAGTGTAGAGCCTGCAGGACTGCTGGCTGTACTCTGTGTGTGTGTGTGTGTGTGTGAGAAGGCGTAAGACCTGCAGGACTGTGACTGTACTCTGTGTGTGTGTATGTGTAGTATGTGTGAAGAGGCGTAGAACCTGCAGGACTGCCCGCTGTACTCTGTGAAATTGTGCAGGTGTGTGTGTGTGTGTGTGTGTGTGTGAGAGAGGAGCCTGCAGGACTGCTGACTGTACTCTCTCTGTGTGTGTGAGTGTGTGTGTGTGTGTGTAGGGCCTGCAGGACTGTTTGGCTGCTGCTCTGTGAATGTGTGTGTGTGTGTGTGTGTGTGTGTGTGTGAGGGCCTGCAGGACTGCTGACTGTGCTGTGGTGTGTGTGTGTGTGTGTGTGTGTGAAGACCTACCCAGGGCTGCTGACTGGCCTCCGTGAGTGTGTGTGTGTGTGTGTGTGTGTGTGTGTGAAGACCTGCCCAGGACTACTGACTGTGCTTCTGTGAGTGTGTGTGTGTGTAGGGACCTGCAGGACTGCCAGCTGTACTCACAACGAGTGTGTGTGTGTGTGTGTGTGTGTGTGTGTGTGTGAGACCTGCCACAGGACTGCTGGCTAGCCTCTGTGAGTGTGTGTGTGTGTGTGTGTGTGTGTGTGAGAGACCTGCAGGACTGCTGACTGTACTCTGTGAGTGTGTGTGTGTGTGTGAGAGGCCTGCAGGACCACCTGGCTGTACTCTGTGAAGTGTGAGTGTGTGTGTGTGTGTCTGTGTGTGTGTGGCCTTGAGTGTAAGAGAGACTACAGGACTGCTGACTGTACTCTGTGTGTGTGTGTGTGTGTGTGGGGGCCTGCAGGACTGCTGACTGTACTCTGTGAGAGTGTGTGTGTGTGTGTGTAGAGACCTGCAGGACTGCTGACTGTACTCTGTGAGTGTGTGTGTGTGTGTGTGTGTGTGTGTGAGAGACCTGCAGGACTGCTGACTGTACTCTGTGAGTGTGTGTGTGTGTGTGGGACCTGCAGGACTGCTGGCTGTACTCTGTGAGTGTGTGTGTGTGTGTGTGTGAGAGACCTGCAGGACTGCTGACTGTACTCTGTGAGTGTGTGTGTGTGTGTGAGACCTGCCCAGGACTGCTGACTGTACTCTGTGAGTGTGTGTGTGTGTGTGTGAGACCTGCAGGACTGCTGACTATGTACTCTCGCCGAGTGTGTGTGTGTGTGTGTGTGTGTGAGGGCCAGGACTGTGACTGGCACTCTGTGAGTGTGTGTGTGTGTGGCCCAGAGACCTGCAGGACTGCTGACTGCCTCTGTGAGTGTGTGTGTGTGTGTGTGTGAGTGTGTGTGAGAGACCTGCCCGGGACTGCTGACTGTACTCTGTGAGTGTGTGTGTGGCCAATGGCGTGTGTGTGGCCTGTGTGTGTGTGTGAGAGACCTGCAGGACTGCTGACCTTACTCTGTGAGTGTGTGTGTGTGTGTGTGTGTGTGCTGTGTGTGTGTGTGTGAGACCTGCAGGACTGCACGGCTGTACTCTGTGAGTGTGGCAGTGTGTGTGTGTGTGTGGCATGTGTGTGAGAGAGGGCTTCTGTTTAGGACTGCTGACTGTACTCTGTGAGTGTGTGTGTGTGTGTGTGTGTGCTGAGACCTGGGATGCGACTGTACTCTGTGAGTGTGTGTGTGTGTGCTATTAATGTGAAGACCTGCAGGACTGCTGACTGTACTCTGTGAGTGT
>CM029394.1:457955-464089 GCA_017165825.1 Hepsetus odoe
TATGACGATACTCACAGGATGTAGGTGATCACTCCGATGCTCCTGCAGAGAAAAGTGATTATTAGTGGAATCCAGGAATTCTCTCAGAATAACAAATAATAAAAGTCAAAGATCACTTAAAATCTAATAATAATAATAATAATAATAATAATAACAATAATAATAATAATAGTGAAATTATACTGACCACATGTCTGCCTCCAGACCCAGAGGTTCATAATTCACAATCTCTGGAGCTGGTGAAGGGAATAATAAATAAAAATGATCTCCCAGCAGCAACACAGTAACAATCTATATTTAAAAAGTCTTTGTTTCTCCTGACCGACAAACTCCGGAGTCCCAAAAATGTTTTTGAACTCGTTCCCCGCCTTAATCTGGTGCGCGATGCCAAAGTCTATCAGCTTGATCCTGGGATTGGGAACGTTTTTATCCAGCAGCATGATGTTCTCCGGCTGTGGGACAACAACAACAAACATGTTAGACTGTCCAGGTTCAGGTACTGAGTGATGGGGGAGAGGGAGGACCGTCCATGCAGGTTTCCACAGAGGTAAGATTTGGAGGCTCACCTTGAGGTCGAAGTGTGCGATGTGTTTGGAGTGCAGGTAGTGAACCCCGTCCAGGATCTGTTTGAGGAACTGAGTGGCCTCCTCCTCCGTCAGGGACTCCTTCTCTGCCAGGAAGTCGAAGAGCTCCCCTCCGGACACCAGCTCCAGGATGAGGATGACGTCTGTCTTGTTCTCGAAGATGTCGTGCAGGGTGATGATGTTGCTGTGTTGGATCTCTCGCAGGATGTTCACCTCCCGCTCAATCTCCTCGCGGCTCACGCCGCGCCGGCTCGACGACAGGCGGCGCTTTTTGATGAACTTTGCGGCGTATTCCACACCCGTGCTCTTCTCACGGCACTTGCGTACAATGGCAAACTGACCACTGAGGCAGAAACACACACACACACACACACACACACACACACACACACACACACACACACATTAAACTTAGACATTAACAGCTCAAGCTAGAGGCTCGAAATTGGGCCATCACAGCACAGAACCCCAAAAACATAAGGCCCTAGAAATATATGGAGCTGGGAACACTGCACTCTGGAAACCCAGGGCCCTGGCAGCAAAGGACCCTAGATAAGCACCGTTCTTAGGACCCTAGAAAATGATTGTCCTGGGAGAATAGGACCCTACACAGTTAGGACCCTAGACACGTACCGTCCTGAGAGCATGGGGCCCTAGACACGTACCGTCCTGAGAGCATGGGGCCCTAGACACATACCGTCCTGAGAGCATGGGGCCCTAGACACGTACCGTCCTGAGAGCATGGGGCCCTAGACACTTAGGGCTCTAGAAATGTAATGTCCTTGGAGGATAGGAGCATGTACCCTTAAAACTTAGGACCCTAAAAACAGGACCAACAGGACTCCAGACACAGAAGGCACTGGAAATGATGCAATTGGCCCTGGGAGCATAGATCCCTAAAAACAAAGGGCTCAAGGGGAAACGTTGGGCACCAGAGTCCAAGGGCCCAAAGGATCTTAAAATTCAGGGGACTAGAATGAAAGAACCCTAGTAAGTACTCTTGAACATACCCTTGAAAATAAGGGCCCTAAAAACATATAGCAAACGAAACATAGTGTTCCAGACACAAAGAAATGATTTCATGAATGGATGTGGTGACAGAGCACAAAGCTGAAGATGCAGAGGACAGGAGGACATGGACACACCAGACTGTGGAATTGAGGACTAAAGAGAACCATGGATGGTAAAAAAGGTTCCTGGGTTGTGACTAATCTGCGACCTCATCTGCACCACGGCTGCTCTCAGGATGGAAAACACACACACAGGCATAGTCAGCAGATGATGTCATTCTGCACAAAACCTCCACTGCCTTATATAGGAAGGCAGAGCCAGTGTGTGTGTGTGTGTGTGTGTGTGTGTGTGTGTGTGTGTGTGTGTGTGAGAGAGAGAGACTTGCTGTTTGTGATGAGGTCATTTAAATTCCAAGAGGCTTTTAAACTCTGAAGGTAAAGTAAGCAGCGTGATCGTATCGCTGCCCGTCGGCGTAAACGTGGTGCCTCAAGGTTTAAACACCTCGTTGTGCCGAGACGCGTCTCTGAGGACAAAAGAACCGTGTGACGTTCCCTCGTACATGTCCAAACTGGACTGTCTGAGACAGAACAGCTCTGGTAATGATTACACACCGTCAAGAGAGTCACGGCCCGGTTACACAAGAACAGATCCGCTCAAGTCAAACATCTCAGAGTTCCTTCATTAGAGTTTCGTCTTAATTCGAGTTTAGTTTTTGGTAATTAGAGTTTTTTTGGCTCTAAACTCAAGTTAAACTAAACTCTAATGAAGAAAATCTAAACTCTAATGAAAAAAAGCTTTAATGAAGAAAAACTAAACTCTACTAAGTTCTAATAAAGCTCCCATCCAGAAAATAAATGAACGTGTTAAAGTTCTAAAAAGAAATTAGCATCAGTGTAACAGTCCAAGAATTAATATGCAGAATACCATTTGAATATAATTAACATCCAAAATGTAATTCTAGTATCTAGTTTCAATAAAAGGAGCATACAGAATTAAATAAACACATTTAAAAAACGGAACATCTCTAATGAAATAAATATCCAGAATAAGGTTCTACAAAAATGAACATCCAGAATGAAGCTGTAGTAAAACATCTAAAACATTAATACGAGTGAAACAAGTTGTAATGTCCAAACTGAAGTAATTATTCAATCAAGTAAAATTCATATTTAAAATACATTTCCAATAGAATAAAAAAATCAAGCTGTAACTCAAATAATAATAATAATAATAATAATAATTAAACTTCATAAATAATAACAGATTGCATCAAATTGGTTGGGTTGAAGACGGTAGTCAGACCAGCCATGTTATACGGGTTGGAGTTAAGGATGGAGCTGCCAGGAAAGAAGAGGAAGGACAAAGAGGTGGTTTATGGAAGTGGCGAGAGAGGAGATGCAGGGGGACGGTGTGAAAGACCGGAGAACAGGAAGGACAGGAAGACATCGTACACTGATGGAAGTCCTACCTGCCCAGCTCTTCGCCCATCTCATAGAACTTCTCCACGTCCTCCTGTCTGAAGGCAGCCATGGTTCTTTGAGCTCAGAGTCGATCCACGCTGCAATGTCCCGGCGCTGACGGAGGAGACAAAACCCAGAAAGAGACAATAGAGGACTTCCTTCTCACCTGAGTGTCACTTCTGGAGTTAAAGGGCTTTCATAATAAATACATTTACTCCAGTTTACTGGAGAAGCAGACGTGCTCCTCTCCAGCTCTCCACTGGAGCGTTCCACCTGAAACGGAGCAGCACTACATTCCAGTGCGGTTCCAGATTCAGGTGACCACTGACTTCCAGTTTGTAGCAACTTAAAGTGAAAGTGACTACCCTCGTCATTGTGAAACGCAGCACGACGAAACTCAACCTCTGCGTTTCACACACACGTGCAGCAGGAGGCAGCTATTGAAAGCGCCCAGGGAGCAGTGACAGGGACGGTACCTTGCTCAAGGGTACCTCAGGGCAACCTACTGGTGAGGGAATCGAACCCACAACCTTCCGATCCGGGCGACTCCCTCACCAGTAGACCAGCGCTGCCCCAAACGATCAAACAAGAAAAAAAAGTGGAAAACAGCGTCCACGGACAGCAGTGCAGTGAGAGTGAGATCTTCTCCTCTTTCCTGGCAGCTCCGTCCTCGACATCCTTCTCCTGATACACTCCTCGTCTCTCCTCTGGACACGTCCAAACCAGCAGTCTCACTTCTCTCACTTCGTCTCCAAAACGCCCAGCCTGAGCCGTCCCTCTAACGCACTCTCTCACGGTGAGTGTGTGTAAAACGCAGAGGCGTCATTTCGTTGAGGTTCCCTGTGTGTTGGAGAATAGTCTCTTTCACGTCACCACCGTCTCCAACCCGTATAACATAGCTGGTCTCACTACCGTCCTGTAAACCTTCCCTTTCACTCTCGCCGGTCTCTGTCTGTCACAGATCACTCCTGTCACTCTTCTCCACCCGTTCCAACCTGCCTGCTCTCTCTCCTTCTCCTCTCTTCCACACTGGTCACTCTGAACCGTCCACCCCGAGTACTTCAACTCCTCCACCTTCACCTCCTCTACTCCCTCCATCCTCTCTCATGTGTTCTGTCTGTGTCCTCCTCTCCTCTCCTCTCCTCTCCAGAGCAGATCTCCATCTCTCCAGGTTCCTCCAGCTGCTCCCTACTCTCACTGCACATCACAGATCATCATCCACGACATTTAGGACTTTAAATGGAACTGTTTGACTGTAATTATGTTGCTATCTGCACGAATGTTCCCTCAGAACCGGTCAGGTGGTGTTTGTTTAGCGAGGATGAAGCTCTCAGGAATCGGGATTTTAATCAGAATCCTCTCAGAAACACCGCAGACTTTAGCATCTCGGCTAACAGCAGCCCTTCTCCGCCAAAACAAGTGCGCTTTACCAGTCTTCCCCACCCGGGTAAGCGCGTGTTAGAGTGATGGTGGTGTCCGGGTGCTCTTAATCTCCTCTTTTTGTGTTAATTTTGAGTTTTGAAGAGTTTAAATCGGGAGGTTTTACTCACACTGCTCACTTTGCCGCATCCCCCTGCTGCTGTCTCCCGCTGCAGCGCCCCCCAGCGGCCGCCGGCCGTGCTTACGTCGACGCGATGACGCACGCAATGACGTCAGACCGAGGAACTGTTTTTTTAATGCTTTAATGAGTGAAAATTGCGCACGAAACAAAAACAAAAATGAATACATTTCGAAATTGTCCAGAAAACCTCTAAAATACAGGACACTAACTATCCATTAACTATGTTAAAAAAGTTATTATTGGAAAAAGAACTTTTTTAAACACCAAACAAAACTCTTATTTGAAAATGTGAGGGGAAAAACTATTACTATTACTCTTACTATTATTATTTTTTTATTTCTATCATTGTTGTTGTTGTTGGTGCTGCTGTCATGTACTCGCGCCTTTCAGAAATAAAAGTCCCTGAGGAAAGAAAGGCTGTAGTTCATTTTTTTAAAAAACAGATCATCCAGCAGAATTAATGCGGATTTATGTTTTTTCTCTTGCTAGTTAGTTTATGGTTCACGCAAGAACAACATGCACAACATCACGGTTTTATTGTTTTTTTTTGTTTAATGTAAAGCGCTCCGAACGAGAACGCGCGTTAGAGAATATGATTGACAGCTTTTGGAACCAATCGTATGGGAGACGCAGTGCGGTATTGACCAATAGGCGCATGCAGCGCGCTGTGTGGGCGGGGTTTGGGGCAGGCATCTCAGTGCAGGAGGAGGAACAACAACAGAGAGCCGCCATGAGGGGAACAGAGAGCCTGCTGTGGGTAGCTCTCTTCATCAGACAGGTAAACACACACACTCACACTCACACTCAGAGTGCTCGCGTTAACCACACACTCCTCGAACCCGAGGGAAACCCCCGCCCGGGGGAATGAACAGCCCCGGTGTGAGGGTTTCTCTGGGTGAGCCGGCTAATGCTAACCATGGAGCCTTCAGGGCCTCAGTCTTCACTAAAGAGCCCTCACTCCCTCGTTCACACCAAAGAACCAGGGCCGAGCTTACACACTTCAGTCTGCTGTCCAACTCAGAAACACAGTTAATATCTTCTAACAACATCTCGCTGTTCAATATTTACCCCCTTTCACTTCATCACTCACCAACAAAACAGTGTTTACACATCAGTTTATAGAGTATATACTGATAGTTTACTATATAGTTTATACAGTATATATAGCACAGTTTATGTAGTATATAGTGTATATAGTACAGTTTATATAGTGTATATAGTATATAGTGTATAGTGTGTATATAGTACAGTTTATATAGTGTATATAGTGTGTATAGTGTATATAGTACAGTTTATATAGTGTATAGTGTATATAGTACAGTTTATATAGTGTATAGTGTATATAGTGTGTATAGTGTATATAGTGTGTATAGTGTATAGTGTATATAGTGTATAGTGTATATAGTACAGTTTATATAGTGTATAGTGTATATAGTGTGTATAGTGTATAGTGTATATAGTGTATAGTGTATATAGTACAGTTTATATAGTGTATAGTGTATATAGTGTGTATAGTGT
>CM029394.1:464589-497089 GCA_017165825.1 Hepsetus odoe
GTGTTGTTGTCTCTCATGTTCAGTCCAGTCTCTGTACCTGAGCAGTTTGATAGTTTTGTGTGTTAATCCACACAGTGATCTACGTCTGAACCTTGAACGAAGCATCTAACTTGAGACATGAAGCAGGGAAGAACCAGGTGCAGATGATTCCAGATGATCGGGGGATTCATTTACTACTGATGCTGAATGCTGATTGGAACCCCTATATCTAAAACCTTGTATCTTTAGACACCTTGCAGCCTGGAGCACTAAAATATTTGTTCTTTTATTTAATCCTCAACCTGACAAAGATCAGAGAGTCTGACAGGAAACAGGACAAGCTGTTTCTGAGCCAAAAGCTTGATATTAAAGATCAGAAGGGGAAGTGATATCAGAAAGTATCTTTTTTCCATGTTGAATTATAACCTTTGCCCACCCGGGTCAATCCGCCAGGGTTTCCCAAACACCAGTCCAGACACCATACGAGTCAGACTCTTCTTCCCAGCTGAACTCCAGACCAGATAAACCATCATGGATCTCCAGCATGAGCCGCTGCCACAAACCAAAACCACACCGCTCAGCCCATCGGATGAGAATATTTCACTCTTTTCTGTAACGTCACTTCGTCTGGACCAGAGGAGGAAGGTTCTGAGCCTCCCCACATGGTTCTTCCCCCAGTTTTAAGGACTATGTTGTTCACTAGCTGCTCTGTAGAAAGCGCTTTAGAAATAAAACTGACTTTAAACCGGTTTCCCCACTTGGGTCAGAACAGAGGTGTGTGTGTGTGTGTGTGTGTGTGTGTGTGTGTGTGTGTGTGTGTGTGTGTGTGATCCCCCTCACAGGATGCCTGGTCTCCATTGGTTTTGGAGGCGATGTCGTTCTTGATCTGCCGGTTTTTGGTTCCCGTGACCTCCTCCATCTTGCGAATTTCGGCCATGCAGAGTTTGGAGTTGTGGTGGAAGAACATGCGGCCCTTCAGGATGGTCAGGTTGTGTTTGGACCAGTCCCAGAGCTGCCGCAGATTCTGGTTATCCAGGGCGTAGAACGAGTAGTTCCTTGCATGAAAAAATGAAACACAACAGAAATCAGAAATCTTCAGTGCCATCACATCACAGTAATGACCGAAGCTGCAAAGCAGCTTCACTCAAAAGAACACAAAGGTCTAAACAGAACGATCTTCAAACATCACCACTATACAAGTATATACACACAGTGAGTCAGGGATGAGAACATTTAATGGGTTAAATCAGACAAACAGAATACTGAACACACACAGAAAAAGTATTATAATGAATAATTATAAAAAACAAACATCTTGAAGCAAATGACTGCGAAGAAAACCTAAAAGTCACTTTTCATAGAAAACCTCATTTTAAAAAAATAATAAATGTATTACAAAAAAAGGCCAATAAATCACCAAACTTGTACATTCAATTTTAGAATAAAATGTTAAAAAGTCCATTTAATCCGTAAGTTCTGGATTCTGGACCCTAAAACAGAACCGGATGAACTTTAAAAACACACAAAAAAGTGACCCACCCCACTTCCTGCGTTTCTCCACGGATGAGTTTGAGTTTGCGGAGAAAAGACAGAGAGACGAGTGCGTACGAACGGCGGACGGTTAAATATCCTGTAATCTCCTCCAGCTGACCCAGGTTCGATTCCAGCTCTGCAGCGATGTTATCTATAGTGATTACACGCACACACACACACACACACACACACACACACACACACACACCTCTTAGACTAGTCTTAAACCAGCAAAACATTATATTACTGCATTAATTCATTCATTCATTCAAGATTAATTAACTATAATGAATAATTTTAAATCTAAATTTAAATGAGTGCAATTCTTAATTCTATTAGTATTATTAAAAATACAATTTAAATGTACCGTTATATAATTTTATGTATTATTTTATACAATTATATGGAACCCTGACCAACACTGACACGTTTTAAATGAGGGAGTTTAAAATAATGATAAATAAATAAATCATACAAAGCATATGAATTTGCTAGTCTGGCGCTTTACATCTAGAAGTCCAAAAAACAGTTTCTGGCTTGGATAAACGACAAATAAAAGAATAGAACTGCATTTAAATAAATGATTTGTTTATTTATTGAGAGAGATTTTCCCCAGTTCTCGACACACGTTTCCCCCTGAAGTTCTGGTTTATTATATTTGGTTTATAAATATGAACAAGGTCTGCGTTCTCCTCCACAGCGCCCCCGGTGGCGGTATGGGGTAATAGTGGTGAGGGACGTACTTCCTCCTCTGATATTGATGACCAGACTGCCGTTCAGAACCGTGCAGCCCCGGAGTCCCTGCGCCGCCGTCACAGAGTCCACCGTCTTCACCCCCATACACACTTTAGGACACAATCCAGCACACGGGGTACAGTTCAACCTGCAGGGACAAACACAGGGACACTGGTTCAGCTACTTACTCAGTGCTAGAAAAAAAGTACAGGAGTGTACTGAGAGTGTGAAGTAAAAGTACAGGAGTGTACTGAGAGTGTAAAGTAAAAGTACAGGAGTGTACTGAGAGTGTAGAGTGAGACGTGTCTCCTCTGAAGGACGTCTGGAGCGTCTGTCTGTGCTGAAAGTGAACTGAATCTCACTCCATATTAATAGAATTAAAGACTATTAAAGCCTCGAACTTCAACTCCAATAAAAACAATCTACTGAAAATAATCCACATGAACTTCACCGCTTCACTTTCATCACCGTCTCTACTAGTTCTCCATCACAGACACACACTCCACACACCCTGAACTCCACCGTCCACTCTCCCACTCCAATATTGCTAAATATTTACATTTACAGACGCTGTGATCCAGAGCGACTTACAGCAGAGCTTTCACACAGTCCCGATCGAAAGGTTAAGACCGCTTGACAAATGGCAAAAAATATTTAGTTGCATGGTTGGATCTTAACAAGGTTCCAAGTAGAGCTTCATGCTACAAGAAGAAATTGGAGTGAGAGCAAACATTTCTTTGAGCAGCAATTTATTGAAAACAGCGCTTAAACTGAAAGAGGCTGTTTGATCGGGACTGCATTAGTGACCAGCTACAAACTGTTAATTAACTTTAAAATAATAACTAAATTAGTATTCATTTATTAATGAACTAAAACTTTACTGTTATATTTGAACATATTAGCAAATATTAATAAAAATTATTTTAAGAATGGGAACTTAAAGCTTTTTCATTTATAAAAAAACGAAGTCACTGAATGTGAAGATGTAAACAGATCTGTGAGCAGCAAAGTTTTTAAAAGGTGGTTGAACTGGATAAATATGAGGTGAAATAAAACTGAATAAAACAAAAAAATGAAAAGATCTAAAAATAACAGACCAATAAAACGTGAATAAAAATAACTAACATTCCCAAACAGATGTCACTACTTGGTCTGGGAATACAGTGGATATGGTGAACATGGTATCTGAAGTTTAAGGTGGACAGATTTATTCCCCTGTCACACACAGTCAGACAGTTCAGCACATCACACCAACCCCACCCTGTCTCTCTCTCTTTCCGTCTGTCTGTCTCTGCCTGCCAACCAGACACCTGACCACACTCACACACACAGGGCAGCAATGTTGTAACTGCCGTCATCTAAGAAAAACACCACAACGGGGCGTCCAGCTCAAGTGATTTGTGTGTCTGCTGTCTGAGTTTTAACACCCAGATAGCCTGGGTCACACACACACACACACACACACACACACACACACACACACACACACACACACACACACACACGGGTGTGTTAAGGACAGCTCCCACGACGACAGGTCGGCGGAGGGAAACGATTTCTCAGTGAGAGGCTTTTCTGCTTGTTTTTGCTGCCCCCTGTGGACGACGCTGAAACGATGCTCCGCCCACTCGCTTTTACAGTGACACTGTAGCCATGGAAACCAAAGTCATTACTCAACAACTCTCAGGCTTCTTAAAACTAAACAGGAGCCACATCGCCCCCTACACTTCCTGAAGTGAATTGCAGGGAATGTTCCATGTTTTCAATGTTTTTTTTTTTTATCCTTGACATTTTTTTCCTTTAATATTTTAATGCTTTGTCCAATAAAGATAAAATCATATCAAAACTTTTGTAATGGGGAGAGAAAAAAAGGCGACCGACCTGTGTAAAATAAAGATGAGCGATTTTTTTTACATTTATATACAGTTTTATATACTTTGACCTTCACAACTGAGGTTAAAATATTGTCCAGGTGCACAAATCCGAAGGAGATCTACCTTCCACAGGTGTCCTCAACCTCAGTAAATCAGGTGTGTAAGTGTGAACGGGTGTGCTGGCGCGGCTACTTGCACACTCAAGACGAGGCCCTTTGTTCTCCATTCACCATGAGAGGTTTGTCGTTATTTGCACATTGTTTGCTCAAGTGAACTTCATTTGCACAATAGGTGCACATTATTTGCTTATGAATTTGATGCAGGAGGGAATGCAGGTTAGGGTTAGAAGAAGCGGACAGCAGTTTTTAACTCCAGGGTGTTGTGCCTCCATTTTGGAACAATATTTTTGAGACCCCGGTTAGGTGAGAGGAGATTCAGTAAAACGGTCCTGTTGAGCAGGACGCTAAATATATTTCTGAAGAAATGAACCGGATCACTCGGTGTTGTGCTGACCCTCCTGCAGCAGCTCAGAGGTGGCACTAGGGGGCAGACACCCCACGGAACTATGCGACGATGTGATCAACTGCGGTGAATGGTGCTTGTGCTTACGTGGTTGAGTTGATGGTGGTGTATCCCGACGGGCACTCGGGGATGCACGCCCCCTGGTGGATGACGTACTCGTGGCACTCGCTGCCTTTGCCCTGTTTGTTCTGCTGGCAGTTGTTGTGCAGCGCCTGGCAGAAGGTGAAGTCCACACACCTCCAGCCCTTGAAGGTGTAGAAGCCCGGGGGACACCACTCCACACACACTCCCTGGTGAAGGAAGTTCCGGCAGGCCACACACTTACTGGGAGTGTTCGGCACCGCACAGCCACCCAAACACTGATCGTGGCAGCACTGGTTGTCCTTTGTGCAGGCGCGGTGCTTACAGGATGGAGGACACACTGCAGAAAAACAAGAGACAAGGACAAGGGATCAGAAGGGTTTGGTGTCAGAACTGTTCCCAGTGGGCAGGCCTACACCAGGGTGCAGGTAATGAAGCCCAGTAATGGAACATCACTTTATTGCGTTTATACTAGTGCAGTGTTTTTCTGCCGGTGATGCTTTAAGGAACCTATGATTTCTCGCCATCTTTGCTCTTTTAGCTTCAGCCAAAACTGCCGCTGCGTTTCTGACACGAAGCCTAAACTAAAGCAGCCTCGATTTATTTCTCTGAACATTACATCCATGTTAAAAAAGACACCTTTAAAGGCCCTCACTGATGAAGCGTGAAGCTTAGGCTCATTTAGCGGCTTAAAAGTAATGATCATCGACTTGAACAGCAGCGCAAAAGTAGTATTTGGGTTTTAGTGTTACTGGGGGTCAGTTCTAATAATCAGAACCAGAATCAGGGGTTAAAGAGAGCAACTGTCTCCAGATCAGTTGCAGACTGCTAGAGCCAACGTGGCCAGAGCTCCAGCAGTGCGGCCAGCGGTCAGGGGGACAGTACACACACACACACACACACACACACACACACACACACACACACACACACACGAGAAGTGGATCTCCGTTATGCAACTTCTAAAATGGAGTAACCACATTCCTTTCACCCTCCCTCTTCTCCACCCACCCACCCACACACACACCCCCACCCACACCCATACAGACACACACACTCAGAAGCTCAAGACAGCCAAGTGTTTGACGAGACATTGGATTCGGTCCCTGTGGATTCGAGGAAAACTCTAGAACGTTTACATATTTCCTGCCCCTCCCCCACCCCACACACTTTATTTGGTGGCGAAATAAATGACTTAAAGGTCACAAATCCTGGAAAACCACAGACAATTAACCAGTCCTACTGTTCATTTTTTTGACAAAGTGAGTCTGAAGTCTGTTTAGAAGATGCTTTAACGTTATAACTCCGTCCCCCTCAATCTGTGCTAAACTGTACTGAACACAAACAATAGGTTGTGAGGTCACAAAAAATGCCATTATCCACCCAGTCATTTTCTTCTTGGTGTCTTACTTAATTGTTGAGTTTGATTCTGTCTTTTGTTAAAGTTTTTATTTGTTGTTTATTAAACCTGTTAAGTAAAGCTGGTTGAGAGAAAGGCCCAATCAACATATTAAAACAAAAAAAACATTTGAATTGTTATGGTGATTATTAATATCGTATTCATTTAAATAGAGGGTCCTCCCTCTCCCCCATCACTCAGTAGAACTGTCCTCTCTCTCTCTCTCTCTGTGGATGGGGAACAGGGAGGAACTATTACATTTTAGGAAAAATGCTTAAACCCTACAGCCCAGTAAACTCTATCCTGAACTGTGTGTGTGTGTGTTTGTGTACTGCACATGCTGCCTTTCTCTCTCACAGTGGAGTTTATTTTTAACCAGGGTGTGTGTGTGTGGTAAATGAAGGTCACTGAAACTCCACACTTCACCCGTTGCTCTTCCTTTTCAGCTCTTCTCCTTTACCTCACTGTAAGTTTCTGTTATTAAAGGTTGTTTCTTCTTCATCTCTTCTAATAAATATCTGAGCGAAAATCAGGCTGTGATACAAATCCAGTTCCCCAGACAGCAGGGGCTGATTCTGGTTCTGTTATTAAAACACACCCCAGTGACTCGGGGAAACTTATTCTGTCGCCTTCCTCTCGTTGGACGTTGTGTGGTCAGTCACGTGAAGAAACAGACGGACCTGAGCGGGACTCGGCAACGATACCCTCTGACCAGAAATCGGCCTTGAGTGGGAGCTCTGGTGTCCTTGTCGGAGGACTAAACTGCATTTCTTCATCGAGCTCCTGAGCAAGTCACAGCGTTTCATGGTACTAAGAACCTGCTGTTCTGTCTGGGATGTTTTAAGTGCATGTTTGGACGGATTAAGGGGTTCATGTGATCCTTACAAACATAAATAACATTACGGGTTCGGGCCGTGTGATTTTAATACGCCCCGCGCCGTTTTCCCCTGGAATGCTGCGAAGTATAGGTGGCACATTCCAAAGCCTTGGAAGGATGATTGGACAGAATCCTCCACGTCTTTTCCAGCTCCTGTTCTGTTGTGCCTTCTTGTACTATTTGCTCTCAAAGCCTGTGGAATGGCAGCTCATTAGCCCTCATTATCCGTAGCTTAGTGGCTCAGTAATGAGATTTAGCTGGACGTTAGAACTCTCCATGAGTGAGCTGGAACATTTCTGTAATTCCGGATCTGTGATTTATTGGAAAGACACAGTGCTGTGTCTTTAGTCCCTCGTTTCTTTATATTTAGTAGGGAATCATCTTGTTGGGGTAAAAATCATAATTCATGCCTGTCAAACTGTCTTATCTTTACATCCCAGAGCACTCAAACATTTGCTCAAAGTGTCTAAAAGGTACAAGGTTCTAGATTAAGTGGTTCCATGCACTCAGCAGGAAACAAATCACCTGATCGTCTGGAATCAACTGCTCCTGTTTCTTCACTGCTTCATGTCTTAAGTTAGACAGCTTTGTTCTTCTTGAAGGTTCAGATGAGAGAGAAGGTTCAGACGTAGATCACTGTGTGGATTAACCAACAAAAAACAGAGACTGAACTTAAAATGAGAGACAACAACACTGTCCTTCAGGAAGATCTGGAGAACCGCTCAGGTACAGAGACTGGACTGAACATGAGGGACAACAACACTGTCCTTCAGGAAGATCTGGAGAACTGCTCAGGTACAGAGACTGGACTGAACATGAGAGACAACAACACTGTCCTTCAGGAAGATCTGGAGAACCGCTCAGGTACAGAGACTGGACTGAACATGAGAGACAACAACACTGTCCTTCAGGAAGATCTGGAGAACTGCTCAGGTACAGAGACTGGACTGAACATGAGAGACAACAACACTGTCCTTCAGGAAGATCTGGAGAACTGTTCCTCAACAACACATTTAACATACCAGAAAGTCTGGCTCCTTGGAAGCAACAACAGTATAAAGGATTTAGGACATGTCACCTCACAAGTTTGCTCTTTGCTGTTTAAGGTGGCCCCAGAAAAGCTCCATGTTCCAGTATCAATGCTTTGCAGGGTGCTGGTACCATAAAGAGACAGACCGTTTTCTCATTAACATTGTGAATCAAAGAGGCTGTGATCGGTGTTTATATATTTCTGCTTTCATCCAATCACACGGCCACGACGCCAACACCCGGATTAAGGGCAGAGAGTTCACGCTCATAGCCCTGCTGGCTAGAGCTCTTTCGGTTCGCTTTATCTTTTTACAATGAATGATGCTCAGTACCAGCTTCAGAGGAAAAGCTGCATAAGCAACCCATGTTCACCTCTTTGCTTTGTCATGTCAAAACCATTTTAGCAGCTCATAAGTCTTTTAGGATAGGCCAATTAGAACAGAGCTCATATACATCCATCTTAAAAGGCACAGTCTGTTTAAAAGCATAAAGAGGGGCTGAATCGCTCCTGTTCTTAAGCTTCGGGAAGCTTGTGTTCTTCAGCTACTGAATAAATGGTAATAAATCTTCAGAGCACTCTTAACTACAGCATCACATCAGCTGGCGTCATCACCATCATGCCCTCGTGTGTGTGTGTGTGTGTGTGTGTATGACAGAGATGGACGAGGTAAACACTTTCATTAACCAGCATTGGGTCTGTAATGGAGGAAAAACACAGGCAGGGCACGCTGACTCACCGAACTTTGTGTACCGTTCGGCTCTGATCACAGGAAGCCCTGTGTTTTCATCATGACTCTCCGAGTCAACAGCACTTTCAGGTGTGCCAAATAAAATAAACACATCAAATAACGTTATGACACGCGGCGCTCCAAGGAACCGCTCCCTTCTGAACATGGTTACGCACAGTCGTAACCCTGTCAGCAGAACAATCAGGTAAAGGGAACATCACAAAGTGAGTGATTTGTTGAGTGATTACACAAACAACCAAAAAGACCATCATTTATTTAAAAAGGTACAACTCTACGGGTTAGATTTCTACATTTTATAACTGCTTCTTGATCAGCAGATCCACACATGAAAAGTACCCGTCCAACTGCGATATTTATTGACAAGCATTTTAATAATGTAACATTCAGTAAAATTTTTAAAATAATACTGAAGTAAAGGGTTTTGTTGAACAATCCTTAACGGTAAGAACTACAAAATTCCAAAAAAGTTGTGGTGTTTCTTCCAAAAAGACAAAAGAAACACACTAACTGACCATGGATGGATGAAGGCGCCATCTAGAAGGACCTCATGCTGCTCCTGCACCCTGCCAGCCTTCAGGAGGAAGGCGTGAGCAGCGTGAGGCAACGACGTTGCTCCGCTACATCAGTCTGGGTGAATTTAATTTAAACCCCACTCCTTCAGAACCGTCCCAAAAGGAGCATCAAAAAGGAACCTATTGTTAATGAAAAGCCTCATCTGGTGTCGACCATTCGAGCAGCCACTCTGAGCCGAAGGCTCCTGCTGCAGTGAGAGCTGCTTACAGGTTAACGAGACACTGAGACTTCCACATTCAAAATAAACGCAAACCCAGTGACTCCCAGAAACCAGACATCACTCAGAGAGCAGTTTAAACAACAGACTTAAAAACAATCGGCTGCTATCAGGGCGCCGACTCTACAGGTGAGACAGAAACGCAGGTTCAGTGCAGGGAACACCAGTTTAACGCCGATAACGACGGTTTAAAGCAGGAGACATTCGTTTGATTAGGTTTTAACATGGGTAACTGAAGTTTAAAGCAGGCAGGCAACTAAAATTAAACACAAGTAAACACTAGTTTAACCAAGGAAAAGATCATTTCAGACAGGTAATGTTAAACTCAGGTAATGACAGCAAAAGCTGGTTTAGCGCAGCTTTGACACACGTACTGTGAGTTGAACACCATTTTGTTTTACACAGTTAATTAGTTTCAAGGATGTCATAAAAGTTTAACACGGGGAAAGAAAACACAGCATCAGAGTGTAAAAGGGTTTGTGTTAGTTTAACTACAGAATAAACAAACAAACAAACAAACAAACAACTGCAAGGCACAGATTCAGGCCTTTAAACCAGTGAGATGTGATTTCAGATGTATTTGAGACCAAGAAGCTGAAGGTTTGCTGAGGTTTAATGGATTCCTCGGATGCCTGGGATTCCAGGGGAAGGGCCTGAACTGCCCGATCTGAGCATTCCAGGACGGGAGCCGTGTGTCCGCACACACACACACACCTCGGAACAAAACCTTGTATCTCTTTTTGTTCTGTTTTGGGGACAGGACCAATTGGACCAAAATGACCTTTGCTCTTCTGCTAGCATGGTCTTTAATACTGGCGCAAGTTCTTACATGCATTGTGGGAAAAACAAATAGACAGACTGACAGGCAGACGGACACAAGGATGTATCAATAGATAGTAAAGGGGACAGATGGACAAATAGATGGACGGCTGGATAAACAGGCGGACAGACAGATGGTTACAGCTCTTAAAGCAGGAAGTGTAGTGTTTGAGCAGCAGAAAGGATAATATAATAAGGACAGAAATGGAAAATAATCAGAAATAATAACTGTTTACTGTTCATATACTCCGGTCTATACACAAAGAGTTTCATTCTAACCAGCTTTAAAGTCCATATTCACTACCACCACCGTTATTCTCTAGCACAGCCTCAACTCTCTTAGACCAGCTCCTTTCTTTAAGTCGTCTTCAGGAACACTTCTCAAGGTTACTGAAGGACGTTCCAAAGCTCTTCCTTGAATGTTTGTTGTCCGTTCTCAGTGGAGATGAGATCTGCAGTGGAGATGCACACTGCTTCAACAACTGCAAGACTGTACTGAAAATGAGAGACAAAAACTTTGGCCTACAGGAAGAACAGGAGAACTGTTCTTCAAAAGAACATTAAAAATAAGAACAAAAAATTCTGGAAAGCAAAACGTTGGAGAGTGATCAGCATGTGGATCCATCAGTCACACCCAAGAAAGGACACTTAATAGAACTATTGGGATTCAGACACTATCTGCACTGGTTTTTTCTCAGCGCTGCCCTCTGCTGGTTAAAAACAGCAGCGTGATTTATGAAAGTGATTATTCTTGTCATTGTGAAACACAGCACACAGTGAACCACAACAAAATTCCACCTCTACTTTTCACCAACACACCACGCAGCAGGGGGCAGCTATTTAAAAATGCACGGGGAGCAGTGCTGGGGACGTCACCTTGCTCAAGGGTACTTTAGGGCAACCTACTGCAAAGATGTCTGTGTCTTCACCTGGGAAGTGAGATCCCGTAACAAGTGGTTGTTCCACACGTTTTTCCTAAACTGAGTGTGAACAGGACTTCAGGTTAGAAGGTCAATCAGATACAGCAACAGTTCAGTCTACTACTAGGGATCAAATCCAGAACTGGAGACTGGGTTTGGGTCCAGAGTGCAAAACCCGGAGGGAAGAAAATTCTGCTCTTCATTTTGCATTTACAGTGTTTGGCAGACACTCTAATCCAGAGCGACGTACACGAGTGCCGTACTTTCCAAAGAAAACACGTCTTTTGGAAACATGTCCTTCTGCATCTAACTGGGAAACAGAGGGCCTAAAAAGCTCCCCCCCCCCCCATCACCAAGAGAGCTTGACAGTGTCCTTCCTCCAGGTGTTCTAAAGAGCTCTGAACGCTCGGCTTTAAGCTTCTGTTGAACGACTGCGACCCACAGTGTCGCCTTCTTTAATCTGCACACATTCACACTTCTAACAGACTTTCCATCAATAAGCCGATAACTATTGTCCATAGTTTTCAATCATGCCCGAAGAAACCTGTAGAGCTTCACAATTATCCCTCTGTTCCAAACTGAACTGCAGATCCTGATCAACAGAAAAATAAAGATCTGAAAACAGACCAAGTTCTGGGTCCCTGTCCAGCACCGTCGCAGTATTTCAGTCCCTAAAACAAGGACGTCCCCAAAGTGGAGCTCTGGCAGGGACATCTGCATGTGTCCTGTGGAGAGTCCCTCCCCTTACACTGCCGTCAGGATGAAGGTTTACAGAAGGACAGACAGCTGTGTGTGTCCTCAGTGTGGACGGTCAGTAACGCTGTCTCTCGGGAGACGGAGGACGAGAGACTCTCACTGTTACAGTAAAGGGTGATGATGAGCTGATGTTAGCGAGCGTCCCTCTGCTCTCCACCAATCATCGAGAAGTTCTCAGACTGAAGATGAAGATCTTTAACTGGAGAACTGATTACTGATCTCTCGTTACATCACTGTCCACACAACCGTGTCCCAAACTGGACACACACTCAGTAATGTAGTGTGTAAAAATAGTGCACATCCACTGGACACACACTCAGTAATGTAGTGTGTAAAGTGCAGAAGAATGCAGTTTGGGACACAGCCCATCTGTTCCTCAACACCATTGTCCACTTGTGGAAGTTCTAGATAAGCCACTGCTTGTAGAGCCATGGTATTGACATGCTTCGAAGTTCTAGACACAGGACACAGGATGAAGTCTGGTTGTGACCTGACTGTAATTTCCCAATAAGACTGTATGTAAATGTAATCCTTTCCAGACTGTACAAACTGTATGTGAATTTTCTAAAACATTTTTAAGCACAAAAATAGTTAACTATACCACAGAAAACAGAGTGCAACAGTAAACTAAATGTAAAAACATAAAATAACAGAAAACTATCAACAACAGAGATAACTTACATTGCAAGAGTTCGTGCTAGACCAGAGAGTTTTAAGCACAGGGGAAAATAATCAAGTCTGAAAAATGAACGATGTTAAAATAGTTCTTCCAGAACTCCTTCAGGGTCAAAGACTAGACTAGTAGCTTTTGACTTCCTGTACTCGGCAGCAAGATCGGTAACATGATTGTCACACTGATTTCTTTCTTCAACTGGATTTCAATTTTCTTGGAACCCTTCTTCTCACCAAAACTACTTTTCATTTGGTTAATTTAAAATTTATGCAAAAGCACATGAAATACAGCATAAAGTGTTCACAGCGAATGAACGCATGTCTGACCGGGGAGAACGATGGCCGGGGAGAACGATGGCCGGGGAGAACGATGGACGGGGAGAACGATGGACGGGGAGAACGATGGCCGGGGAGAACGATGGCCGGGGAGAACGAAGGCCGGGGAGAACGAAGGCCGGGGAGAATCATTGGTGTGCAGTAAGAACCGGAGGGGAAACTGGCCGTCAGTGTTTTGTTCGCAACCAGAAATTGTGGTCACGAACAGAGGTTCCACTGTACATCACCGTGGAGCCATTATCCAAGCAGCTTTCTCAGTTCTAGATACAACAGCTGGAGTATGAGCAAGTTCCAGGAAGATCTATACACTTAACTCATGTCAGAGATTTGGTTTAAGCTGGTTTGTCAGTTCTAGATATGAGAGTGTAAGTTTTCACTCCGTTCTAGATGAATCACTGACTAGACCTATGAGCAGGTTTTAGCCCGTTCACAATTTTTGTATAGGACTGCATATAAATTGAAGTTGTATTTTTGACTTTTTAATCTGGAACGCTGTAAATAATGTGTTGGAAAACTGGTGTAAAACGTTTTTTACCAAAAGGTCTTTTCGTATTTTGAGAGAGAACCCGTCATCTCAGCACGTGTTTTGAAGCAGCTCTCCGCAGTTCAACACGTGTCCTGGCTTTCACAGAAAGCTGGCCAGTGTCCGAAATGTTTACGATACATTTCAGCGAGAGGCCGGCAACACGGCTGCACTTCCTGTCTGAGCGTTGGTCCCCGAGGGTCCATTCATAACGTCCGAGAGGAGGACGGACAACAATCGCAGGAAACAATTGGGACGAGGGTTGTGTGAACTTTCTCAGCAGTTGTTCTTCCATATATAGATTAAATCGATGCCAGAGGTTCCTCCACAGCCAGCGACCAACCAGAGCGCAAAACTCGCACTCTTGCACAACATCACAGAACGATGATACAAACAGAACGTTCCAGAACAAAAACATTGTTACAATATTAAGTAACACTAATTACTCATAATAATTACTGAGAATAATGAACTCCTTAAGAATGTCCTAGACTCTCACAGATACACACCAGTTGAAAGCACAAAGAGTTATGGTCTGTTCTAGATCTGTTCTAGGTCTCTGATGAACTGGCTGCAATTTAAGCAGGTTTCAATAGAATAGAATAGAGTAATCTTTTATAAGTTCTGGATACATCACTCACTGTGCAGTCATAGTATAGTTCTCTGTTCTAGATACGACACTGACTAGAAAGCTGGAGTATGAGCAGGTTTCTGCACAGAACTTCCACTTTAATTAAACCCTAAAAATCAGAACCCCTAAAGTTTCCAAACTCTTTAGATCACCATCAAAATTTGGAAGAGGAATCATATTACAGTCTACAGTGGATGGACAGAGAAAATGTCAAGTTCTAGACACATCACAAGTCACAGGGCTGCAGTGAATGCAGGCTTCGGTTCTAGATACATCACTGAACAGAGCTGCAGTATAATCAGGTTACAGTTCTAGATGCATCAATGACCACACATGTATAGTACAAGAGGGTTTTAGTTCTATATATTCTGATCTTAGAGCTCCTGCAGGCAGGTTTCAGGTTTATACATCACTGACTAAAGAGCGCTGATGTAGCTAGAAGATGAGGGGGTGGAGCTAAGCTGCTGTATATGGCATGGGCGGAGCTAAGATAATGAACGCATGGGGCAGAAGAGCTTAAGCTCATCAACTCTATTCATCCTACAAACCACCCCCCCACACACAACTGATTCATCAGCTGAGAAACCATAAATCTGTGTGTGTGTAAGCTCCTCTGGGGGAGGATAATGAGGATCATTTTAGAATGAGTGTGTGTGTGTGTGTGTGTGTGTGTATAGATTCCGGACTGCAGCCCTAAACAGAAACCTCAGCTGGGACCCAACACACTCCATCCTGTCTCTAACCCACATAACATAGCTGATCTCACCACCTTTCGGTAAACCTGGTCTCAAGATGAATTTGATCAATAAAAACTTAATTAAAAGAATATTCATAAAAAAGGCAGAGATTATTCAATTATTAAAGCAGCCCATTTCACCCAGCTGTAAAGAAATATAAACCCTTTCTCACTTTTACATTGAATTATGTGGAAACTTTGGAAAGTAGTTGGAATTGCCCTTTATCAATGTATTACTTTTGTTAAAAACGAAGACTGAATCTGGGACCAAACTCTTTTAGAGTGGCCTGTTCAGAAGCAAAAGAAGTGAATTTCACCAAGTATTTCAAATGTGAAACACAAACCTCGTGTGTTCATTTGGCAGCGACGACACGAAAATCTGAATATCGCCGCCTGCCGCTCTGCTTTTTTCCTCTCACATCAGCTTTCAGTCTCTTTCTTTTTTGTTCTATTCATCCCTCTCTCGTCCTCCTCTTTGGATGCAGCTGCTGTTGACTTGGCCGACCTCACTGACCTCCCCCTCTCTGCCGAAGAGTTTCTCTGCGGCACCAGTGCTGATTTAAGGGTGCAGAATTTTCAGACTGATCTGGGATCAGATATTTACGCCCGATTCTGTATCATCAGAGCTAGGTTTATGAAGGTTCAGTCATGTTTGTAGCTGACAGTACATCATTTGCCCCAAACCACACCCACAAGTTCGCTCCACCTTAATGAAGAGCTGGAGGAGGTTTGGAAGGAAAACAGTTGGTTGACTATTGACTTTCAGGGCTTTGTTTTGTAGTTCCAGAAGCTACATTTAGACGCAAACATGTCTCTGCTGATCTGAGACCATCGGGACAGTAGATAATCTTGTGAATGCTGCACACTAGAGACATTTTGCCTCTGAGGGTGTAGTTAGCTGGATTAATTGTCAGATTTAGGCTGAAGCTAAACTCTGCAGTGTGGTGAACCACCAGGACTTGGACTGGACACCCCTGGATTCGTCAAAATGCTAATTTGAAGGCCAAAATTTGGATCGGTACTGCATGAAATGGACATACAGAAAGTTTAACACATTTTTGGTCAGAGATGGCGGTTGTTCATAATTTGATATCTTCACTAAAATTGCAAAATGAGCAAAAACAAACCAAAGAGAAAGTCTGGAGGAGAGTTTTTTTTCTACTCACTTCTCTGGCAGTGCTTCTGTGTCCAGCAGCGTTCACTGAAGTGTCCATTGATGGTGGTCTGGGGGCAGGTGGTCTTCCCTCTAGCCATGCCGGGACACACGTCCCCACACTCGCCGTCATTTTTGTTAGCCACGATGTAGTTGTCCTCCACAGAATCGAGGATTTTGGACCAGTCAAGAGTGGAGAGGTAGCAGAGGTCCGGGTTCTTCTCTACTCGTACGGACCCACGGGTGATGTTCATCAGGCTGTGCAGGCCCACCTCCCTCAGCTGGAGCATCTCGAACAGCACCAGTGCGTAATTGAAGAACAGGTTGTTCCCACGGATCACCGTCAGGTTCGGGAAGAGGCCACTGAGGCTCTCTAGCCCGTAGACACGGAAGAGCAGGAGATAATCCGTCACCACCGTCAGTTTAGGGAAACTCAAGCCACGGAAGTCCTCTGTCTTCGTGCTGAACATCAGGAGGATCTTCAGGTGGCCCTCGATCACCGTGCAGTTCTCCAGCGTCCGCATGTTGGTCACGTCATTCCTGATGTCTTTACTCGGACAAACTGGGGAAGAAAAGGAAACAAAACCTTTAATTAAAAGATGTAATTGTGAAAGCTTTTAGGACCCTCTACATCCTGCCCAGCCAGGTGAACTTCCGAAGAAGACGGTTTTGTGGGAAGGATATTCTAGAGTTCTATCTTATCCTTTTGAGTCGACTAAAGCCATGAAACTCTCCCCTTGTTTTTTCGAACAATACGATCCCCAAATGAGAAGAATTACTGCCACATCCAGTAAGATATTAATGTTTAAACCACAGAAATCCAGATCCAAAATAAAACCAGCTTCACTAATATCAGTGGATAAACTGCGCTGCCGTTGTTCAAGTGAGGGGGATGCCAGCATTTCTGCACAGCTGATCTGCAGACAGTTTAAGCATCAGATCTTTCTCAACAGAGCCCAACTTATAACCTAATTTAGTCTCAGCTGAAGTCCAATCAGCCTAAGCTTTTGTGAACAATTTAACAGATTACTTTTGATTTCCACCATTACAGATTTTGTCCTGTACCTCTTTGGAAAACACTGATAAACATACACAAACAACCAGATGATCTTCAGTGCAAAAGCAGCATTAAAAAGTGATGTGTCTTAATAGGGCCCTCGTTCAAAAACAGAACATTCCACTAAACCAGAGGTAAACCTCTGAGCAGTACAGCAGAAAAGGCCTGCATCCCACTGTTCACTTTCCCCTGAGCAGATGCCTTTCACGTGACATAACAGAGCCAACGTGGGTCATAAAAGTCTTCCTGCAGCGTTTGACATTTAAGCTCTACTGCTCCAGCCCAGTGACCGGGGAGGCCTGCAGAGAGTCTGTCTGGGTCTAACTCTAGAAGAACTCCAGAAACCTCAGCAGCACCATCCAACAGCCTGATAGGACCGCCCGACTGACCCACTGACCAGAAATCAAACAGGGACAATCAGAAATTCAGTCAGAAACCCCACCCAACCAATTAAATAACAGACATGGCCGATCAGAAACCTGACCCAGTCAATCAGAAACCCGACACGGACGATCAGAAACCTAATCACACACCCGATCAGAAACTCGATAGGGCCAATAACAAACCTGACACGGACAATCAGATTCCCAATCAGAAACCTGACACAGACGACCAAAAACCCGATGAGAAACCCGATCAGAAACCAGACGTGGCCAATCAGAAACCCGATCAGAAACCAGACGTGGCCAATCAGAAACCCGATCAGAAACCAGACGTGGCCAATCAGAAACCCGATCAGAAACCCAGCACAGTCAAACAGAAAACCAATCAGAAACCGTAACAGAAACCTAAAACTGTCATCAAACTGTGTTCAGCCTTTCAGAATCTCAACCACATATTTCATAAAATAATTTTTGTTGTTGCTGTTTATTTAAATGTTTTATTTAAATGTTTATTTCAGCAGATACAGATCAATCAAAGATGTGAAGGAATCAGATTGAACGATCAACTGAAAAGAGAAAAGATTTAATCCTCATCTCTACGCAGGTGCTGGACGCGTTCCCTTTAATGCTGAACCCCCTACGACCCCAGCGGTCTGCAGGAATTACATGCCTGAACGAGGATCTGAAAAAACACTGGGAAACACACACATTCAGGACAGGAGGAGGGGGCCAGAACAGAGAGGGGGCATAAAAGAGAGACAGGGTGAAGAGAAGACAAATGGGTAAACACTTGCTGTTATATGGTTGAGACAAACGAGAAGGGATATAAAAACAAGTGTTCATTAGGAAAAAAAAATACAAAAACAACAGCAGCTAGAACCAGGAAGACCAGTATTTCCAGTAACCTGGTTCATCGAATACAGAGTTTCCCTAAAGTCTGCCTCTAGGTGAAGCAACAGAGAAGCAAAATGTACATTATTTGTATGTATAATGTTTATGCCCACATAATACCCAATCAGAAACCTTATACCATCAGTCAAACACCTGATCAGAAACCCAACACAGCCAAAACCTGATTTATGTTTACACCTACATAACATATAAAATACAATTTTCTATTGTCTGCTCAAGCTTTTCCTATTAAATTGTTTAATATACTGATAGTAATTTTACATTTACGGCATTTAGTAGACGCTCTTATCTTCCATGTCCTGATTACAGGGACAGTCCCCCTGGAGACACTCAGGGTTAAGGGTCTTGCTCAGGGACCCAGTGGTGGTAGTGCTAGAGGTGGGATTCGAACCTGGGACCTCTTCAGCCATAGGTCCACAGACAAGTACCACCACTAGACCACCAGCACCGCAATTTTAATTCCACAGAGTCAATCAGGTAACCTTTCACTGCTGGGGAATTGAGTTCGATCAATAAAGCTTTAATCTGAATAAAATGCAGCAGAGAAAAGCCATGACATGGGCCCTTTAATAAGGTCATAGCAATAGAGCAACCTCCATTTAACATGGAACCGTGTGTGTGTGTGTGTGTGTTAATGCGCCTGGACGAAAGCTTCGGGTGCTTGTCTTCAGCATTTATTAATCACCGCAGGGATTAAAACACACAGCAGGAAGTTTCAGCCACGTGGCAGAAAACACACACACACACACGAGAAATGTGTGTACACTTTGTGACGGAACATTATTTTTAGCATCACATTCCTGATTGAGAATCTCATACACACCACATACAAACTGGACCAGCAGGCCGCTGAAGTGTGTGTGAGGAATTTGTGCTCCGAGGCAAGAGTGTGTGTCTGTGTGGTGTCCTGGTTGACTTTATGCGGTCATCCACTTTATTTCCAGCCCTACACAACGCCATGGCCAAACACACACACACACACAGAGTGGAACACACTTATACGGAGTACATTAAAGTGCCCATCCCATAAAAAACAACCCCTTTCAGAAAGACTGTGGTTTATGTAAAGCATAACTAAGTGCAAAAAGTCCAGTCTACACAACACAGACTTTGTGAGATCACAACACACAACATATCTGCTCAGCAGATGCATTTATAGGGTGTTTCGGGTTGGAAAGCTTTAGCACAGCTGGCCAGAACAGACCAAATGAAAGAGATGTGGAAATTTTCAGTGGTCAGTAAATAAAATCCACATCATAAGGGGAAAAAAAATGAAACAGAAAAATTTGAGAAGATTAAAGTCTTCAAATACGCAATATGTTGCAGTATAATCACAACACTTACTCTGAATATCTTGCAGCCCTATACTGAATTAAATTCAGTTAAAATAATACAATTTCTGCTCACTAATGTAATGCTATAAAACGGAAAGCACCTCTATTCCTAAAGTGTAAAACCAGCACACAGCTGGAAGAAAGAGTGTGTGTGTGTGTATTTTTATGTTGCTTCATAGTAGTATGCTAATATTATTGCATCACTTCCTTTTCCAGACTTTCTCTTGACTCTGACTGATTCTAACCCAGATTCTCCAAGTCTGATTATAAACTAATGGAGTGGAACTGTGGGCAGGGTTTCGAACTGGATGCCAGGCACCACCGGTGATGAGAGTGAGTGAGTGTGTGTGTGTGTGTGTGTGTGTGTGATTTAGGGTTTCACCTGTAGAACAGCTGCTGTGGCAAATCTAGCAGGGAAATGTGTCTCATTCCAGCTCACCTCACATAACCCTACACTGGGAGGTATTAACTAATTCAGTTCATAAAATCTGTGTGAACGTTGACAGGATTTGATTCATTAGGACGTGGAAGTCGCTCTGGATAAGAGCGTCTGCTAAATGCTGCAAATGTAAATGTAAATTCATCAGCAGATTCAGTCTAACAGACTGTAAGTGGAATGTAATACATTTTAAAAGACTATCAGAACTGTAAATAGACTGTAATAGACAGCAATATACTTTAAAGAGACTAAGAGTGTAACAGATTTTATATAGACTGTAATAGTGTTCAACATCCTTAATCCAGATTTTTAGTCCAACAATGTTAAAATAATCCCCGTTCACACAAGAACACACATCAGAAGTAAACGAGTTTAACTCCTACAGCTGAGAACATACAACACACGGCTTCAGCGGCTCCTTTAAAAAGCCGGCGAAGGACATCTGTCCAAAGCGACACAGTCTTATTTCCACAGGAGAACAAACACCTCCGTCCGCCTGAAAAACAAGGACGCCCAACACAACAGCGGTCGCAGCAAATCCAGTCCTGTTCTAAAAAAAAATATTTTAAATCACTAGCATCATTAAAGGGCCCATATCACACGCTTCTCTCCTATTTTTCCCCCCTCTCTTTTCCGCTGATTAACCAGCTCTGTTATGATAAGCTGCGATCAAAAATCAGTCCTGGCCAAAATGTACCGAGCTGAACCGCTGGACCGAATTATATTGTGACATCACAAAACAAACAAACAGGCTGATTGCGTGCTGTGGTTTCCAGACGGACTGGTCCATATCGGCGGCCGATTCAGACAGCACAGACGTGTTGAGTGAAAATTAAACAGAGGTAACAATTAGTGAATTATAGGCGTCACCTGCTCTCAGGAGTATCGAGAACAATGCGGTCGGACAGGAGGGGACAAGAGATGGCGTCCTACCAACAGACGCTCTATACATGAGCGAAAGGACTCAGACACAATGCTGGAACACACGGGAGCCCGACTTCCCTCTATTAAAGACGCCACGCTGTCCATCACTGCAGCGTCTCTGGGTTTGCATCCACCTCAGATTTATCCATTTTAGTAACAGGCAATAACATTTTAATTTGAATAATAAAAAATAAACATCACCAATTGATCACTTTTGGTTTTTAACCCTCACTACTACTAGGATTACTGTGATGTCTTTAAAGCCCTTTTTTCAGCAATAAATATAATTAGTTGTGAATATGTTTAAAACATTTCATACACAGCAGGTACTTTTGTAAATGCTTTTATCCAAACAGCTGCTTCAATTCTTCTTTTCACTGCTGAACAATGGCAAAACTTACTATTTAAATTTTAATATTAACATTATTTCTAAACGGTTTAGGAACAAGTACTTTAACTAAAAATGTATTTTAGCTCGAAATGGTAGCCCTGAGTCAGATTGGAAACAAAGGCTGTTAGTGGACAAGAAAAATGTAGGATATGGGCCCTTTAATGTGCTCTGATCTTTCCCAAAACAGCTTCCCAAAAACAGACCTGCTTCTTCAAATTCTTCAAAGAACCTTAAAGGTTCCGTCCTTTACATCATGTGGAGGTTCTTTAAAGAGTGTGGTCCATAAATCTATGGAGTCTTCATTTCTAAACACCTGAAGACATTTTTCCAAAATAAAGACCATGTTTACATTTTGTTAGCTCAGAAGGACGGGCCAGGGGGTCGTCCCATCCCAGTCTGGATGTTGGGAAGGTGATGGAAATAAAAATATGGGATTCCACAATGGGTTCAAACTAATATAACTTTTGAAAATGGAAGAAAAGACAGATATTTGGGGGGAAACGTGGAGGAAAAGGAAAAACTCCAAGTGTAATAAACTTTACAGCAATTCATTTTCTGCAATTTTCACCTCCGGTTAGTAACATTTCCTCTAAAGGAGAAAGGCAACCCGGTAAAAGTGTGTCGGGGGAAGCAGGCCCTTTAAGCACTGAGCGCTGAAAACAAAGGCAGGACGATGTATTTTGTGCGTGTGCTACAGATTTAACTCCCTGGAAAGGCTTCACCTTCTCGCTGAAGAGGAAGTCGGGCCGGGTGCACGTTTCTAAAACTGACCAGGCCGATGCTGAGGCCCCAAAATAGTTTCGGCTCTTCCCTTCAGCCGTTTACCCTCTCGAAGCAGGAGGAACACAGCCAGCCAACTTTCACTATTACACAACTTGTTTATGTTCGATCCACCCGCCAAATCTCGCACAAACTGGTTCTCATCGCCATTACTCAATCTCACGCCTCTGTCGCCTTCCTAATGGTCGCAAACCGTGCGGCCAGGACGCAACAGGAATACGATGTGTTTCCAAAACAAACCATATTCGTATGGGGGGGGCTCTGACAACTTTGCTAAAGATATTTTTTTTATTTTATAAAGCATATAATTATTTAAAAATGATTTTATCATATTTTTACATTATAATACTTATTTAAATGTATAATTATTATTTAATTAATAAAATAATGTCACGGCAGACTCTCATCCAAACAGCTGCTCTGAGTGTCGTTTCTTGGCAAAAGAATCTCAGTGCAACTGTCTTTTTTTTCTCTCTCTCTCTCTCTCTCATTAGGTCAATCAGTCAATCTGAACTAAATCTCATCTCTTTGATGCCGTATCCCTCCATCATGAACGGGTTAAGTTTAATTTCAGTCTTCTCTAAACTCTGGTAAAACCCCGTCTCTGCCAGCAGGCAACATCTTCACCACCTTTTCATGTCTGTGTGGGACGTCCGGTTCCATTCGCTGCCACAGTTCTGGCTCAAACCAAACCCACTCTGAACGACTGCTCACATCAAAGCCACTCAGTTATGCAGGAATTTTGGGAAAATATGTAGAATTTCCTTCAAAGCAGGAGACGAACAATTTTCTGGATGGACGTGAGAGTTGCCAAAGCTTCTTTTCCGGCCCGTCAAACTGAGGGTCCAAACACGCGACGAGGGGCATCTAAAGACCCTCTCAGGCCTCACATTTTTATACATCTGACAAAGCAGATTATGACTGTATTTCATGAGAAGAAAGATTTTTGGAAGGCAGAAATGTAAAGAAAAAAACCTACAGGTTTGGCCAGAATTCTAGCCAAGACAAACAAAATAAACAACAAAAAAGAAGTAGCTAAAATCCACTGTTATCTTAACTCATTAAAATTTATGACCCAAGAGCCTAAGAGACAGACCACAAAATAAATAAAACATAATGAATCATTCAGCCCTGTATCACGCAGCCAGCAAGGAACCAGCTCTGTTGTGGTTCTGCCACCAAATTTGGAGCATTTCTGAAACTGACAGGTTCTAGAGCCTGAAAGGCCGGTTCCCAGCAGGACCCAAAAATGTCAACATTGAAACTGCTGTAATTAAGGCTTTTCAACAGAGGAGGAACTACACCTCCAATCACGGCCTGGTTCTCCAGACGGCACCAAGGTTTAAAGAATCCTGAGCAGAACCAAAATAAAAAACTAAACTACAAATGAGAATATTAACTCCTGCCCTGGGCCCCTCCCTGTGTTCTGTGCTCTCATTGGCTGGAGCTCGTTGTTGCCCGTGACAACCATGTCAGAGTTAGGACGCACTGACAGGTCCAGATGTTCAACCTCCCCTTGATGATGGTCTTCTTATGGACCAAGAATTTGCAAGTTTAAATCCTACCTGCAGAACTACCTCCACTGGGTTTCTGAGAAATACTCTTAAGACTCCACAGAGACTGTCCATGTAATTAGTGAATGGACGTCACTCTGATAAAGGGAAGCTGTGAGACTTTAGCGAGACTCTTGGATGCCCAGTTCACACAAAAGCAACTGAGAGACAATCTGGGATCTGTCACCGATCTGGGACTTTTCCCATTGCTCTATAAAATCAGTCGGTGAAAGCTCTGGAGAAAATCAGGGCTAAAATCATTCAGCACATCTTCAAGTCCCTGATTTACCCTTACAGCTTAGAGGACGCGCCAGAGTGTCTCCATTACTACCACTATAAAGGAAACTTTATTTTGAAAACACGTCCACCGTGAGCAGCATCTTCACCGCAGCTAGTTGCCTGAGGCTTCACACTTTGTCTGAACCATAAATTATGTTAATATATTTGATTTATTTATCTTTATTTCTACACGTATTTCAAAGTCCCAGCTCGACAAAATGTGAAGTCTCAACTAACGAGCCGCAGTAAAAAATCCTGACCGCTGCAAACGTGTTTCAGAACACAACTGTGAAGCCTGAAGGTTCAACAGGGTGACGAGAAACATGATTGCTGCACTTTAGAATACGGAGTTAAAGTGAGGCCATTTATAAAACAAGAACATGCCTTTCTTTCAAGCCTGCCTGTTTGCTGTAACACCGAAAAGGGTTAGAATAAAAACCAGCACCTTCCTCGATGAGAGTCGACAGAACCAGCTCCTGCACCACCAAGCTGAAAAACGTCACAAGCTCTTTAATTAGCTAGAAGAGTGCTGGTTCTAGATTAGCCTAAAGAATAGCTATTTATCATAATTTATAGTTTTTTTGGTGGTACAGCAATCAGCTCCATCTCTCCATTCAGTGCAGTGTCTACCAGATAAAATCTGTGACAGATGGGTACCAGTAAGAGTGAAAGGAAAGGTTTACAGGATGGTACTGAGACAAGAGTGAGACCAGCTATGTTATACGGTTTGGAGACGGTGACTAAAAGACTGGCGTCAGAGCTGGAGGTGTCCAAGTTAAAGATGCTGAGATTTGTTTCGGGAAGGATGAGGATTGAGTATATTACCGGGACAGCTCAGGTTGAACTGTCTATAGACAAAGTGAGAGGAATGAGACTGCATTGGTTTGGACATGTCCAGAGGAGACACAAGGGGTAAATCAGGCAAGAGGAGAAGAGGAAGGACAAAGAGTAGATTTATGGATGTGATGAGAAAGAACATGCAGGCGGTCTGTGTTAAAGAGGAAGATGCAGAGGACAGGAGGACATGGAGACGGACAATCTGCTTTGGAGACACCTAACGAGAGCAGCCAAAAGAAGAAGTGCATTAGACAAAATATGCACATTAGTCACTTCTGAATATCACAACATCATGAAAGAAGACAAATATTCTTAAAAGAAACCTTCACTTTAGTCAAGTTCCAGAAATGTTTTTGCCCTGCTGCACCTCTTTGAAATGCTTAATTTAACTTGTTACAAGTGTTTTATTTATTCAGTTCATCTTTTTACGAAATCCTTTATTTAAATGAGCTTTAATTAAAAATTATTTGATTACATAATTAAGAGTAGCTTCTCTGTAATATTTACATTATATGTTGGCTGATATTTTGCAGGGATAATCAATCCTTCCCGTTAGGACACCCTCCAAAAGTTCCCCCCCCAAAACGGCATTTGATGTCCTGTACTAAACCTGAGACAGGACAGTTCCAAGGTTAACAACAAAAACGGAGCTGCTTCAAGGATGAACCAAAGACACAACCGTCTGCTCAAGCCAAGTGTGTCAAAAGCACACTAGTGTTTCTTCCGTCTGCCTCAGGACATCCTCCAAGGCCATGGAGGACGCCGTTCAATCATAAACACACGTCTCCGGCTCTCTTCCCTTCTCTTTCTCGTGCCGGCCAGTGGAGAAAACTCCAACTATTTGTGTTCGTGGAAAAACAAACACGAGATGCACGAGTAAGATGTCGAATGCTCCTGCAGCACCTTATGAGCTTCAGTAAAACAGCACAACGTGCTTTACAGAGTTTGGACCTCTTGGACCACCTGATCGAACACGGACACCGCTGATGAAGACACCAGCCTTGTATGCCAACGAACCACTTAACCAGGGCTCAGCTGAACAGCAGAAAAGCTCTGGGTCGTTTAGAAAGAATGGATTTGATGGGTTAAGGTTAGGAGGAACCAACACACAAGAGCCTTACTGAGACCTGCCTGCTGCAGGAACAGTCTGAGAAACAGCCAAACTGGATTCTATATTCAAATTAAAATACATGGGGACCAAATGATGAGGCCACAGCACTTCTTCTCAAGTCTGTGTGAAGTACTTTTGTACACACTATATGCTCGAAAGACCCAAAAGCAAACACATTCATTAAATGATATAAAACATTTGTTTACCTATTAGATACATATAAAGAGAGAGTGAGAAACAGAGAGCGAGAGAGAGAGAGAGGGAGAGGGAGAAAGAGGTGAACAACCATCGTAAACCAAAACATCACTACAAATTAAGTTCATAAATAACAGCAACAACGATAATATAATCATAAAAAATACGGAGCGCTTGGGAACTTGCAGTGTGATGCGTTACAAAAAAAATGAACTTCTCTATTCTGGAGATAAGTATGCATCAGATTGTTCAAGAAGCATAGAAAAACACCTGAGTAAATACACAATATTAAGACTTCAGCGAGTCACTTTTAAAGTGATCCACTCCAAAGTGTACATTATATATCAGATATATATATATATATCAAAGTGATATTATATATCATATATATATCATACCTCTATACATTATATATCAGATAGTTGAAGTAGCATTAAAAAAACATACAATTCAATGTATATTTCATGAAGGCTTCTGAGAGTCCCTCATTAGGAGATCCATTCAAAGGGGGTGTGTGTGTTTAAATCTATACATTACAGATCGGACAGGCAGTTAAACGTAGTGTGTTAGACTGAATGAGCTGCAAGTAGGAGATATTAAGGCTTCAGGTGCTTCTTTTTAAGAAGCAAATATAAAGTTTTATACATTACAAGAGTAATTAAACTGTACATGAGTGGTATTAAATCTTCAGCAAGTTACTTTTCAAAAGAAGACTAACAAAGCACGAGTGAAAGTGTAAATCTCTACATTATTCCTCAGACAGTTCGTTAAAGGAGAGTTTTCAGAGTAAGAGTGAAGGGAGTGATCTGAGACTGCTGGGAGTGGGTTCTGCTGATGATCTGGAGGTGAAGCTCTCAGACACCGAGCCGCTCCGCTCCTCCAGGCTGCAAACCCGAACCGAATCGGGGGGAGAGAGGCTGCGGTGTGAACGCAAATAAAAATAAATCGGATTAAAGACTCACTCTCTGCGCGGCTCCGTCCGCAGCTCCACACGGCGCTCAGCAGCAGCAGCAGCCCGACCACAGTCCGCGGCTGCATCCTCCCGCTCCCAGAGAAGAATCCTCCTCAAACAAAAAATCACCCCTTTATTCGACCAAGGTGTCGCTCCTGACGCTGAAAATAATCAGCTCCTTGTAAAAAAAGACACAAACGGACACGTAAAAAGCGGGCGTGCGATGACAGCTCGCCGAGTTAACCCGCTAGCAGCCGTTAGCTTAGCTTATTAGCTTAGCACGGTTAGTATCTTGAGTAACCGTGAACATGAGGCGGAATTCGCCTTTTGCTTTCCGTTTGGGCCATTTTTGGACCACTTGCTGAGGAAAAGTCCCACTTTTAGGTTCGGTTTTACCTCAGAGATGGAGTTAGTTTTAGTCCAGGCGAGGCGCCCGCGAAGGCCGAGACAGTGTTATCTTAGCGTTAGCTCAGGCTAACCTGAGGGGAGGCAACCCTGCAGAAAAAGAAACGAGTAACTACTCTCGAAGCTCTAAAAACTTTCGGGCAACAGTGGTGTCCGTGTCCCCGGAGCTTCTCCGAATACGTGAGCGAGTGTGAGCTCCGGTTTTGAAGAGAACTGGGCTCCTGTGACGGTAAAAGTCCCGGATTTTCGCACGCAGCCTGCGCTCCGGAGGACGGACAGCCTGAGATTTCAGTCCGGGCCTCCCCTCCTGTCCCTCCTCATCGACACGCTCGGGCTGAAGGTCCTGGTGGAGGTGTGTGACCCGTCCGGGCCGATCAGAGGGAGGAGAGGCGGAGAGTCCTCCAGGGCAGCTGCAGATCCGCGCTCCGGTCTGAGCGACTGTAAACACGCAGGGCGGCCGTGCGAACCGATCAATAACCGACCAATCAACCGATCAGTGACTGACCAATCAGAGCGTGGATCAATGAGCCGACCAATCAGATCAAAGAACTCTCAGCCGCTGCGGAATAAAACCAAAACAAAACACACAAGTCCTGAGAAACTGCAGCGCCTCAGTTTACACCAGAGAGAGAGAGAGAGAGAGAGAGAGAGAGAGAGAGAGAGAGAGAAGAGAGAGAGAGAGAGAGAGAGAGTGAGAGTGTAGTTTGGGAAAGTTCATTTTGCACTCTTTCATTTTGCACTCCTCCTTAAGAGGAACAGAATAAATGTCAGGTTTTAAGAAGTGAAGATCATTTTTTGGACCAGCTCCTCCTCATAAAAGAAACTAAATAGTGAATTTAAATCCAGTGTGAATGTGAAACCTTGTCGTTTACAGCCTGAAATGAATATACTGACGGTTTGATTTTAATCAGTGGATCTGCTCCAGTACTTTATACCACTAACTGCAATAATTTGAATCCAGATTGAATCTGAATGATTTAGACAGTCTGAGAGTCATAGTAATAAAGGTTTCATCCCATACAAATCTGCAGTGTGCAGTTTTTGACCGTCTGTGATAATATCTGTAGAGTGATTATAATCCGGTATGAATCTGCAGAATTCCTATAGTGGGACAGTAATAACAATGGAATCATTTTGAATCAGTAGGAATCTGGAGTGTGAAGTTTTTCCTGTATAAACTGTCTGGAGTAGTTTCTAAAGTCAGACAGTAGTAACAGTGGAGAGATCTGAATCCAGTATTGATGTTCAGAGTGTGTACAGATCCTTCAAAGCTCCAGCTCTTCTTTAGAACACAAACAGGAGTGCTTCTGGGGGGTTTGGTGTCTCTGTGAGAGAGTGACGGAGATAAAAGGCAGGAAGACACAGATAATATGAGCATCTGCTGTGGGTGAGCAAAGACACAAGAGGCAAAGAGATAAAAACGTGTTTATTTCTGCCTCGTACATTCCTGCAGGCTGAGACAGAGACAGACTGACTGGCAAGAGGAACAGGGGCAAGAGAAGGGGGCAGAGTGATAGGCAGTCAGGTGAACCAGACAATACAAGGCCACTCTGGCAAGAGTGCACCCATCCCTGATTATTGCCAAGATCCGACAGAAAGGAGCAGACAGAACCACAGCCCGCCTACGACCGCAGACTTCAGTTTGAAGAGCATGCTAAACACACACACACACACACACTCTCTCACTCTCACTCTCACTCTGATGCAATCTAGTGCGGTCAGTTGCAGCATCCCCAAACTGAGCGAGCTGTGATTTGGTCCATAAACAATGTTTCTCTACAGCACCGTTCATACAGCACATTTACTGTGTGTGTGAGTGTGTGTGTGTGTGTGTGTGTGCGTGTGCGTGTGCGTGTGCGTTCACACCGGGAGCGAGAGTCAACCCCAGTCCTGCTGGAGACACTGCTGGACACGGGATCGTTTCAGTGAAACGGACAGGACGGACAGCTCGTCCTTTAGACTCTTTGAGTGGCCTGAAGTAACGGACGACTCGCTGTTCCTATCTGATGAACTGCCGTCAAATGTTTCCAGACAGGAACGGAAAAGTTCCAGTGTAAACTGTGTCTTGTCCTAAACGTGTCTCCCTACCTGGACCAGAGACACGGGCGATTCCGGGCAGCGATTCATGAACGCGGTGAGAAGATCAAACAGAGGCCGCGTCATAAAAGCGTGTCGTAGGATCAGGTCTCTGATTCTGATTTGGCGGGTAAATCCGCGCTCATTAGCATGGTATTTCTCCGCCCACCAGTGAAGGGAGCTCAGGACCTTTGACCGTCCCAGCGTGAACGTATAGTCACGGTCCGCATGAAAGGGCCCATGTGACGGGTTCTCTCACTTTTCATTGTAATGTCATCCACAGACCAATGGCTTTCCTTTTATACACCACCACGCACCTTTAGTCCTAGCAGTGGCTGCTGTCTGTCTGCACCTGTCTTGTGTTCTATGTGATGTGAGATGGGGTCTCATGTGCAGCACCAGGGTCACGGTTTCACTGTGTACTGTGTATGTGGTTGAAATGACAATAAAACAATAAAACTTGAACTTAAACAAGGTGCAGAACAAACTGACCAATCAGAACGCTGCTCATTTGCACGTATCTGGCCTGGTTCCACAAACAAGATTAAGAGAAAATTGGAAAAATGAAGGGTGAAAAAGGGGAAAGTGCAGGAACAGGCTTTTCAGCTTGGAGAGTGGTTTCTATAATAAAACACAAAAGTGTGTCCTGTTGTGAAAATAATAACAGATCAATCAGAGGTTTATTTCCTGATGAACACACACACACACACACAACAGTTCATACTGGTCTGATACATATTTACATCCTCTGTTCCAAGAAAAAGCACATTGTGTGCGAACACAGACCAAAGCTCAACAAATGTCAGAAGGTACAAAGAGAACTTCTCTGTCACTAAACCCCAGGCCCCTAGGCCCCTCAACCAGGCCCCCTCCAGCCCTGCCGGGCCCCTCAGCCCCTCGGCCTGGGTTAGGGTTACATTCATACAAACTACAGGCTGATTAAAAGCCACAAATGTGGGTGTGAAACATTTCAGGAAATACAGATCCTGTACTAACAGAAAAGAAAAATAGGCACCACTTTTACATTCTTATGATCCTCATTCTTCATTTGCCACCAAAAATAAAATAACAGATCAGTAATACTCTGGAATAATTCATTAAGCTGCTTTTACAGTCATCTAAACAATTTTGCAAAGCAGAGGGAATAAGGAAACAAGAGTTTATAAACCATTACTGCCAACAGTGATGCCAAAAAACAACAGTGTTAATATTAATCTTCTTCTTCTTCCTCCTCCTCTTTCAGCTGCTCCCGTTTAGGGGTCTCCACAGCGAGATCATCTGTCTCCATTTCTTCCAGTCCTCTGCATCTTCCTGCTTCAAACCGACCACCTGCATGTCCTCTCTCACACGTCCATAATCCTCCTCTTTGTTCTTCCTCTTCTCCTCTTTCCTGGCAGCTCCATCTTAACATCCTCCTCCTGATATACTCCTCGTCTCCTCTGGACACGTCCAAACCACGCAACCTTGCTTCTCTAACTTTGAACAGTATTCATACTATTATTATTTTTATTTATTATGTGTATGTGTGTGTATTATTAATAATATGTAATAATAATAATATGTCTTTAACAATAACATTAATGTTCTAACAATAAAGGCAATAGTGATATTAAAGGTAAAAATAATGATGATGATGATGATGATGATGATGATGAAAAACAACAATGATGCCCAGGCACAACGTACACACACAAACACACACAGACACACACACACAAAATAAACAGGACAATAATGAGAGTGAGAGTTATTTCCTAATAGGACAGTTGGTTCTGGGTCTCCGTGGCAACCAGCAGGTGCTGTTTGGCACAATTACTCCTCCAGTGAAAGTGTGTTAGAGAGACAGAGGAAGCTGAGCTTTAAGCAGTAAACAGACATAATATAAACATTATATACAATATAAACACCTGTATACACCATAAAGTATATGGTGTATATATAGACAGTGTATATAGAACATAGTGTATATAGTACAGTTTATATAGTATATCGTGTATATAGAGACAGTTTATATGGTGTATAATTGTGGTTATATAATTATGAAAAAGTGTGTATATATTGGTTTATATAGTATATGAATTGTATATGTACAGTTTTATATAGTATATATGAATTGTATATAAGAGAATGATTTATATAGTGTATAATGTAGTTTTACCATAGTATATAGTGTATATAGTAGTTTATATAGTATATAGTGTATATAGTACAGTTTATATAATTATATAGTGTATATAGTAGTTTATATAGTATATAGTGTATATAGTACAGTTTATATAGTATATAGTGTATATAGTAGTTTATATAGTATATAGTGTATATAATTTGCACAGTTTATATAGTATATAATTGTATATAGTACAGTTTATATATTATATAATTAATGTATAGTAGTTTATATAATTATATAGTGTATATAGTACAGTTTATATAATTATATAGTGTATATAGTAGTTTATATAAGGTATATAGTGTATATAGTACAGTTTATATAGTATGCAGAAAGTGTATATAGTACAGTTTATATAGTATATAGTGTATAACAAGTAGTTTATATAGTATATAGTGTATATATAGAGAGACAGTTTATATAGTATATAGTGTATATGAAAGTAGTTTATATAGTATATAATTAATATATAATTACAGTTTATATAGTATATAGTGTATCTAGTAGTTTATATAGTATATAGTGTATATAGTACAGATTTATATAATTATATATAGTGTATATAGTGTATATATTAGTTTTATATAG
>CM029394.1:502089-574589 GCA_017165825.1 Hepsetus odoe
TGCCTGCTGGCCGGTGTGTGTGGGTGAAATGCAGAGGCTCAATTTTGTTGTGGTTCACTGTGTGACACATCAGTTCCACGTTATCAGTCCTTTAACTCGATGGAGATCACACATCAGGTGGAGGACATAACAGTGTCCTATGTCTTACCTCTCAGCTTCAGCTGGAGTGAGGCCATCTGGAGGGACTCTGAGGAATTCGACTGCAGTATAACCTCACACTGTTTTGGACTCCCAGTGGACTGGTTCTGATCTGCAGCAGAAACCTCACATTGCTTTATTCTGTTCTGTTCTGTCTCTTCGCACTGTCCTGGACTGGACAACACTGTGTCCCCTCGCTTCAGCTTCAGCTCCACAGACAGTGCTGGGTGAACGTCCAGGCCACATTTGATCTGGAACTCCCTGTCCCGACACCCGGTTCGTACGGCTCAATACGTGATGTTCAGAGAGGAAAAATCTTTTTGGGGGAAAACAGTTTTGAAAGCACTTTTGGTCTGAAGCTGTTAAACATGTTCATTTTTTAATGAAGTTCTCGAAAATTGTTCGAGACATGCTGAGCTTTACACCATTCTTCAAATTCTTCATCTACAATGAATAATTAGTACATCATTATTCGATGCAAAAATCATTAGGTAAACAGTAAACTCATGAACAGTTACTCTGATACTGCATTAAATTGCCTTAATTGTGCCCAATCTGGCAACCCTGCACAGATGAACCTGTTTCTTAACAAATTGATGAGATTAGCTCTGATCAACACTAGAAGGTTTAATTGGCTGAAAGGTTTTTCAGGTTTTGAATCATGGCTGAAGGGTCTGACGCCATCCCGTGTGTCTGATGGAATAAAAACGATGAATCTTTTACAAGCGACACAAAAATGTAGAGCGCCCTCTAGTGTCAGATCAAACCTCAGAGCCTCTTATCAAACGACCAACCTCCCGTTTACGCTTTACTGTTTCTCTTCTTCGGTTCTTCTTTGGTTCTTCAGTTAGAAAAAACGGAAGCTGAATTCAGAGCTAATCCAGGTTTCTCCTCGAAACCAGGCTCTGTTCCCCGAGTGCTGGATATGTCTGCCCCCTGCTGGATGGTGTGTGTGTTATGTGTGTGTGATAAATACAGAGGATGTGTTTGGTTGTTTGCTTTCTATTATTGTATCACTTTTCCACTTTCCTTTCTGTGTTTGCACTCAGCCAGACTCACAGTTATCTGAACAGAAGCTCTTCTGGTTTCCCTCCACATTCTATGAAAGCAGTTGAAGAGCGAGTCGTCCATGGTGACCCGTTCTATGTCCAAGATGCTGGACTGGCCGTCATCTTTCACGGTTGCTAGGCTGGAGTCTTCCACCAGTGTCCATGAAGCTTTGCCAAGTGAACAGGACGTTTGAACAGTTGAGGAACAGTGAGAACCCGGAGTCTTGCAAGAGGCTTTGAGGGAGAGATGTGGACTAATCCTGAGACCACAAACTCTGAAAAAACAGAACAGAACAGCGGCTGATTCTCCTGAGTTCCTTGACAAGAGGGTGAACTGTTTGTAGGTCCTGATCGCATGAAGGGGGTGTTTGGTTAGATCTGATGGAAGTTCTTTGATCTTCACTCCAGTCTCATAAGACAGCACTGGTCACCATGAGTTATCATTAACTCCTCTTCATCAGTCAGTCTCTGAAAGCACACTGAGAAACTAAAGCTGAAGACACAACATTGATCACAGTCTGATCGCAAGACAGATCAACCTCGGAGCTTCCCAGAAATCTTCAGCCTCACGTCCCCGTCTCACCCTAATGCTTTCCTTTCTTTACTATCTGTCTCCTGTTCTGTGGAGCTCTGTTGCCGGACATTTTTCTTTCCTTTAGTAATTTTTCTGCAGCGTCCAGCCTGATTTGGACTTTTTGACAGTGAACAGAACCAAATAATTAACAATAAAGTAAATTCAATGTATAATAATAATAATAATAATAATAATAATATTCATCGTCAGTATCGGTCAAACTATTACATGTTTCATTTGGAATGTTTTTATCAGAGGAATAATCCGAGTGAATGCAGAATTAAAGATGATATTTAGTGAAGCCTTCCTTCCTTTAAAGTTGTTTCCATTTCGGAGCCTTTTTTGGTTTCTTTTGCAGCTTCAAATTAAGCAAATTCCCGTTTTTACAAAACCAGTTCCAGAGTTTCCTCATGCTTTCAGACCCTGCCGTATATCATTGAAAGCGTTTACCTTCAGGAGACATCAGAAGAGCCACCAGCAGAACGAAGAGAACCTGTGGATCCTTCATGGCTGGTTCTGGTCTCTACCACGCACAGAAATAAAGCGAGATGTTGTTTAAATTTTTGGAATCACTTTCCTGGCATTCAGAATTATTTTCCGGCCCACCTCCCAACTTTTCCTCCTCCAAGCAAATAGGTTTGATATCCAATCAGCTCTGAAGCAATGATGAAACTACTATAAACAAACAAACCAAAATTGTTCTTACAGAAATACGAGTTTTCAGGTTAAATTTAATCAAGCTAAAGGATTCCGATCAGGATTCCCACCGGAGGTGAAACTATCTCCCGTTAGATGTTGGAGAAAGAATATGTTCCCACTGAGGAACGTTCTTCTCTGTCTGAGATGGAATTATGATCCAGGTGAAACTCAGATGAAGGTAAAATGTGCTTGAGATGTGGAATCCGATGAAGGCAGAACCTGCTGAAGATGCTGGAAGTGCGGATTTCAGTCTCTGCTTGAGGCCCAATTATGAACATATTTAATGACACTGATTGATCTTAATCTCTTGTTTGGATAAATGAAGGTTAAATTAAGAATGCAAAAAAAAAGAGTGTTTAGGGACGAGGCCCCATAATCTGTAGGTCGTGGGTTCAAATCCCAGACCAGCAATTTGCCCAGAGGTATCCTTGATCAAGGTACCGTCCCCATCACTACTCCCCGGGTGCTGGATATATCACTGCCTACTGGACAGAGTGTGTGTGTTAAATACAGAGGATGTGTTTTAGTTGTAGTTTCACTGTGTTATTAATGACTGAGGGCTCAGGCCTGTTTTTTGGACTTTTATGATTTTATTACGTGTGCGTGTGTGTGTGTGTGTGTGTGTGTGTGTGTGTGTGTGTGTTCATATGAACATTAAAATCACTTAGGCGTGTAATAATGTTGTCTGACTGACAGGGTAAGGAGTTCACAGAGAAACAATTACTGAATTTAGCTGCGGTTGGATTATTTCCAACATTCTGCAGCTTGTCTTCCTGCGGAAAGTTTCTGGAGACCTTTCACAACCCATAATAATCACCATCATTTATTCTGGCAAATTTGATCCTTTTTATCTAAAACAAGCAGGCTGTGACCTTTCAGGAAAACATGGAGAATAATAAATACATAGTGCATCTGTATCAATTCGGTTTCAGATTAAAAAAAACATTTAAATACAGTATAAACCAATGGTACAACATTAAAGCCAGCTCATTTGGTGTCGGACCCCTTCCCAGCTCTGAGCGATCCTGCGACCCTACAAACCCTCTGAAGAGTCAGCTGAGGTTCCAGATCGCTACGTCGGATTCCTGAACAGTGTTTGCAGTGTGAGGTAGTGTTGTCTTGCTGAAAGAGGACACTGGCGTTATCTTCCCTCAAACAACTTTTAATGATCAACTACAGACTCTACTATCAGCTTCAAACCTTTTAATGATCAACTACAGACTCTACTATCCTTCAAACCTTTTAATGATCAGCTACACACAGACTCTACTATCAGCTTCAAACCTTTAATGATCAACTACAGAACTCTATCAACTTCCAAACCCTTTAATGATCAACTACAGACTCTACTATCAACTTCAAACCTTTTAACTGAACAACTACAGACTCTATATCAGCTTTAAACACTTTTAATGATCAACTACAGACTCTACTATCAGCTTCAAGCAACTTTAATGATAACTTCTAGACTCTACTATCAGCTTCAAACCTTTTAATGATCAACTACCAGACTCTATGCTCAGCTTCAAAACCTTTAATGATAGCTTCACAGACTCTACTATCAGCTTCTGGAAACACAATGATCAACTACAGACTCTACTATCAGCTTCAAACCTTTTAATGATCAACTACAGACTCTGCTCCAGCTTCAAACCTGTGATCAACTACAGACTCTACTATCCAGCTTCAAACCTTTAATGATCAGCTACAGACTCTACTATCAGCTTCAAACCTTTTAATGATCAACTACAGACTCTACTATCAGCTTAAAACCTTTTAATGATCAACTAGACTCTACTATCAGCTTCAAACCTTTTAATGATCAACTACAGACTCTACTATCAGCTTCAAACCTTTTAATGAACTCCAACTGGAATTCTACTATCAGCTTCAAACCTTTTAATGATCAACTACAGACTCACTATAGCTAAACCTTTTAATGAACTCCAACTACAGACTCTACTATCAGCTTAAAACCTCTTAATGAACAACTACAGACTCTACTATCAGCTCAAAACCTCTTAATGAACAACTACAGACTCTACTATCAACTGACCTTTTAATGAGAATCCTTCACCAGACTCTACTATCAGCTTCCAAACCTTTGTGACCAACTACAGACTCTACTTCCAGCTTAAACCTTTTAATGAACTCCAACTACAGACTCCACTATCAGCTTCAAACCTTTTAATGAACAACTACAGACTCTACTATCAGCTTCAAACCTTTTAATGAACAACTACAGACTACTATCAGCTTCAAACCTTTTAATGATCAACTACAGACTCTACTATCAGCTTCAAACCTTTTAATGAACAACTACAGACTCTACTATCAGCTTAAAACCTCTTAATGAACAACTACAGACTCTACTATCAACCAAAACTAACAATGATCAACTACAGACTCTACTATCAGCTTAAACCTTTTAATGAACTCAACTACAGACTCTACTATCAGCTTCAAACCTTTTTTAATGAACAACTACAGACTCTACTATCAGCTTCAAACCTTTTAATGATCAACTACAGATCTACTATCAACCAAACCTTTTAATGATCAACCAGACTCTACTATCAGCTTCAAACCACTAATGAACTCAACTACAGACTCTATCCAGCTTCAAACCTTTTAATGAACTCCAACCACAGACTCTACTATCAACTGAAACCTTTTAATGATCAACTACAGACTCTACTATCAGCTTCAAACCTTTTAGTCAACTTCAGACTCTACTATAGCTTCAAACCTTTTAATGATCAACTTCAAGACTCTCTATCAGCTTCAAACCTTTAATGAACTCCCAACCACAGACTCTACTATCAACTAGAAACCTTTTAATGAACTCCAACTACAGACTCTACTATCAGCTTCAAACCTTTTTAATGATCAACTACAGACTCTACTATCAACTGAAACAGCACTAATGAACTCCAACTACAGACTCTACTATCAGCTTCAAACCTTTTAATGATCAACTTCAGACTCTACTATCAGCTTCAAACCTTTTAATGAACTCCAACTGAACTCCTACTATCAACTTAAAACCTTTTTAATGATCAACTACAGACTTACTATCAACTTAAACCTTTTGTGAACAACTACAGACTCTACTATCAGCTTAAAACCTTTGTGATCAACTACAGACTCTACTATCAGCTTCAAACTAACAATGATCCTTCACAGACTCTACTATCAACTTCAAACCTTTTAATGAACAACTACAGACTCTACTATCAACTAGGCATTTGTGATCAACTACAGACTCTACTATCAGCTTCAAACCTTTTAATGAACTCAACTACAGACTCTACTATATTCAAAACCTTTTAATGAACTCCAACTACAGACTCTACTATCAACAAACCTTTTAACCTTGATCAACTACAGACTCTACTATCAGCTTCAAACCTTTAATAGACTCCAACTCTGAGCTCTACTATATTCCAAACCTTTTAATGATCCAACTTCGAACTCTACTATCAGCTTCAAACCTTTTAATGAACTCCAGCTTTAGACTCTACTATCAGCTTAAAACCTTTTAATGATCAACTACAGACTCTACTATCAGCTTAAAACCTTTTAATGAACAACTACAGACTCTACTATCAGCTTCAAACATTTTAATGATCCCAACTACAGACTCTACTATCAACTTAAAACCTTTTAATGATCAACTACAGACTCTACCTATCAGCTTCATGCTTTTAATGATCAACTACAGACTCTACTATCAGCTTAAAACCTTTTATTGAACAACTACAGACTCTACTATCAGCTTCAAACCTTTTAATGATCAACTACAGACTCTACTATCAGCTTCAAACCTTTTAATGATCAACTTCCAGACTCTCTATCAACTATAAAACGCCTTTTAATGAACTCCAACTACAAAGACTCTACTACTCCAGCTTCAGAGCAGCGCAATGAACTCCCAGCTACAGACTCTACTATCAGCTTCAAACCTTTTAATGATCAACTCCACATTTCTACTATCAGCTTCAAACCTTTAATGATCAACTTCAGACTCTACTATCTTCAAACCTTTTATTGATCAACCAGACTCTACCTGCTCAGCTTCAAACCTTTTAATGAACTCCAACTACAGACTCACCTCCAGCTTCAAACCTTTTAATGAACTCCAACTACAGACTCTACTATCAGCTTCAAACCTTTAATGATCAACTACAGACTCTACTATCAGCTTAAGAGCATATGTGAACTCCAACTACAGACTCTATCAACTTCAAACCTTTTAATGATCAACTTCAGACTCTACTATCAACTGAAACCTTTTAATGAACTCCAACCCCCCAGACTCTACTATCAGCCCAAAACCTTTTAATGATCAGCTACCAGACTCTATCAACAAACCTTTAATGAACAACTACAGACTCTACTATCCCAACAAAACCTTTGACGAACAGCTACGGACTCTACTATCGGCAAAACCTTTTTAATGATCAACTACAGACTCTACTATCAGCTTCAAACCTTTTAATGATCAACTACAGACTCTACTATCAGCTTCAAACCTTTTAATGAACAACTACAGACTCTACTATCAGCTTCAAACCTTTTAATGACACAACTACAGACTCTACTATCAGCTTAAAACCTTTTAATGATCAACTACAGACTCTACTATCAGCTTTAAACCTTTTAATGATCAACTACAGACTCTACTATCAACTAGACCTTTTAACCAGACAACTACAGACTCTACTATCAGCTTCAAACCTTTTTAATGAACAACCTACAGACTCTACTATCAGCTTAAAACCTTTTAATGATCAACTTCTGAACTCTACATCAGCTTCCAAACCTTTAACCAGTCAACTTCAGACTCTACTATCAGCTTCAAACCTTTAATGATCAACTTCAGACTCTACTATCAGCTTCAAACCTTTTAATGATCAACTTCAGACTCTACTATCAGCTTCAAACCTTTTAATGATCAACGAATCTACTATCAACTAAACCTTTTAATGATCAACTACAGACTCCTACTATCAACTGGAAACCTTTTGTGAACAACCACAGACTCTACTATCAACAAACCTTTTAATGATCAACTACAGACTCTATTTATCAGCTTCAAACCTTTTAACTGATCAACTACAGACTCTACTATCCTTCAGTGCTTTTAATGATCCAACTTCAGACTCTGCACTATAACTGGAAACCTTTAATGAACTCCAACTGTAGACTCTACTATCAGCAACTCTTAATGAACAACTACAGACTCTACTATCAGCTTCAAACCTTTTAATGAACTCCAACTACAGACTCTACTATCAGCTTCAAACCTTTTATTGAACAACTACAGACTCTACTAACAAGCGCTAAACCTTTTAATGATCAACTGAGACTCTACTATCAGCTTCAAACCTTTTAATGATCAACTTCAGACCTACTATCAACTTCAAACCTTTTAATGATCAACTTTGAACTCTACTATCATTCAAACCTTTTAATGATCAACTTAGACTCTACTATCAACCAAAACCTTTTGTGAAGTCAACTTCGAACTCTCTATCAGCTTCAAACCTTTTAATGATCCCAACTACAGACTCTACTATCAGCTTCAAACCTTTTAATGAACAACTACACAGACTCTACTATCAGCTTAAAAACCTTTTAATGATCAACTACAGACTCTACTATCAGCTTCAAACCTTTTAATGATCAACTACAGACTCTACTGTCAGCTTCAAACACACAATGATCAACTAGACTCTACTATCAACTAACCTTTTAATGAACTCCAACTGCAGACTCTACTATCAGCAAACCTCTTAATGAACAACTACAGACTCTACTATCAGCTTCAAACCTTTTAATGAACTCCAACTACAGACTCTACTATCAACTTCAAACCTTTTAATGATCAACTTCCCCAGACTCTACTACTCAACTAAACCTTTTAATGAACTCCAACTACAGACTCTACTATCAGCTTCAAACCTTTTAATGATCAACTACAGACTCTACTATGAGCTTCAAACCTTTTAATGATCAACTACAGACTACTATCAGCTTCAAACCTTTTAATGAACTCCAACTCCAGACTCTACTATCAGCTTCAAACCTTTTGTGAACTCCAACTCACAGACTCTACACTATCAGCTTCCAAACGCACAGCCAGTCAACTTCGAACTCTACTATCAACCAAACCTTTTAATGAACTCAACACAGACTCTACTATCAACTTCAAACCTTTTAATGATCAACTTCAGACTCTACTGTAACTAAACCTTTTAATGAACTCAACTTCCAGACTCTATCAACTTAAAACCTTTGACAGTCAACTACAGACTCTACTATCAACTTCAAACCTTTAACCAAATCAACTACAGACTCTATATCAACTAAACCTTTTAACTGATCAACTTCTGAACTCTACTATCATCTTAAAACCTTTTAATGAACAGCTTCATGAACTCTACTATCCAGCTTCAAACCTTTTTAATGATCGCTTCACAGACTCTACTATCAACTAAACAACTTAATGATCAACTACAGACTCTATATCAACTTCAAACCTTTTAATGAACTCCAACCAGACTCTCTATCAACTTCAAACCTTTTAATGATCAACTACAGACTCTACTATCAGCTTCAAACCTTTAAATGAACAACTACAGACTCTACTATCAGCTTCAAACCTTTTAATGATCAACTACAGACTCTGCTATCGCTTCCAAACCTTTGATGAACACTATCAGCTTCAAACGCACAAATGATCTACCTACAGACTCTACTATCAGCTTAAACCTTTTTTAATGATCAACTACAGACTCTACTATCAGCTTCAAACGCTTTTTTTAATGATCAACTACAGACTCTACTATCAGCTTCAAACCTTTTAATGATCAACCAGACTCTACTATCAACTTCAAACCTTTTAATGATCAACTACAGACTCTACTATCGGCAAACCTTTTAATGAACAACTTCTGAACTCTACTATCAGCTTCAAACGCACCAATGAACTCCAACTTCCAGACTCTCCTGTCAACTTCAAACCTTTTTAATGATCAACTACAGACTCTACTATCAGCTTCAAACCTTTTAATGATCAACTACAGACTCTACTATCAGCTTCAAACCTTTTACTGAACAACTACAGACTCTACTATCAGCTTCAAACCTTTTAATGATCAACTACAGACTCTACTATCAGCTTCAAACCTTTTAATAGAACTCCCAACTTCAGACTCCTATCCAGCTTAAACAACGCAGCCAGTCAACTACAGACTCTACTATCTCAGCTTCAAACCTTTTGTGATCTTCACAGACTCTACTATCAACCAAACCTTTTTAATGATCAACTACAGACTCTACTATCAACTTCAAACTTTTTAATAGTCAACTACAGATACTATCAGCTTCAAACATACGTGATCAACTACAGACTCTATCAGCTTCAAACCTTTTAATGAACTCCAACTACAGACTCTACTATCAGCTTCAAACCTTTTATTGAACAACTACAGACTCTGCTATCAGCTTCAAACCTTTTAATGAACAACTACAGACTCTACTATCAGCTTCAAACCACAGCAATCCAACTACAGACTCTTCTCAACTTCTAAACCTTTTAATAGACTCAGTACAGACTCTCTATCAGCCAAACCTTTTTTTAATAGACTTAACAGACTCTACCTATCAGCTTAAAACCTTTTGTGATCAACTACAGACTCTACTATCAGCTTCAAACTTTTTAATGATCAACTACAGACTCTACTATCAGCTTAAAACCTTTTAATGATCAACTACAGACTCTACTATCAGCTCAAAACCTTTTAATGATCAGCTACAGACTCTACTATCAGCTTCAAACTTTTTAATGATCAACTACAGACTCTACTATCAGCTTCAAACTTATAATGACCTCCAACTACAGACTCTACTATCAGCTTCAAACCTTTTAGCCAGTCAACACAGACTCTACCATCAACGAAGCCCTTTTAATGAACTCAAACTAGACTCTACTATCAGCTTCAAACCTTTTAATGAACTCCAACTACAGACTCTTATGTCAGCTTAAAACCTCTTAATGAACAACTACAGACTCTACTATCAGCTTAAAACCTTTTAATGAACATCTACAGACTCTACTATCAGCTTCAAACCTTTTAATGATCAACTACAGACTCTACTATCAACTTCAAACCTTTTAATGATCCTTTACAGACTCTACTATCAGCTTCAAACACTTGCAGTCAACTGCAGACTCTACTATCATTCAAACCTTTGGCAGTCAACTACAGACTCTACCTATCAGCTTCAAACCTTTTAATGATCAACTACAGACTCTACTATCAGCTTCAAACCTTTTAATGATCAACTACAGACTCTACTATCAGCTTCAAACCTTTTAATGATCAACTACAGACTCTACTATCAGGTTCAAACCTCTTAATAACCAACTACAGACTACTATCAGCTTCAAACCTTTTAATGAACTCCATTTACAGACTCTACTATCAGCTTCAAACCTTTTAATGAACAACCCCAGACTCCTCAGCTTAAAACCTTTTAATGATCTTCACAGACTCTACTATCAGCTTAAAACCTTTTTACTGATCAACTACGAACTCTACTATCAGCTTCAAACCTTTGTGAACAACTACGAACTCTGTCAGCTTCAAACCTTTTAATGATCAACTACGAACTCTACTATCAGCTTCAAACCTTTTAATGAACAACTACACAGACTCCTACTATCAGCTTCAAACCTTTTAATGATCAACTACAGACTCTACTATCAGCTTCAAACCTTTAAATGAACAACTACAGACTCTACTATCAGCTTCAAACCTTTTAATGATCAACTACAGACTCTACTATCAGCTTCAAACCTTTTAATGATCAACTTCAGACTCTACTATCAGCTTCAAACCTTTTAATGATCAACTACAGACTCTACTATCAGCTTCAAACCTTTTAGTGAACTCAACTACAGACTCCACTATCGCTTCAAACCTTTTAATGATCAACTACAGACTCTACTATCAGCTTAAAACCTTTTAATGATCAACTACAGACTCTACTATCAGCTTCAAACCTTTTAATGAACTCAAACTACAGACTCTACTATCAGCTTCAAACCTTTTAATGAACTCCAACTACAGACTCTTATGTCAGCTTAAAACCTCTTAATGAACAACTACAGACTCTACTATCAGCTTAAAACCTTTTAATGAACATCTACAGACTCTATCAACCGAACCTTTTAATGATCAACTACAGACTCTACTATCAGCTTAAACCTCTTAATAACCAACTACAGACTACTATCAGCTAAACTAGCACAATGAACTCAACCTAGACTCTACTATCAGCTTCAAACCTTTAATGAACTCCAACCACAGACTCTACCATCCTTCAAACCTTTTAATGATCAACTACAGACTCTACTATCAGCTTCAAACCTTTTAATAGCAACTACAGACTCTACTATCAGCTTCAAACCTTTTAATGAACAACTACAGACTCTACTATCAGCTTAAAACCTTTTAATGATCAACTACAGACTCTACTATCAGCTTAAAACCTTTTAATGATCAACTACAGACTCTATCATCTTAAAACCTTTTAATGAACAACTACAGACTCTACTATCATCTTAAAACCCCGGAAGAATTCAGGAAGAATAAACGGAAAGAGATCATTTCTATCGATCAAGGAACTTTATTTGAAAAGACAGCTGGAACTTTCATTTCTGGAAATAAAAAAAGATTGAAAAGAGACGTAAAGTTTCTCAGAAGAGACGAGATGGTGAGAAAAGTGAAGCTGAAGTTGAAGCCTGATCGGTTTTTCAGGAACATGTTCTAAACTCTGACTTCTCCTGAAAAAGCAGAAAATACATGTGATTTTATGAAACACTGTTGAGAAATATTAATCCCCGTCAGGAGCAGAGACGAGCAGGTGGGCGTGTTTATCCCTCCTGACGCTCCGAGTGTCTACGTCTACGAATGATCAGGACCACCAGACCCACCACAACCAGCACAGCTACCAGGAGGACCAGGAACCCAGTCACTGCGGCAGGGATGGACAGAGCTGCAGAGAACAAGAGACACGCCGAGTTAAAGACAGCAGTAAACAAGTGGTTTATTCATGAAGCTGCAGCTGCAAGTGCTTCACAATAAACATTACTTAGAAGATTGAATGATTCAGAAGAGAAGAGAAAAGAAGAGGAACCAAACCTGTTGATGAAGGTCCTGCCAGATCAGCTGTGGATGGAGGTCCTGCGGAAGGAGGTCCTGCCGGTTGGGCTGTGGATGGTGGTCCTGCGGAAGGAGGTCCTGCCGGTTGGGCTGTGGAAGGAGGTCCTGCGGAAGGAGGTCCTGCCGGTTGGGCTGTGGATGGCGGTCCTGCGGAAGGAGATCCTGCCGGTTGGGCTGTGGATGGCGGTCCTGCCGGTTGGGCTGTGGATGAAGTTCCTGCCAGATCTGCTTTGGATGAATATTCTGCCGGTTCTGCTGTGGATGGAGGTTTTACTGGTCTTGTTATGGATGTAGGTTTTGCTGGATCTGCTGTGGATGAAGGTTCTGCCGTGGATGAAGGTTCTGTTGTGATCTGTATGCGAGAGTGGGTTCCAACAGCATCCTCTAAACAGCAAGGAGAAGAGAAGTTTGACCAAACGGAAACTTTATTTGAGAGAACAGGTTCCTCCAGAGTGAGATTCTGATTAAAACTCACGGAGACAGTCTTCTATCACAACACTGGGTGGCTTTGACTCTTCTTTACTGGTTTCCAGAACCATTTCACATTAAAACTGGGTTTGTTTTATTGACATCATTTATCTTAATTCAGTGTCTTATCTGGACGACTGACGTTTCTTTTTATCATCAATTAATAAATCCAAGCTTTTCCATTTGGTTTCCAGTCTGTTTCAAAGTTGATCTGAACTAAAGTTAAGTGCTGATTGAAGCGGAAACTGAGCAGAAATTTGACCATTTTACTGGCATTGCTGAAAATATATCCTACAGCCCCCATATGAAGTGCACAGGACGACTCAGCCGGGACGTTTAGATAATCAGGGATTTTCACCGGTCAGTGGTTTTAATGTTGGAGCTGATTGGTGTAAACACTCACTGCATGAAGATAAACATGTTGTGATGTTTGGGGATGAAGACTTAAAGCCAATCACTATCAGTGAAGCTGATTTTCAGCACCATCTGCATGTTTAAGGACCCTGTAAGTCCATGTCCTACCTTTCAACTTCAGCTGGACTGAAGCCATGTGGAGGGACTCTGAGGAATCCACCTGCATTAGAACCTCACACTGGTACTGGACTCCAGTGGACTGGTTCTGATCTGCAGCAGAAACCTCACAATGCTTTATTCTGTTCCATTCTGTCTCTTCACACTGTCCTGGACTGGACAACACTGTGTCCCCTCGCTTCAGCTTCAGATCCACAGAGACTCCCGAGTGAACGTCCAGTCCACATTTGATCTGGAACTGCTGTCCTGACGCCGGTTCCTTCGGTTCGATCATGATGTTCAGAGAGGAAAAATCTTTTTTGGTGAAAACAAACAGCACTTTGGATTAGTTTACTTAAAATAAAAGTTTGGGATCTAGTTTTCCAGTTTTCTCATTTACAAAAGGTGGAGACTGAAATACAGAAGATAAAATAAGAAAAAGTTTAAGCAGAGATGGAGATGTCCCATTAGATCTTCTCTCATCTAAATAATAAGTTGCAGAGGGAGGTTTTATACTATTTAAAGACTGGTCTCACCTCCAGTATAATTGCAGATGTGATGCAATGAGGGTGTTGATGGAGAAGTACAGAGAAGGTCAGAAGGAGTTGACAAAGCAGATGACAGTGTCTAGAGAGGAGTGATTCAATATATGTATGAGGGCTGTGTGTCAGTGGTGAGATCTGCAGTGGGAGTGATGGATGCATGTATGGTAGAGGCTGGATTACATCAAGAATCAGCACTGAGCTCATTCTTGGTTGCAATAGTAATGGACAGGTTGACGGACGAGGTTAGACAGGAGTCCCCGTGGACTCTGGCGAGGTGGAGATCTGCTCTAGAGATAAGTGCTGGTGTGCTTGTGAATTTACGCCAGGTTTTATTTTTCAGAATTTTTTAATTTTACAAAACCTTGTACTCACAATAAATCTTAACAAAAGCACGGGAGCTTTCCCCTCCACATTTTCCTGAACAGCGGAAAGACGAGTCGTCCTCGGTGACCCGTTTTATGTTCATGATGCTGAATTGACCAAAATCTTGTGTGTATGAAGCCTGGGCGTCTTCAAATACATCCCATGAAGTTCTGCCAGTTGAGCAGGACGTTGAACAGTTGAGGGTCAGAGAAGAACCCAGCTTGACCAGAGGCTTTCCAGGAGAGATGTGGATGAATTTTGATGCAGAGAACACGAAATCTGGAAAAAAGAAAAACAGAACCAGAACTTTTCTCTCATCATTCTAAAAAGTCTGGTTATCTTTTTTCCCCTTTAAAGTGAAAGTGACAACTGTCGTCATTGCGAGGTCACAGCACAGCGAACCACAATGAAATTGGACCTCTGCATTTAACCCATGCAAACACTGTGCAGCTATTGAAAGCGCCCAGGAAGCAGTGATGGGGACGGTACCTTGCTCAAGGGTACCTCAGGGCAACCTGCTGGTGAGGGAATAGAACCTACGATCTTCTGATGCGGGGGAACTCCCTCACCAGTAGACCACCGCTGCCCCTTTACTGCACGACAAAGATGAACACATTTCAGATCACATTTATGTCAAAATGGTTCTTCAAGAGTTCACAAACTTTGGAGCAGCGCTGAATGAAGTCCTGAGATCAAAGAAATTAATGTTTCTGCTTTTGTTTTCTTTGCTCCAAAAAGTCTGACCCTGAACATGCTTCCGTCTACTTCGAAAAAGACCTTCAGAGTCTTAATCTGAGCGAAGGCTGAATTATTACAGGGAGTTTAAAAACGGAGCACAACTCCTCAAGGACGCCCAGCAACTCGGACAGTCCCGCTTTGATCCAGTCCGCTGCCGTCCGGAAAACCTTCCAGGACAATAAAACCCAGCACAAGACCGACACGAGAGACGTTTCCAAATATTATATAAAATATTTTTATATATAAAATCATTCAAAAACATCTAAACTAAGACTTTATCCTGCTCTTGCACATATTTATTCATTTTCCTGCATTTATTAATTTTTTAGATTTTTTGCACATCTACGCTTCTACACCTGCACGTAAGAAATTATATTAGAACTAATAATAATAATAATAATAATAATAATAATATGATCTTCCTATTCTCTTCTATTCTGAGCCTTGTTAGTTGTTTATTTTACAGCTTCAAATGAGACGGAAGGTTTTACCTTCTGGAGACATCAGAAGAGCCACCAGCAGAACGAGGAGCCCCTGTTGATCCTTCATGGCTTTTTCCTGCCCTCTCTCCTGGACAAAAAAAAAAAAAAAAAAAGAAAAAAAAAAAAAAAGGTCAAGTTTGTCTTTGTTGCTTTCACTTGGGCCAATCACAGTCATTTCCTTCCCCACCCAAAAGAGAGTGCAGGCAGTTTGGGATGGGTGGAGAAGAGCGGCTGGAGTGATCTGTGACTCATGGAGGTCGTGATGCCGAGAGCAGAGATTTGTAGAGAATCCAAAATGAGAATTATTACAAGACAGCGGCGCTCCAGTTTAATATTTTTTGCCCAAAACCACGTCATTGGGCAGCCAAACCTTGTCCCAGTGTTTAGGGACGAGGCCCCAGGATCAGAAGATCGTGGGTTTGAATCCCAGACCTGTAGGTTGCCCTGAGGTACCGTCCTCATCACTGCTCCCCGGGCACTTTCAATAGCTGCCCCCTGCTGGACGGCGTGTTGTGTTTTACCTCCACTTTTTGCACCCGTTTCTCACTAAAGACATCTTGTCCGTGGACAGCTCAAACTTACGATCTACAAGAAATTGAAATTCAATGGTTGTGACGTGCAGTGTGTTAACGAGCAGGTCTGCAATAACGAATCTGTAACGAGCGCCAGAGAGAGTGATCGAAAGGCTTCAGGAAGAAGACGTATCGAGGATCCTCAAACTTACCCCCCCCCCCCAAGAACTCCTGCACAGCACATTTAATTAAAAAAAAACATTTTACATCTTTTGTCCATTTTAATATTTTATATTAACGATGCCGACCCGAACAATCCAATTTATCAAATATTTGTTCCTGCGAGTTTTATAAACGTACGGTCTCGGACGACCCCGTTTAAACAGCCACAGCTTTTGGCCTACAAGGGCAGCGGTGGTCCAGCGGTGAGGGAGTCGCCCCGGCTCGATTCCCTCAGCGGTAGGTCACCGTGAGGTACCCTTGAGCAAGGTACCATCCCCGTCACTGCTCCCCGGGCACTTCCAATAGCTGCCCCCTGCTGCACGTGTGTGGGTGAAACGCAGAGGTTGAGTTTCATTGTGTTGTGCTGCGATTCACAATGACGAGGGTCACTCTCACACGTTAAGTGTCCTACTTTCATCAGCCAACGTCTCCAGCGCTCTCAGGGATCTTCTTACTGCTCCCAACGTTACTTACGCAACGATCGAAGTGGTAAAAATGTTAGTTTGTGTGAAAGTGAAGCTGAAACGGTCATGTCCCCCCACACCTGAGCACAGAGTGGAGAGAAGTTTGTTGGTATAGTTGTTGCCACGTGAGGACTTCCTAAGATCGTCTACTAACTTCCTCCCGTATCAGACAGGAACAGAGCTTCCCTCTTCTTTCGGCTGCTCCCGTTTCCATCACACCGACTTCCTGCAGAGAAGGAGCAACTGACCCACGAGCTTCATCAGCCCCGACCTGCACGCCTGAGCGCTCCTTCATGAACACCACACGGCAGCAGCTCCAGCTCAATAGACTTTTAATAAATAGTCTGCCATTAGTTTCCCATATTTACAAAAACATCCACTATTCGCATATATTATCATTTTTAGAGCACACCGTTTTAGGCACACACAAAAAATTGGCTTCTGAGTCCACAGACCAGATTTCTTTGTAAAATTAGTGGCTAAAATTAACTTTCACAACAACAGAAAGAGAGACACGAAAAAACAAAACAAAACACCCCCCCCCAAAAAAAAGCCCACTCTGTAATTCCAGCAATTGACCATTTGCGCCTGAAATAAACACATGAAGGACTTCGTATCCTGTGACAGTGGATTATGAAGTGAGCATGAAGAGAAGAAAAAAAAAAAAAAAAAAAAAAAACCACGAACAAAAAGCCTTCTAGCTCCTAAAATCAGTTTAAAACTCCTACACGCTCACGGCACCGTGACCCAGTAAGCCTGATTCAATATCAGATTAAAGATAGTGGTTCCAATGCACTTGAGGGCAGTCGATGCAGAAAAATATTCATGTCTGCAACAGCTGAGAAGACAGGAAGCTTAAAAACGAGGCGAGGTCCTCAGTTTTAATCCACACAGCACATTTTACAGCCGGATAAAAATCAGCACAACCTTCTGAAAACTCCAAAAGCAGCAGCAGCAGCAGCTGTGACCAGTTCACTCAGTACAGTGGTGACCCTTTAAACATCAGTGCTGAGGACCAACACTACCAACACTTCTACTGTCCTGACTGACGCAGTGTGGGACCGAGGGGAGGATGACCCAAAGAAAAGAGATTTGAAGGTACACATGCTCCGATAGGAGCAATAAACAGTCACCGAACCCCGTCGGAGCGAAGTCTTCATGAGGGTCCTGTAACAGCTTTTAGAAGTCACTTCAAGGCAACTTTTAATCCCGCTTAAAACAATAAAAAAATAAAAAACCCCACATCTATTCTCCATAAAGGACATTCCTCTGTGACCTAATGCACAAAACAGTTATTTCAACGAGCACTGGGGCCGGGTGGGGGGGGGTCTGCACACACACATCTTTCTAACTTCTGGAACCTCTGAGTAAAAGAACACCAAAGGAAACGAAAAGATAAATCACCTCCCATCATACAGATCAATAACGACAGTGTCCCCAAGAAGCCACAGCATGTTGGCCTAATCTGTTTTAGTTTGAGAGAAGAAGAGTGCGGAAAATGAGGAACAAGAAAAGAAAACACAAAAATAAGTGAGACAACCTTTGAGGGTCCTCATTGGAAGAGTGCACACAATCGTGTTTCTGCATTTTCCGTAAATTCCAGACATTCACAGAAAAACCAACAATCTCCCCAAAAAGAAAGAGAGAGGTCCCTAGACAAAAGCTTCAGTTCTCTTTCATATGGTGTGTGTGTTTGACTACATTTCCCACAATGCACTGCAAGCACCGTCCCATTAGAAACCACTTCAGTCCCAGTAGGACGACGGTGGCTTGTGATTGGCTGAGGGAGTAACCAGTATCAGTCCGATGGCTCCGCCCAGGTTTTTGACCTCAGTCAATTCAACCTCCCCCCCCAGTGCAGGGTGCCCGGTCGTCATGGCGACCCCGGCGGGGGCAGCGTCCGCTCCGGGGGGAGTACCCGAGTGTCAATGTGCACGTTATACGCTGCTGTCCTCCAGTAGCGGTTCCTTGCCCTCGCAGGCTCCGCCCTGAGGGCTGTGGGTGTGGCCTTGAGATCCACCAGGATGCTTCTTGTAGCTGCCGGGGCGCAGGCTGAGGGCGTTGTGCTCTGGGATGAAGAGCGCCACCAGCAGGGACAGCAGGACAGAGCATGCTCCGAACAGGAACGGAGGACCTGGGATGATGGCACTCTAAACACACACACACACACACACACACACACACACAGAGCTCATGATAAATCTTTTAAACGTCACCCAAATGCACACGGGTCAATTCTGGACTCTCACCTCATCAGTGGGGTTCGCCATGTTGGGTTTTGCGCCCTTTTCTGTGTTGTCCACTGGGTCCATCTCATTCAGCTCCACATGGAACAGGTAGAAGACGAAACCATAGAGGGCGGGGCCGAGTCCGTTACACAGCCCTCTGATCCCGGTGATCATCCCCTGCACCACACCTGTCACACACACGGTCTCGTTTTCTCAAATGGCTTTAGCTCAATTGCTTTGCGTGTCTCCTAATAATCTATTTTTTTTTTTTTTTACACAAATAACTACAATCAATATGTGATATACTGACAAATTTCAGCTGGGAAGTTTGTCAAGTGTTAATAGTCACATGTAAATTAAAAGGAGACCCTCACCCTGCTGGTCTGGGTCAGCGTTTCTGGACACTATGGCACTAATGGCTGGGAATGTGATACTGGACATGGCAGCTACAGCCCCTGCGGCCCACATCATCCTGAAAAACACAACACACAGTCAGGCGAACAGACTTATTCAGTCACCTCGGGTGGAACAGAAGATACGAAATACTGACACTATAAATGAACGCAGCTTTTGAGGAACCCTTTACTTCTCCGTTTCATAAAACAGAAGCTTTTAAGTGTTCAGGCTCCAGTGAGGGAGCGTCGTCCTAAACAGCGTACGAGCACGAGTTGGGGGCGTTTGCAGAGGAGCTGTTCTTAGAACAGATCGTCTTGAAGAAGAGGGAGGGCCTGCTCCGATTCACTCATGCCACCGTCGGGGAACTGAGAACGAGAACTGCGTGGACCGAGAGGTCTTTATGGGAAGGCATGGTGGTGCAAAGCGTTCCTTGGAGGAGTGTAGTGAAGGAGAAGGTGGATCAACCTTTAGGATGGAGTTTTAACAGCTGGGAGATGATCACTCTGTAGGGACTGATTCTGATTCATGGAGAGAGGAGGACAGTGAGGAACAGCAGTCTTGATCCAGCATGGAGGTGCAGTATTCTGGACCATCTGAAGGGGTTTCTCTTTTTCATCGCTGCTACAGTTTGCAGAGTTTTGGGTTGAACCAGGAGCTGGGTGGTGAACTGACTGGATTGAGAGCGGTAGCTCTAACTGATCTTTGGATGTCCATCAAAGACATCAGAGTTGCTTCGGTGGAACGGCTGCTCTCAAGCCAGACTGATTTGGATCAAGGAGATCGTTCCCTGAGAGGATCCTTGAGGCCCGCCTGAAAACTCCCTCTCAATGGCCTTTGGTAAGAAAGAAAGACGTGAGATGGCTCTCAAATGTCAAAGGCTTTTGAAGATAATAGGAGAGTCTTTGAATGTGGTTGGAAACATTCCCAGGACCAATCAGGTCTTGATCACAAGTGAATGCTGGGATAGTCACCGATACGCAGAGTTGGCTGTGACCTTAGTGTCCAAGTGTAATATATAATACAGGGATTTAAAGAAAAAAATAAATAAGAAAGAAAAAGGTTGTTTCCATGGTTATTCAACACTATTTCTGCACTCCGCACTTTAGCCTCAACACTGCTGCTCCGCTATACTGTCCAACAACTTCTGCTGCTTTGTTTCAGGACGCTGCGGCTCCCTGACGGATGGATGTCTGTGGTTCCGTCTGCACTCGTTTGCCTCGTCTTGTGTTTAACATTGTGTCTGATGTCGCCTCATGTGCAGCACCAGGGTCCTGGAGGAAGGTTATTCCGGTTCACCATGTTCGGTGTAGATTGCTGAAAAGACAAAAACCTCCTTGACTTGAACAGGGCTCAGCCAGAAAGAACCCTGAGGCTTCATGTGTGGCCATGAGCTTACAGGAAGCCGAGCTGAATGGGTTTCGTTCTCCCGTTTGTTTTTTTGGACGGGTGGGAGAAAAGAAATAAAGAAAACAAAATCAATCAATCCATCCATGCAAGAATGTTAGTCCCAGATCATGGAAGTTGACTTCTTCGGATTTATCCCCCCTTTTCTTCCAACACTCAGAAGAGTCGTTTTTATTCAAGCTTTAGGAATGTGCAGGAGACAGGGTTGAGAATGCTTTTTCTCAGTACAACCTCAGACCTACGACATCTATTTGTGGATGTTTCAACCAATTCTATAAAAAACTAAAAATTGAACTATGAACCATTTTTTTTGCCTAAAAAAAGAAAAAAAAAAAAACTAAACAAAAACCTCGATGCTCTAATTGGACTAATTTTAATCAGCCAGCTTGTCCTTGTGTACGCAGGAAAAATGGAAAATAAATAAATAAATAAAAAAAGACGATGGAAAATTGGTCATGCTGTTGAGCTTTAGAGTCAAGAATAAAGTAAAGCGATGAAGCTGAAAGTTCGACCAAACCCGACCTCCCAGTAGACAGGAGGGTTATCGAACTACTGACTAGGAACAACTTCTTGACCATGTGGAAACAGCAGTGTTTCCCACTCTGGAATTAAGTCCAGCTTAAAGACTCACTAGTTTAGTCAGGCTTTTAGTAATGGATCTTCCTGTTTGTTAAAAGGTGCGGATCCGGGGGTTCAGAATTACAGTCAACTGGGATGTTGGTGCTGCCGGCCCACCACGCTCACACTCAAACTCCGGGACCAGCCAGGCCGGTGAACTCCGGTCTGCTGAGGGTGGTGTGGGGGGACGTCAGTGTTGGTTAAACCCCTGGATCTGTCCTTGTTAGTCGGGTTGTAATAGCAAGTTTGCCAGAGTCACATTACTACATTCTTTAAACCTACGGTCTGTACAGTCTGTTCAAAACTGATCCGATTCCTTTCTCCCTGTTTGAGATGGACGGCTGTCCTCCACCTGTGTGGCAGACAGTTTAGGTATTTCCAGAAAGCAAGTCCTTCGATCTCCGTGAGGGTCTCCTGAGTTCCATGCCAGCTGCTACACCGAGTCACGAAGCTACCATCATCTTATGTCTCTCCTACTTTTACTGGAAGTCATCACTACACAGGGTTTTTCTCTTTCTTTCTTTCCTTCTTTGCCTCCGGTGTGGACCAGAGGAGAACGGGTTCCCCTTTTGGGTCTTGGGTCCTCCCAAGGGTTCTTCCTCCTGTTTGGGGAGTTCTGCCTCCGTGGCCCTCGGCTTACCCAACTGGGGCTCGGACCGGATCCTGTAAAGCTGCTTTGTGACGACAACAGTTGTAAAAAGCGCTTTATAAATAAAGTTGAGCACACACACACAGAGAAACAAAAACGAAATTACAGCTCAGGATTTTACCCACACACACCTGCAGCAGGGGGCAGCTATTGAAAGTGCCCAGGGAGCAGTGCCAGGGACTGTACCTTTCTCAAAGGTACCTCAGGGTAACCTACTGGACTGGGATTTGAACCCGTGACCTTTCCATCTTGGGGCTTTACGGTTTGTGGTGGTGATGCAATTATCTCAACTGGCAAGAGCGCCAGGAAACGTCTGCAATCGGTCATCGGCCTTGCTACAGGCTGGAGAACGCGCCCCAAACAAATTCCACTCAAATGCACAGATCCCAGACAAAACACAGGAGAACAACCACAGAACAATCTTATCACAGTCTGCATCCTCAACGTGAACCCAGAGGCGTCTAACGCACGGCTAAGACCCAGGAGGGCAGGTTGATGGAGGTCACGCTGCTGAGAGATTTCACTTGAGAAATAGGAGAGGGAGTTTATTGTGGGGGGACCATAATCAGAGCTTCTGAGGAGCTACAGTCTTCCAGCTGACAACTGGAACTGATGTTCTGTGCACAAGATCAGCAATGTTGCACTTTACATTTCGCCAATTCTGTGATTCATTCATTTATTTCTCAGCTGTTGTACCTCAGGTGTGGGGAGAAGTATTTTCTAATCAAAAGGCAGGCTTTACTTCAGAGGAACTCAAGAAAGAAAAGCATGTGCCGCCCTCTAGTGGTAAACACACACTGTATCTGAGTGTGGAGCTCGGTGGAAGTGACTCACCAGGGCTGGGAGCCGAAGCCGTACCAGGCCAGCTGAAGGATCTGGAAACCCAGGCCCAACAGGATGGTGTTCTTATTGCCTATGGAGCGCATCAGGATACCCAGAACAACCGTCTGAAAGGGGAAAAACAAACAAACAAACATTTGACAGCTTGCTTCTGAATTTCACAGCCAAGCAAATACATCTTCATGAAAATGCTGTGGGTTGTACAAGCACCATTTTTAAAAATAATATCCTGGTGTAGTTATTCATCTTAAAATATCTTAACGGATGTAAAAATTCTAATGAAGAGAAAAAACACGGACAAAGCTACTAACTGTGACGTAGACGCTGAGATTAGTTGGAAAGCAATTTTGCCTAAAACATGAATATTAAGTTTGACTCTTTTTGAAAGATGTTGATTTTCTTTTGCTTTGCCGTAGTTTTTTTTTTTAAATTATACAGACTTCTGGGTAAAGAAAAGGCTTTAATTGACCAATCCAGGACACTCTGCTCTTCAAAATCACACGCTCAGATGACGAACACCGTTGTGATGTGCTGTTTAAACATTTCTCTGTTTGAATACGCTGCGGTGTTTTGGCAGGTGCCCAGCAACCGTACCAACCTGCGCCAGGATGGAGAGGATTCCCACCACAGCGATGAAAGCGGCGACCGTCTCCGAGGTGAACCCAATGACCTGGGAGTTGAGAAAGAACGAGGAGGGGGACAATTGGGGAAAGAAAAGAGAATAATCAGAGGATTTCAGTGCTTTGGAAATGGAGAAACTTTGAAGGAGAAGTAAAATAAAATCTCTTCAAACAGGTTTTCGATTTTCGTATCACCAGAAACATGATCGCGGTATTTGAAGCCATCTCGTCCCGTTTTAACATGTTAACTGTGAGATAACATACGGGTTAGATCGGGCAAAATGTGCGTGCACAATCAGTGCCGCCCGTAAAGAACTTGCATATTTAAGGCGGTACAGATTTTACGGCTCGGCCAAAAAGATTTTAGGTTTTTTCTTTTAAAAATGCAGGTAGATTTTTTTCCTCCCCCATTTCTGCATTTTTTTAAGTTTCTGCAAATATTCACCTTAAAAAAATGAGCATCTGTCCACAAACCCCACATCACTGCATCCTTATAAAAGACCAGCTCAAACAGGAATCACATGTCTGTGTGTGTGTGTGTGTGTGTGTGTGAGAGAGAGAGAGAGAAGAGAAAAAAAAAAAAAAAAGAAAGATACCTGTCGTAAGTAGAGGAAGAAGCTGGAGTATTGACCAGCCTCAGGTAGGTAAGACAGGAAGACTGTGATACAGATCAGCAGCACCGTGGAGTCCTGACCAACTTTACGCAGAGACTGCAAAAGCACAACCCCCCCCCAAAAAAAAAACCCAAATGAAATGAAACAAATGAAGACAGTCAGGGGCTAAACCAGTTAAACCAGAACACTCACTGCAAAAGGATCAGCCTGTTCCCATGAAATCGGTGCCCCCCAGGAGGCTGGTCTCATTTTCTCAGGCAGAGACTCCGGCACAGCCATCAGGATGAAGCAGATGTCCAGAAGAGCGATGACCGTGGCCAGGATGACCACCAGCGTGTCCCCATACGCCTGAGACAGGTAGGCCCCGATTGCCGGACTCGTCACCAGACTTGCTGCAAACGTAGCCGAAACCTGACGAGAGAAACCGTCCGAAACGCCGACGCTCAGATATGATCACAAAGGACGGAGTCCGAGTAACTCGTCAGCAGGAAACACGTTTACATGAAACTTCGTTTTGTTACAAACGGCCGGGTCCGCATTTTTCAAACAAACAGGCAAAAAGTGAAAGCTCAAGATCAGCTTCTAATGAACCTGAACAGATTAAAGAATTGTCTGGAGACGGAATGTCAGTATGAGAAACAGAACTACAAAAAAGGTGTAAATAACTGAATGAGCGAGAAGGTTGTGGGTTCTATCCCCAGCCGGGGTTCTTTCTGTGTGGAGTGAATGCTCACGGAGATTTTAGATCATTAAACATAAACCTTAGGGACAGCAGCACTTACAAATGTCCTCAAACAACGGATGAGAACATTTGCAGGTAAACTGCTAGAAGTTTCAGGTGGTAAGACAAACATGTGGACCTGGTAGGACTGCAGGTGCAGGTTTTCCAGCGCAGACATTTTCTGGTCCAAAGGTCGCGCTGCTGCTCGTGTAACATTGCACAAGGTGCTGCATTTATTATCAGCTGAATTGTTCAGCCACCCAAGTTTATTCCTTTATGGCTCCACCTGAAGTTAAAAATGAGACTTTTCTTTAAACGCTGCACCGTCCTGTCAGACAGACGCAAACCTGTCCGACTGCATTTTTGCTTGTGAGACAGAAGTATTTTCATTTCTTTAGTGATGTGTTTCCATGTGAGCTTTTGTCCCATTACATCTTAAAGTCGGATTGATGGCTGTTTGAATATCAGTCAGTCATTTTCTGGGCCACTTGTCCTAATCAGGGTTGCGGGGGGTGCTGGAGTCCATTCCAGCTCACACAGGGCGAAGGACGGGGACACACCCTGGACAGGTCGCCAGCCCATCGCAGGGAGGAGCGAACTGACGGGGACGCCACCTCGCTCAAGGGTACCTCAGGGCAACCCACCGGGAAGGGTTAAGGGTTCGAACCCCCAATCCTCCGACCCGGGGCAACTCCCTCACCACCAGGCCACCGCTGCCCCCCGGCTGTTTGAATATGAATCAGCAAAACCTGCTTTGAATGAAGATCATGTTCTCACCAGGCCGTACGCCGTGCTCCTCTCATGCTCTTGTGTGATGTCTGCCACGTACGCGAAGATCACCGAGAACGTGACTGCAAACACTCCAGACATGGAGATCACAGCGAAGTACCACCTTAAGAGGCAGAAAAACATTAAATCTGCTGGAACATTGTGTTCACCCAGTTGAAATTCTTGTCTTAACTCAAATTTTAATTAATCTGGTCATCATCATCATCCCCACAATCATAAATCATCTAAATGGAGCATCATAAACTAATCCAACATCCATCATAATCGAAACGGTTCAGTAACTCTCTATTTCTGTAGATGAACGTGCGCAAGTGTCTTCGTATCTCACCACGGGCTGATCTTCATGAGGGGGATTGGGGCGCAGGTGAAGAAAACAGTGAGCAGGAGGAAGGACTTCCGGCCCCAAACATCAGACAGGGCACCGATCAGCGGAGCGCTGAGGAACGACAGCAGACCCTGCAGCAAAAGACTTTTATAGATCAACTAGTCCAGAAACTAGTCCGCGTCTGGGAAAACGGCCCTTACATTCATAATTCAGAGCAAATAAACCTGGTAGTGCAATAACAGTAGAAACATTACACTTAAAACACAGAAAAGATCACCTCAGAACGAAAACATGCACTTATTATTAATAAACACAGGAAGGCCTACAGCAGTGAAGGGGCGGCACTGAGGTCAACGACCCCACACTCATACCGTCCGGTACTGAGAGCACAAAAGGTCAGGACACCATCAGAAACAAAGAGACAGAGAGCTTTTTCACCTTGACTCCATGAATCAGTCCATTCATCAGGAACGTGTGCTGAGGAAACGTCTGATGCAACACCTGAAACACAAAGACAAGATCACACACACACACACACATACACACACACACACACACACACAGCTGATACCAGTGGAGCTTCTCATTTGTCAAAGTGCCAATTAGCAGTGATCAGGCCGCGTAAATCATTAGTCTCCTGAGCTTTAACTCCAGTCTTTATTCCTGCTCAGAGACCATGTCAGAGATCAGATCAGAGACCTTTTCTGCCGCACAGGTACCAATCTAGAGACGTCTGATAATATCAGCTTCAGCAGATGTTCTAATCCGGAGCAGCGTACATCGTTGCTTCATTTTCCACACACGTCCTCCATCCCTGTTACTTCCAAACCCACAGAAGGAACTGGACAGAAACAGTCCCCCCTCGTGAAACAGCAAAACAAGTTTCAACAGCAGGCTACTCTGATGTCTCGTAAACTCCTCCACCATCTACTCTACTCCCTCCACGGTCCTCACTTTCATTCACGCTCATGGTCCTACTGACTCATTCCTCTACTCTCATTATCTTCTCTGTAAGGTTCTCAAGCTGCTCCTTACTTTCACAACGGAGCACTGATGGGGATAAATATTCAACTTTTATGACTGTTATGATTTTTGTAAAGTCCCTTCTCTACAGAGAAGTTTGTTCACAGTATAATCGGAAGATCGTGAATTGAACGTTTCGCAAATGTAGATATTTTGGGCCTACAGGCGTGGGCTCTTCAGAGTGGTGCAGTTCTCTGGTTCCCCTTTTTATTGGTTTTACATCAAGATCTCCTGACCACATGGTTCTATTTATTCCCATTACAGAGAGGGAGCAGCATTTGAAGATGTTTCTCAGAAGGAGCATCACATTGCAGACGCCCCTTTGAGTTCTCCTTGTGGTGGGAAGGACTTAAGGGCCACAAACTCTTTAAAAAAGTTAAAAACCCTCATTGTGAGAACCAGCGGGGGTGTGCTCAAGTTGATCATTTCCTCATTTTATTATGCAGTTATAAAAGGCAGTTTAACTCTACATTGAATGTACAGAGAGGTTGTGAAATGTAGATGTCGCCTGGTTTTGGTTCATAAAGGCAAGCGGAGGAAAGAAAGGGAAGAGGACCCTTCGGAGAGGAACCACAGGGTTTCTGAAAACAATCGGCCGATTCCTCTGCCTCTCCTGCGCTCAATCTGCTTTCTGTTTGATAAATAATTCAGCAGAACAAACCAGCGTCCACCAGTGTGGCTACTTCGAGAGGGACATGGATGGACAGGAATAGGGAGAGAGGGACAGCTTAGGTTTGATGGTTTGGAGAGAAGTGAGACAGTGTTGGTTTGGACACGTCCAGAGGAGAGACGAGGAGTATATCAGTAAAAGTTAAAGATCCTGCTTTACTTCAGTTCTATTATTTTTGCTTTAAAGCGTGTGGAAGTGATCAGTAATCTAACAGTCACTTATGAGGTTTCTGTACAATATATAAAAATGCTACAACATGTCACTGCTCAAATGTCAACCTATACTTTTTCTAATTTTCCATACATACAATTTGTAGCTTCTTCATTTTTTTTGCAACACATTTAATAAACTAAAGAAATGAACTGTGATTTCCTGATGTTTTCACTAGTACAAGCTACGTGGGTGTGAGAATAATAAAATGAATAAATATAAAAACCTTTACCGTGAGCATAGGAGTGGTGAGGAGTCCCCAGGCGAAGAACTCGAGGAAGATGACCACCACCGCATGGTAAACACTGGGCTCGCCAATACCCTGTGGCTGAACACACACACACACACACAACTGTATTAATCGCAGCCAAGCTGAAAATGAAGGAGTTAAAAAGGGGCTGGCAGTGAAATCTATAAACTGGATAAAAATTCTAATCTGACCACTTAACAGATTATTAAACTCAAACCTGAGCCACTTTCAAACTACTGACCATTTCCTGATTGAAAGTCACAAACTCATGACCAATACCGGTGTTAGAAACCATCCAATAAGGACTCAAATCACTCCAAAAGGTAATTAATAATTCAAGAGTGTAATTAACTGTAATGAATAATTCAGGCTGATCACTAAACCCCCAAATAAAATCAAGACTTGCTTTGTCTGTATTTCAGCAGTGCATGATCTAAGGAGCTGTGTATTACTAACGAAGGAGGACGTGTGAGGACGTCATTGGTCAGGAGTCCGGTAGTGGCTGCTGAAATCTGGGGAGAGGGTCGTTTTCATCAACAAGGCCGTTTCCCCCTCCCCCGCTAAAATTAGGAGGATTATACATATAAATGGGTAAACAGGAAATTTACCGACACCGTTTAAGTACACTTAAAGTGAATTCATACCGATTTATTTGGGCAAATGTTTGCATTTCATGTATTATGCATCCAAATACTTTCTGCTAGTGTCTAATTATTTCTGACACCAACAGGAGGTGTGATTATTTTCTCATGAACAGAACAAATGGAGGCTTTCAGGAGAGATGTGCAGGTCCATACATGACACTGGCATACACCTACACTCACACCCACCTTAAAGACCTGTGTACACACACACACACACACACACACACACACACACACACACAGTCTAATATTTAATACTTTTTCTAAAATCATGCTGTGCTTCAGATCGTCTCCAATGCCATTTCCTTAAAGATAAATTAATGCAGTTAAAATACAAAGACTGGATAATCATTTTTGAAAAAGTCCGTGTTCCAGATGAGCTGGTAAAGTGCGGAATTTCTTGCATTTTGTGAGGAGAAAAAAGAAAAAAAAGAAGTGCAAAACATTGCCCAAAGACGTGTTCAGAGTTGGGGGTCGTTTCCCACCAAGGTGGAAAGAAATTTTTAAACTTGGTTCATGATCACAACGTCAGACACTTTCTAAACCAGACTGCCCATCAGGCTTGGGGTGAACCGGCGGTTTAGGAGAACATTGTGAGGTCCAGACTGTATTCCGTCACTTCTAATCAGAGTATAAAAATGACCCAGATCCTTTCGCAAGTTTCCTTTGGCTCTCATTTTCTTCCTTGCGCACAAAAGCCCCTAAATCGCAGCCGCTACACGTTTAGAACTCCTTCAAAAGAAACATCTGATCAGGAGCTTATCCGAGCCCTGATACCTCTTTTACTTTCAATTTGCACCTCGTTTTGATCTTTGACAGCGGTTTCCATTAAAGGTGTGAGGTTTATTCAAGTGAGAGGGCACTTTATTAAAAACAATGATTTTGTACCATATTCCAGGAGAACGACAGATTTCCACAAATGTAAAACACAATTCATTATCCAGCAGCACTTTCGACCTGCACGGTCAACGCAGAGCGGAACGTTTACAAAAACCTCAAGGGCAAAGCGGGACAGGGGACACACCGAGCAAAGACCCGACCATGTCAATGAACTGCCGATCGCTAAATAAGTCACTGACCGAATCCCCTGAAGATCCACCTACAACCTGGTGACCAGAAGCTAAACTAGAAATGAACAGAACGACCAGCACGGATGTCCTTCTTCACAGCGGTGGTGAAGGGAAGCAGAGGTCATCATTTGAGTTTCTGTCCAAACCCACTACGTTTCTATGGGACGCTGATGTTAAAACAGAGTAAACTCCACCACGGGTTTAGTATTAGTATTTTCCAAATTCGGGTAAAACTCCAGCTCCTTCCCCACCCTTTCACATGTGGTCCTGTTCACAAACACGGAGAACTTGTTCGGACTCACAGAACCCGAGCAGATCTGTCCTGTTTACATCTTTACTACTAAACTGTGCAGGAACTTAGGGGTGAACAGAGATTTATGGATTTATTTGGCAGGACCTTGAAAAGGGTCATGAATGTGTGTTAATAATAATAATAATAGTAATAATAAAACTGACTGCCTCTTTGGGACAGTAATAGCAAAACAGTCTGAACTTCATCGGTTTGTCTCGCATGTGTCCCGACACCGTGAACGGGTTTAGTCTTGGTTCAGAATCTTCTCCAGACTCTGGTGAACATCTCCACCACTATCTCACGTCTGTGAGGGACGTCTGGCCCCATCCTCCGACACTGGGGACACGCATTCCAGACCTAATAATTTATAGAGGAACTCTATAACGCTCCACAAAGGATATTTAGCCGAAACTTTAAATCCTGGTATTGTCCCACAACAAGACAAACTAATGGACCACTAAAGCTGATTTAAGGCAAAATCCTCCTTCCAGTTCCATCTACAGGACTTGGACGTCTGTGATGTGAGGGTTTAAAACGTTCTGTTTAAATGCTGACTCCATCTAATTCAGAAATCCAGATCCAGAGACACGTGTGTCATTTTCAGGAAGTCGTATCTCCTAGAAGAAGATCAGACCTGGCTATCAAGCAGGGATGGAAGATCAGAGCACTGAACAGCCCTTCCTCTCCACTGAGGCTCCAACGGGAGGAGAAGGGTTTCTGGCACGTCATCACACCTTTAATAAGCAGATGTTATTCATGGGGGACAAATCAAATCAGACACGCTTTTGGATGGCTTTGGCACAATCTGGCGCAACATCTTCGCCTTTTAAAAGTGAATTATGTCGGAAGTGCCTCTTTTTCTAGCATATGTGCATCTTGTGTCAAGGCAGCGCCTCAGAGCCAGCAGGGCTGTCACCAAAGCGCGTCCTCCTTTCACCCAGACACTTATTCGAGAGCATTCCTGAGGTAAAAGTAGCCTTAATTCACCTCAGTTATTAAGAGTGGACGTTTTAACAGGTCGCCCGAGTCTGTTTTTCTGACTTGTTAGCATGCTAGCTAAAGCTACCGTTAGCCGGCTAATCGCTGACGGGCTCGTAGCTGGGGGAGGGTTCACTCACACTTCCTCCGTCTTTAATGATGATTTTCTTGGCCAGAAGAATGCTGCGGTTCAGCCGCTTTTTCTTCTTTTTCTCTCCAGTCATCCTTCAACTTATATCCATCCTTGGAGGCGACGGTTCGGGTTAGCTGACACGCTGGGCCCTCCCGTTAGCCTCGCCGCTAAAACGGACTCCCCGCCCCCTTTCATGCAAATTCACCCTTTTGTCATGCGCAGCAGCGCCTTCTGATTGGTCCGGTGAGGGTAGGGGCAGGCACGCCCGCGCGCAACCCCATTGGTCGCGGGGCATCGCCCCAAAGTTGTGCTCATTAGCATAATGTGGCTCCCCAAACAAACAAAAACACGCAGCTGCTTTAGCGTTTCCTCGAGAACAGCATCTAAACACACTCCGAGCTGTCGGAGAGCTCTTTACACAGATGCGTGCGTGCTGCCTTTTGCTGAGAATGTAGTAAAAATGCATATATTTGATCTCTTGTTTGAGTTTTTTGTATATATAATCTATTTGTATAATTTGTCATTTTGGATAAAAAAAGTAAAATAAAATGAAAATTCTGTTTTTTCTATCGAAAGTAAAAGGTCATGACCCCTTGTGCAGATATCCTCACAGTAATGACATACGGGGCTGTGCAAAAGTTTTCATTTCTTCATCTTTTTCTTCCAGTCTTGTATATTTACTGTGTTGTTGAGGAACAGTTCTCCAGATCTTCCTGAAGGACAGTGTTGTTGTCTCTCATGTTCAGTCCAGTCTCTGTACCTGAGCAGTTCTCCAGATCTTCCTGAAGGACAGTGTTGTTGTCTCTCATGTTCAGTCCAGTCTCTGTACCTGAGCAGTTCTCCAGGTCTTCCTGAAGGACAGTGTTATTGTCTCTCATGTTCAGTCCAGTCTCTGTACCTGAGCAGTTTGATAGTTCTGTGTTGGTTAATCCACACAGTGATCTACGTCTGAACGTTCAAGCAGAACAAAGCGTCTCACTTAAGACATGAAGCAGTGAAGAAACAGGAGCAGATGATTCCAGACGATCAGGACGGTGATATGAAAGACCTTCAATCATCTGGTTCTGATTTCAACACCTTCATTTAAAAACCACAGGCAAATTTTTTAGCTTTTTGTTTTTATTTCCCATAAAACAGGACACAGGGTTTTTCGGTGAAACACAAGATTCACGTCAGTCCACCCATGAACTCTGCAGGTCAAAGGTCAACACTGTGGAGGTGGCTGGGAGCTGGATTTAGCTCCCGTTGGCTCACAGCAATGTAGAGAACATTAAACATGCATACTGGTAGATGGATAATATCATAAGTGTAACCAAGAAATAAGAACCTTACGGTCGTGGCTTAAAAACAAACAGCTATTTACAGAAACTGCAGCGAGAACAAGCCTGCCATGATGCTTAAAACGATCAAAGTCATAATCATTTTAGTAAAAGCACATTTTTCACATCTCCCTCGAGCTTCTATATACAGAAAATGAGGTGGATACTAATGCAATTGTGTATTTACAGACAGAAACACAGCTAAAATGCAGCGAGCTGGGAGATAAACGCTTGTTTAGAAGAATAGAGAAGTGAATTAAACCAGTTAAGTGTCTGGGCTGATTATGTAACCTGATTAAAACATCTCTGATTGTCTGCTCTTTTTTTCCCCCCATCCTCAAGCCCTGCAGCGCCACCTACACTGAAAGCGTCTGAGGGAGAATTATTTCATTATTTACTACTAAATAGGGGCCATATTCTACATTTTCCTGCATTTTACGTCCTTTATTTGGCCCAGAGCTCCATTTTGGTCGTTTAAAAACCATAAACGATTCGTTTCTACATCGTTTCCAGCCTCTAATGAATCAGGCTGTGATATATGTAAATGAGCTCTGTTCCAACGTGCTGATTGGACGTATGGGACTCCTTACAGCTCCACCAATGAGTGGCGAGGTTAAACTGAGGAGCGGAGGCTGTGGAGGGAATGTAAATCGGGATTTCTTTCTGTGACATCACAAAGACGATGCCAGGCTTGCCTGGACATTCATGGACAGCAGGTCAGGGAGATATGGGCCCTTTAAAGCTGGGGTTTTGGACAGTTGGACGCTACAGGTCCTCATCTATGAAGGGGATGTCGAGGTCTGAGAAGTTTCCAGTCACTCTGGAGCTTGGATCTTGGTGGACGGACGAGGGCGTCTCCTCTCTGTCTGTGTGCTGTTGTTGATTCCCATCTTCGCTGCATGTCCCACTCGTCTTCACCGTTCCCTCTGGCCCCCTGTTCTGGAAAACTGAGCTCTTGTGGTCTGAAATAGAAACTTTAGATTAGGCACCTGGGACCTGGATGCAGCCGGACCTCCCACGCCTTCATTCCAAACGAGGACGCAAGGACTGCAGGGAGACACCATACACATGCAGAGCGAGGCAGAGACACACTGCTAGCACAACGAGACACCCTGCAAATAAAATCCAATCCAACCCATATGCAGACCATCAGACCAAGACATGCTGGGCATCTAAAGTTCGCAGAAGAACAAGAAGAAGAAGAAGAAGAAGAAGAAGCTTTCAGCTGCTCCTGTTAGGTTAGTCTCCTCTTTGTCCTTCCTCTTCTGCTCTTTCCTGGCAGCTCCATCCTCCTCGTCTCTCCCGTGGACATGTCAAACCAACAGAGTCTCACTTCTCTCACTTTGTCTCCGGACAGTCCAACCTGAGCTGGTCCTCTAATATACTCGTCCCTAATCCTGTCCAAATTCGTCCCTCTTGATACAAATCTCTGCATCTTTAACCTGCAGCTTCACCACCTGTCTTTCAGCCACCGTCTCCATCCCGTATAACATAGCTGGTCCTACTTCCGTCTCCAACCCGTATAACACAGCTGGTCTCATGCTATAAACCTTCCCTTTCACTCTTGCCCAGACCCGTCTGTCACAGATCACTCCGGTCACACCTCGCATTCCAACCTGCCTGCACTCTCTTCTTCTCCTCTCTTCCACACTTGCTGTTACTCTGAACTGTCCACCTGAGTATTTAAACTCCTCCCCTTCACCTCCTCTACTCCCTGCATCCTCACCACTCCACTGTCCTCACTCTCATCTATTCTGTCTTTGTCCTACTCCCTTTCATTCCTCTCCTCAGGAACTTCTCAAGCAGCTCCCCACTTCACACTACAGATTACAACATTATCTGCACACGTCCTCGTCCACTGGGACTCCTGTCTAACCTCGCCTGTCACCCTGTCAATCACCACTGCAGCGAAGAAAGAGAAAGAGAGCTGGTCTTGTGCAGTCAGATTCCTCGTTACTTGTTCCACGTAGTTTCAGGGCTTAAGATGAAAAACTGCAGACACCAAACACGTCTTGGAGGATCGACTGTGCATGAGGTTAAACCTGAACAGCAGCAGGAGCGGCCAGCAGCACGTCCTCCGGTCCACAGCATGCAGCCCTCATGCATTAAAGAAAGCAACTGTCTGTACCTGTCACTGACCTTCCAGGCCACAAAGATGGTCCTCCAGGGGACTCTCAAAGCTGGCGGTGGACTCATCCAGTGTCTCGCTGTCCGAAGCGTCCTGGTCCAGCTCGGGCAGCCGGTTGGCCAGTTTAACCCTGAAATGAGAGGAGCAGGAGGAAGACATCGCTATCGGGACCAAATCTCCTCTGGAAATTCCTACGTTTGCGCACACACACAGTGAAAAATGAGTGTGTTCTTTGTGTGTAACCCATCCTACATACACTGGTAGTGAACACACACCAGTAACTCTTCCACCACGGGTCAGATGTGGAGTAGAGTTTTTCATCCTGCCTGTTCTGGGGAGCGAACCCCGAAATTTCCACCTAGGGTTCCCCCTCACCTCTTCAACAGACTCCACTTACTTCTCCTGCTTTATAGACCTGATCCTCTCTTTCAGCGTCCTCTCGGCCTCCGTGTCCAACTCGTCCAGCGGAGACGTGTCCAGTTCAGATGTCCGATTCTCCTGGATCTGTAATGAAGAACAATACGACCGATCCCTCCATCACACACTGCAGCAGGGGTGTGTGTGTGTGTGTGTGTGTGTGTGTGTGTGTGTACCGTGTTTTTTCTCTGCAGTGTGAGCTGTTTGATGGCCAGGGCCTCAGCATGTTCCAGCTGCTGGATCTCCTTCATTTTCTCATCGTAGCGTCTGGTTTGCTCCATGATCAGAATCTCCAAACACCTGTCCAACATCAGGACACACACCCTCAGCTCCAGCTCACACCCCCCTCCCGTCCGGCTGGACCGGAAACAGCTTCTCCGCTCGCAGCCTCTCAGTGTTTTGAATCACCAATAAAACCCTCATGTCTTCTCATTATTCATCATTTTATACATTTATTTTATTCTAAAGGAGTGAAGAAGGTCGGGGTGTTTAGGGGGCAACACACCATTCGTAAGTATATAAACGTCATTTTCTGCTTCGGGAGCATGAATTCTTTATCATTTGTTAAAAGTGAACGAGATGATTTTATTTTATTTACAGGTATTTGAATTTTAAATGAAGCTCTTATTTTGAAAGGGCTCACAGTGTCGTCCTGGGCAGGTCCTTCATGCTCAGTAACGGATCCGAGACGTCTGGACAGCGAAGAACACACGGAGCAAAGACGATCGCCAGAGAGTTCGCACACATCCGGTTATGGGACTCCTCCTTCGCCACCCTGAGGGACAGAGGACATGTCAGACAGGTCACTCAGGGACATGCAGAGAAACAGACAGGGACATACAGAAACACTCAGAGACACATAAAGGCATACAGGGACACACTGAGACATACAGAGACACAAAGGGAACCAGAGAGAAACACAGAGAGTTACAGCGACATTCAGGGACTCACAGAGACACACAAGCAAACACACGGGGACACAGAGAGAGAGAGACACTGGGACACAGAGAGAGAGACAGGTTCAGACATGCAGTATGTCCTGTTCTAATGTGCAGAGTGATGAGAATGTAATCGCCAAAGGGCCTTAAAGCAGGACAGAGTGGGTTAAAAGGGAGTTTGTCCTTAAAAGAGGACGTGTGTCCTCACCGGACCAGATGAAAGATGAGACGTTCTAGAGTGCTGTAATTCGGAGCAGGGAGTTCTTCTAGTTTCCTGTAAATTGCTTGCAGTCTCTCCAATTTCTCCGGCAGGTCTGAGTGGAAAATGAGAACGTCAGTGTTCTGGGCCACAGTTACCTCCCCACGTTCCCCATGTTCTCTAATGTTCTGTGTGTGAGAACATACCCACGGCAGACAGAAAGTCACTGTAGAGACGGAAGGTCATCAGGGGTTCTGGCAGTTCCCGTAACCAGCACTTGATGAGTCCTGTGATGGTGTGGATAGGGAAACTGTCCAGACACACACCACTGGGACCTTCAGAGACACACAGGACAGACTTTCAGCACAGGACAGAACCGGTTCTAGATAATCACTGACCATAGAGCTGTTAGCAGATTTTAGACTGTTAAACTGCACTGCCTGTAGAGACAAACAGTAAACAGGTCTGAGTTCTAGAAACGTCGCTGAGTGTGTGTGTGTGTGTGTGTGTGTGTGTGTGTGTGTGCGTACTGACTGGTATCCAGTAGTTGGTGTAGTTCTCTGGATTTACAGGCGGATCCCGATTTCCTGTAAATTCCTTCAGTGTAAAGTCCGTGTAGCTCCACGTGGGACAACATTGTCTCCATGACAACCGGCACCGGTGTTTTAGTGTCAGTCAGAGAACCCACGTCCACACCAAAGTGGACAGTGCCTTTACTTGACTCGATCTGGAACACACACACACACACACACATTATTACCTTATTATTATTATTATCATCATCATCATCATCATTATTATTATTATCATCATCATTATTATTATTATCATCATTATTATTATTATTATTACTTTACAGCTCACCTTCTTGTGGACGCGTTTGGAGCAAAACGTTACAATTTTACTCAAACACTTCCTGTGGCACACCATCTTACAGGCTGAAAGAGACAGACAAAGAGAGAGAGACAGACAGACAGACAAAGAGAGAGAGACAGAGAGAGAGAGACAGAGAGAGAGAGAGATAGAGAGAGAGAGAGTATAGTGTAGTTTCTGTTATTCAGGGTGGAGCTGCTAAATTTATTGTTCATTAATTAAAGTGTGTGTGTGTGTGTGTGTGTGTGTGTGTGTGTGTGTGTGTGTGTGTGTGTGTGAGTGTGTGTGTGTGTGAGTGAGTGCGAAACACTCACAGCCACACATGCAGGCTCTCTCCATCCCCCAGACGAATGAGCTGCACAGGTCACATGACTGGACGATGTTAACCTGGTAGGTGCTGAAACAGTGGTCCAGTGGACTGTCCAGCTGTGGGACATGTCACAAGGGTCAAAGGTCATGGGTGGGGCTAATGAGGGGGTCACATTCTTGCACTAAGACAGTTAAACTGAGCGTTTCTTTAACAAACTTCCAGTATCCCTCCCTGCAACCCTCGTCTCTAACCTGTATAACACAGCTGGTCTCACTACCGTCTCCAACCTATATAACAAAGCTGGACTCACTACCATCCCATAAACCTCCCCTTTCACTCCTGCTCATATCACAAATCAATATCTGTCTGTCACAGATCAACGAGACACGATGAATATAAGTTACAAAGTGGGGGAACCCTCCATGGGACATTTCCATTATGGAACGTCCCCATGTCCCACTTCTGCTTCTTTAGTACCGAGTATGTTTTTAAAGCTGCTCTGCCACCACCATGTTTTTCAGTAACTATGACTCTTGCGATCGTCCCACTTTACTCCCTCGCCAGCTTCAAACATCGTCATCAAAAACGGGATTCCTTTTTTATTGGTCAACTGAGCCGACAGAGGACTTTAATGTGTATCGACGGAGGAGACGATTCTGACCCCATTGCACAGTTTTAATGGTTTTAATGGAGAAAACCAGTTTACACACTTACACACTTATCATTCGCCCTCTTCATCTTCTTGGTCGGCTGCGAATGTGGAGAGAAAAACACACACGGTGTGAAACCACTGATGCGATTGGCTCACTAATGGAGGAATTGAAACTGTACAGAGTAGAATCCTCCCTCTCAGCCCCAAAGGCCTTAAATCCACTTTTACTGATATTTATATGGGACGTACCTTCATGGGCTCCATTTCTAGAGAGGCTTTCTTGATCTCGGCTCTGACAAAGTTATCTAGAACGGACTGGAACAGGTTCACCACCAAGGGAACTTCGGCTTTCTTCTTCTGCGCCGCCAGACTGGCCACCTTGGTCTTGTATCCCTGCAGCAGGTCCTTATAGCTGATCTGAGGGTTCTGTTGAGCACAGGACACAGTCCAACTTACACAGCAGTCAAGGACGAACCGGAGCCGGTTCCCAGGGTTCCCTTCCTATGTCTTCCTCCTCTCTCAATCTGTCACTCTCTCTCACATACTTTTTATTCCTCGATTCCTTTATATATCTCTCGCTCTCTGTCCCTGCCTCTGTCTTTCTCTCTCTCTGTCCCTGTCTGTCTCTCTCTCTCTCTCTCTGTCCCTGCCTCTGTCTCTCTCTCTCTCTGTCCCTGCCTCTGTCTCTCTCTCTCTCTGTCTCTGTCCCTGCCTCTGTCTCTCTCTCTCTCTGTCCCTGCCTCTGTCTCTCTCTCTCTCTCTGTCCCTGCCTCTGTCTCTCTCTCTCTCTCTGTCCCTGCCTCTGTCTCTCTCTCTCTAAACTCATTCATGATGGAGGGATTTGGCACCAAAGGAACGTTCCGATGGACTATTTTACCATCATCACCGTCCCATAGAGAGACGTTGGGGACAGAAACCAGGGGACAGAAAACACACAGAGAGAACAGCTCCTGACTCACAGTGCGGGAGTACATGGCCTTAATGGTGTCTCTGAACTGGATGGTAGCGGTGAGAAAAATCACTTCCGTGGCGGAGAGAGCCTTCACTTGAGACTGGAGGTCATTCATCTGGAATTAAACAGAAACAGAAACATCAACAGTGGCCACTTTATTGGAAACACCCACCCCGTGCTTATGCTGAACTGGCCACTTTATTGGAAACACCCCCGTGCTTATACTGTACTGGCCACTTTATTGGAAACACCCACCTTGCTCATTCACCACTGCCATCATCTTGTTCAAACTTTCTGTTCCACCTTAAAAAGTGCAGCTCTTACATTCTGACCCCTCAGTGACATCATCTAATTTAATTGTTCCGTTCCACCTTAAACAACACAAGCTGTTACATTACGCACCAGTGGGTTCCTTATTCCTGTTCCACCTTAAAAAGTGCAGCGGAAACATTCTGGTGTACTTTAGCACCGGCCAATTTAATGGAAACCAATGCTGCGGACCATCTGTCTTCCTGTCCTCTGCGTCTTCTTCTTTCACTCCGTCCCCCTGCATGTCCTCTCTCACCGTCCATAAACCTCCTCGTTGTCCTTCCTCTTCTCCTCTTTCCTGGCAGCTCCATCCTCAACATCCTCCTCCTGATCTACTCCTCGTCTCTCCTCTCCTCCAAACCAACAGTCTCGCTTTTCTCACTCCGTCTCCAACCAGTATAACACAGCTGGTCTCACTACCGTCTCCGACCTGTATAACATCGCTGGTCTCACTACTGTCCTGTAATCCTTCCCTTTCACTCTTGCTGTTCCCCGTCTGTCACAGATCACTCCCGTCACTCTTCTCCACCCGTTCCGACCTGCCTGCACTCTCTTCTCCTCTCGTCCACCCTCGCCGTCACTCTGGACACGTTGCTCACACAGACCCACCTGATTTCCTAAAAACTCGTCCAGCTGCCGCAGTTCGCTGGGGTCCGTTATCTGTCGGTCCAGGAAGGCGTCCCACTGCTCCTGCACGCGGGTTCCCCGGCTGATCCGGATGCTGGGGTTACGGCGTTTACGGTTGGGCAGGGTGGACGAGCTGTGGGGTTGGGGATAGTAGGCGTGGGGGCCGTCTGCTGGACGGAGACACAGGGCAGTGAAGTTTAGGGAACGAGAGAAAAACAACGTTTCTCCTGAGGTTACAGACTATCACTCACCTTTTTCAACTCTATCAGCCAGAGTCTTTGCCATGGTAACGGTACCGTCTTGAGGCGTCAGCCGCTTCTTTTGGCCTCTCGGTAAAAACTTATGAAAGAAGGGAGTTTTGGAGCTTTGGAATGAAGGGAAGAATAAAGTAAAACATGATTAAGTGCACATCAAGAGTGTTGAGAACTCTTCCATTTCTATATTTCTATGCGATTACAATGTTAACGCTTTTGTCCCGTCCTGAGTCTTAGATGAGGATCCTTTCAGAACAGGATCTGGAATGTTTCGAGGGCCTTCAGCTCCTCTTTGGAGCACTTCCACCTTAAATGGGTCTGCTGTTCCATTCTGGTGCTGCGGAAATCAATCCACCAGCATTTTATTTCCTTCAAATTTTCCATTCCACCTTAAAAGGTGTGGCTGTTGCACTCTGGCTCCTAGAATGCTGATGTGAGTTTGTATTCAGTAAATAGTGCAGCTCAAATGTTTATCTGGTTCCCATTCAGCTTCCTGCTTGAATTTTCTGCTCCACCTTAAAAGCTGCAGCTCTTGCATGCTTGGCCTTGAGGAATGCAACATTTAAGGTGGAACGGAACACTTGAATAAGAGGCTGGGACAGAGACCAGACCAGTGTGACCAGAATGGGAACTGAGAGACTGAAACGGCTGCTGTAGTTAAGGTGGAACAGAATAAAACTCCAACGATGGATCAGGCTGCAACAAGTGTACTATTTAAGGTGGAATTGAAAATTCAAAGTCAGTTTCAGCCTGATTCCTGGAAAGAAGCTCTGATTTTTTTTCATTTCATTTATTTAACGTACAGAAAGAGTCACTCACTTCTCTGGAGTGCTGGGATGAGGAGTGACGGGGCTGTCCTTCTGCCGTACGTTGGTCCCGTCTGAGGCCACGGGCATCTGGAAGTAAAGCAGCCCGGTTATGAAATCAGCACCAGCAGGAGACACGTCCCCGGGATGGTTTTCCGGACACAGCTCAGGACTGTCCTTCCAGGATTAATGGAACTCGGTGGATTTAGATTTAAATTATACCTACACTCGTATTCTGGTTTAGCACTTGGACTCCCCTCCTGTTACCGCGGTTACAGCAGTCTGTAACAAGTAACGTCATTCGTTTGATTACAAAGAAGTGCAGCCTAATCAGTATTTTTTTGGATTATGTATTATTTTACAGATAAAGAAATGCACTCTGATCATTCTGGATGTTTAACCACACCTTCCTGATCCGGACTGTAATCTAATTACAAAATCATGGTTACATGTAATTCATTACTTTTTTTTTTCTCATCCTGCTCCAACAGAGCCCCCTAATCTTCACTACCCTACAGATCGTCCATCCATTCGTCCATCCGATACATTTACCCATCTATCTATCTGTCCATCCATCTCTGCTGATACACCCAACCCATCCCTTCATATATCCATCCGTCCATCCAACCGCACTGAACCACTCATCCATGAATCTGTCCTTCCATCCATCACCACTTATCCAATTCTCCATCCATCCGTCCACCCATTGTGTCCGATCCAGAGTAGTTCATCCGAAGGGGCAGCCCAGCGTAATAAGAAACATATTTTCTCCACAATTTTTTTTTCTAAAATTTTGTGCTATAGTATTTTGAGGACACTTTTCAGAACGACCCTGATTTAAAGCAGGGACGCGTTTCCCTGCGGAGACATGAAGCGTGTCGGGAAAACCATCCGGTTTCGGCTTTGGGTTGAACAACAGCTTCAGAGCAGACTGGAGAAGAAGATGATTATCGTGCTTGTACTATAAAAACCGTCCTGCAGAGACACCACACTGATAAGGAAAAGGAACCTAAGGGACAAACACCTGGATGATGTCCACCTGCACACCACTGAGCCATGCCCAATCCGAGAGGGAGAGAAGGAAAGACACATCCAGCAGAATCATCAACAGACTGTCCACTGATTCAGGAATGAACCGGAGCTGCACAGTTTCAGGACAGATGTTCAGCAGATTCCCACCACCAGCACTAAAGCCAAGGCCCAAGCAGGTGCATGCAGCCCAAATCCTTACCCGTCTCTTATCCTTTGACCTTTTTTGCTAAAAACGACACTTTTCTACTTGAAATAATCAGGAAAAAACGTCATATTAACCAATCCGGTTAGTGTTTTCCCTTTAAATCCTAAAAATCTGAATCATAATGAAGATAAATTCAGTAAAACCTGAAAACCGATCACTGAATACGCTTCAGATTTTCATCCTCCGTGTTTAACCCACACACACCGTTCAGCAGGTGGCAGATATATCCAGCACCCGGGGAGCAGTGACAGGCACGGGACCTTGATCAAGTGAACCTCAATGCGACCTACTGGTCTGGGACGCAAATTCACAGCCTTCCAATCTTGTCACTCGTCACTAAACACAAGGACACTTTTGCAGATTAGGTCACAAATTCTAGAACTTCAATATTGTCCGTCTTTGCGTTCATCGTCTTTACATACTGCGACACCAGGGGGCGCTCTCAGGACAGGCTGACATGCTAGATTTTTGACACGGGACCGTCCCAGGCGTTCACAGATTAATTTTTTTGGTTCCTAATGGAAAATCGCCCGCAACGACTAAAACCATGTAAAAACCGGCCTCCAATTTGTATCTGAACCCGGCATAACCGTCTCCGTCCAGCGACGAGGTTCACATCATCAGCATCTGAACCTCAAACACCTGACAATCAGGCGCGCTTCGTGATCTGAGCCTCAGTTTTAGCAACAAACACTAACAAAAAAGGTCAGAAAGCAGCAGCAGCAGCATCTCCCAGCATGAAGCCCCTAGAACAGAGGTGTGGAGGTGTGGAGTCCAGCACAGTTCGGTGATTTCCCTCCTCAAACACACCTGGTTCACACTTTGTGGCGGGTGTAGGGAGTGTGTTTGAGGAGGGAAATCACCAAAATGTGCTGGACTCCGGCCCTCCAGGACTGGAGTTCGACACCCCTGCTCTAGACGATCAGGAAAAAGAAAGATCAACTTCTGGATGACCTCCAGCCTTGGACCACATTAAAGGACTTTAAAGGAAAAATCAAACACCCCCCTCCCCCCGACCTCAAATGCAGTCAACACGTTCGCTTGTTTGGAAAGCAAAACCTCTCGGTGGATCGACTGCATTTGCGGCGAGAAGAAATGCACCCATTTCCCCAGACCGTCCCTTGGACCCCGAGGTGTGCATGCAGAGCCCTAAAGCCTGCCCGGTTCTGGTCTGGGCTCATGCTGTCACCTGGGCCTCATTCAGCCCCACTGGGACGCTGGATCTGAAGGACCCAAAGGGGCTGATGGGGGGCAGGGGGAAGCTCCAGTACTCCAGGTCCGTGCCCTCGCCGCCCTTTAGCATGAGGCCGCTGCGGGCGTGGGCCAGCCGCCGCTTGTGCCTGGTACGCTTACGGTTACGCAGCTCCACCTAGTGACGTGTGAACCACCGTTTTAGTGCCGATCGGTCAAGGTTGCTCGTGGTTCTTCCACAAGCCAGAGGACACGTACACGTTCCAGATCATACTCGCTGCAGCGCTGAGGCCAAATAGAAGAAGCTTAAACTAATAAGATGCCTAAATCATCAAACACTCTTCTCAAAGCTTTGTTGGGGACTCACTCATGTGGTTTCTGGCACCATACAACTCACTGTTATCTAGAACCTAGCGTGTTAGAAACCAGAAGTCAGTCTATTTGAGGTTCCTAAACCAGGTTTGAGGCGAGAGTGTGATGACTTGGTGGGATATGCAGTCCTGTGTAAAAGTCTTGAGCCCCTCATTTCTTGAGTCTCCTCAGTTGTTGAGGAACAGTTCTCCAGGCTCCCTGGAGGACAAAGTTTTTGTCTCTCATTTTCAGTGCAGCCAAGCAGTTGCTGAAGCAGTGTGGGATCATCTCCACAGAGAACAGAAACAACGTCCAAAAATGAAAGTCTTTAGAAAGTCCACCAAGAAGCCTGGAGAAGTGTTCCTGAGGAGGACTTCTAAGGAGCTGGTCTAAGAGAGTTGAGGCTGTGCTGAAGAATGACGGTGGTGGTGGGCTTGGACTTAAGCTGGTTAGAATCTCTCTGTGTTTAGACTGGAGTTACAGGTGTTTGTACACAAATCACTGAACTACTGTCTCACCTTCACACAGAACAGAGAGAAACGAGGGATCAAGACTTCTGCAGTGCTGTAAACTTTGCTTCAGCGCTAAAATTAAAGCTTTTCGTAGCAGACATAGTGCAGAAATGGGATTTTTCATCCAGTCAGTACAGTACCTCTGCCGTGGATGGAGACGTGCTGTCTGACTCCGAGGAGCTGAACTTGGACAGATTGTCCAAAGACATGGAGATCCCGCAACCCCTAAAGTTGGAAAAGAGACGAGAGATTACCCGCAAAATATGGGGACACACAACGTGACCTCAAAGGGAGAAAAGTTCCTACTTTAAACTCTTCATCCTCTGGTGTTCCAGCTGTTGGTCCTTGCTACTGGATCTGTCAGGAAGCACAATCTCGCTTCTCCTCTCCTTCCACTTCTCCACCTTTTCCTTCATGTCGGGCTTCCTGCAGTAGCGCTGGAGCGGTGGTGTAGAAGAAGGGGCGGGCGTGACCCCCTCTGCGTCGCTGTTGAGCTCTAGAGAGTCTGGACGAGATGATGCTGGAGACTCGTTCTCTTTGCCTCGTCTCTCTCCGTTGGGTTTGTGACCATCAGTGTTAAACGAGATGCTCTTCACTTCAATGTTCTCCTTCTCTTGAGAGGCAGTCTGGTTGGGAAGAGGCTTGTTTTTACCTTGAGGCAGAAGTTTTGCCACTTCAGCACCTTTGCTGCCTGTGGCAACGTCCATCGTGCTCACTTTTAAAGATCTGGGGGAAAAAAAACAACAACCACATCTTTAAGAATGAGCCCACTGAAGTGTTAGTCAACAACTGACTCACGCTTTTCACTTCCTAACCTCCACTCATCCCGCTCTGCTACGTTCAGCTAGCCGTTCATTCAAAACAGCACTAACCAAAAGTAGTGGAACCACGAACTGTAGCTGAACTCCTTGTCCGAAAATTTTAACCAAATTTATTCCCAAGTTTTCAAACCCAGCCACTAGGGATGCACAGGTCAGTGTGTTTCTTTGTGCTGGTCCCAGTACCGGATAAATGGGGAGGGTTAAATACAGGAGTGGGCATAAATGTTTATATTACCCGGGCTGATCTGCACGAGTACCCGACAGACACAGCGCTAAACCATCCCTGTTACCTCCTGTGTTCTGAGGCTTCCTTCAGCTGCTGCAGTTTTTGGAGGCTCTCTCTCTGGAGAAGGTATTCGGCTCTCTGGTGAGACTGTCTCCAGGCCATCTGGATCACGGTGGCCGCCCTGCAGCGAAGCGACTCCTGGCAACCTCGCCATGAGCGCTGGGATATACGGAGAAAGAGGCATTACCTTCCTCATCCACACAAAACCATCCTGATAGTCAGGAAGCTTACAGACCCTTTGATGTTTATTAAAGATGTTTATTAAATTTATCCTAACCCTGGACTAGATTAGGTTCAAAAATGGGAGAAAGTGACCAGCACCTTCAAAAAACATTCACGATAAGTTGTGTCCCCAACACAGCTGAGGTTCTACAAAGCAACTGAGCAGCAGTTCCTCAGTGTAGACCAGTACCTGAATGGTTATGATGGCTTTCTTCTTCATGAGGAAGTGCTTCCTGGTCAGACAGGCACGGAACCATCTCTGCAGGATGAGGATACGGCGCATCACTTCCTTGTGGAGGGTCTCCTGGAGCTTCTGCCTGTCCATCTCCTTCAGAAACACCTGCTCCAAGGGACAGAAAAAGAGTTTGGGCAAGGAACGAGAGATTTATTCACCACTGAAGCCCCTAGTAGATATACCTTGGTCTTGCCGATCTGGAAGTTGGCGTCCTCTATGCCGGTTCTCCGCAGCAGGGCAGGGATGTCCTTCTGAGGCGTGGACGCTTTCTTTGGCAACAGGACCCTGAACTCTTTTGTAAAGTCCTGTAGAAAAGGGGATGTTCACATGGCTCCACAACACAAGGCCTTATTTGTGTGAACTTTAATGTAACAAGTGTCAGAGTGTTAAACAGCCGGTAAAGGTGAATGTATTAAATGATAAAATGTTAGAATGTCCCTAAGCACTGAGTGGACAAGTGTGCTGCTTTACCTCGAAGGTGTATTTGGCCCCGTATCCGGACCTCTTGATGCGGACGGTCTCCAGCATGCCTGTGTACCTCAGCTGCTTCAGGACGAGGTCCTCATCGAAATGCATTTCCCTCTGAAAACAGCAAATTCAGATCTCAAACCGAGCAAAAGAGCATCTGCCAACATCACAACACTGAAGAAACCTCCACCGTACCTTCTCAGCATTGGACCTTATGCAGCGAACGAAGAAAGGGTCCGCGTTCTTCAGGGTTACTAGCAGCCTGACCAGAGACGTCTGCACAAGAAGAGATATTACTGCCTGTGATGTATTGATCTGCCCAACAGTGTCCATTAGGTCATACCATCCCTGTTGGACCTGGTTGTCTGAACCCTCTGTCTTGTTTATGACTGCGCCGCTACAGAGGCTTTCAAGCAAAGATGGAAAAGTGTTCAGTGGGTGGGGGATTGATTGAGGAGCACTTGGGCGTGAACTCCACTGGAGCACAAATCCATCCTGTTAAAGTTGATCACCGTGTTGGGGAGGATTTTGTAAATGTGCAGCACAAGCTATTTGGCAAAACTCAAAAATACTGAATCCTGAGACTGGTCCTGAAGTAGACACCAGCCTGCAAATCCGCCCCGCTTTTATCAGCACCTCCTTTCTGAACAATGGTGGAAAAAGTGGACAAAAGATTCCTGGATGATCACTTCATGGACCGCTTGTTTCCACTTTACGTACCGCACTACTAAAACCATTTCCATAGTTACATTACTCCGACGTCCATTTCCATGGTAACTTTACTACACCCATGTCATTGGCTACACTGCCAGAATAACTGTCAATAACACTCTGCTCGTTTCCATGGTTATGCATGGTTGCGACTGTTTCCATTGAAACCAAGGCCCCGCCCCTTCGCCACCCTGACCAACCTGAAACTGGGCACTGATGCTTGGAGGATTCTTCTTCTTGAGGTGCAGGAGAGACCTGGTGTCTCGATTGTGCAGGTTGAGGTCCATGATGTGCTTCAGAGAGCGAGAGTTGATGAGGTTCTGCGCAGGGTCAGCAAGAGGAAGAGGAAGAGGGAGAACATTGAGAACCAGGTGCTACTCAGGCTGGGTAGTGAGATTGGATCTTAAAGGACAACTCTGGTTTTCGTTATATTAGGGGTTAAATCCACCATTGTGTGAAATAATGTGCACTGAGATAGAAAAGTACCTTTGGAATGATCTGCTTGTGTCTGTTGGTCCTGTTCTTCCTGTGGGGGGGGGCAGAGATGGAAAGTGAGACATGTTTCTTATTATGAGTGAAATAGTGCAGTGGTCTGGGAAAGGGCTGGGCACTGAGGTTCAGCACCATAACGATCACTGTAATAACCACAACCCAGTATCTCCAAATCTCCTTAAAGTGTGATTTATTGAACTTAGTAATGGAGTCGGATTCTGTTCTGCTAATTCATGGAGAAATGAGCTTTAAGGGAGCCGTGTTTCGTCTTTTTGTCTCGCTGGGTGTGTTTACATGCACATCATAATCTAATAACTGCAGAAATACAGATTATACACCACATGCACCCTTTCTGTTGCTAAGCAACCAGGCAATAAACTCCCCAAAGTGTAGCTGCTTGGTTGTCTCTATTCACTGATAAAACATCTCTGAAGGCATTTGTTCAGAATGTGGTCCTTTATCATCCTTTCACTCTTCAAATGCTTGCGTTTCTGCACTGTAGATGCTGAAACACCTGAAAGCTGGGCTCTTAGGTCCCCATCACACCTGGCATAATGTGTCTCAGGTGAACCAGTCTCAGGTGGATGTGGAGACAGAAAGTGTCTGAAGTGACCACTTGTGATCAGATCTCACTTCTCTGCTCTGCACAGGTGCACTGATATTTTTTCCATCTAAATTTGATGTTGTTTGGTATTTGTGACCAGCAGGGGGCAGCAGCTGTCTGCTGGAAGTCTAGGCCGTGTCCAATAATCTTTTCCTTCCATTTCTTCCTTTCTTTCTCTCTTTACTCAATTTCCTTCATCCATCATTCTAACCATCCAAGGGGCAAAGATTTTGGCCCACTCAGCGTTCAGCATTAGCATTAAACGAATCCCCTGATCATCTGGAATCATCTGCTCCTGTTTCTTCACTGCTTCATGTCTTAAGTGAGACGCTTTGTTCTGCTTGAAGGTTCAGACGTAGATCACTGTGTGGATTAACCAACACAGAACTATCAAACTGCTCAGGTACAGAGACTGGACTGAACATGAGAGACAACAACACTGTCCTTCAGGAAGATCTGGAGAACTGCTCCTCAACAACACATTAAACATACAAGAGGGGTTCATTTTTGCACAGGGCTGCAAGTTATTGCCAGGTACACAGGAACTTGATCTGATCAGGTTTAATGTGATTACAGCAGAAATCTGGTAATGATTTTTTAAACTGATGTGCATGTTGAAACACTCAGGGAGCCAAAAAGCATTTTTCCAGCCTGGTGACTGGCCAACAAGGCCAATCAGGATTTCAAGAGGTTTCAGGAGGTGTGGTGGAGGAATCTGCATTGGTGCCGGATGGCTCTGAACGGTACCCAGCCCGGGTCAGCCAAGGCGGCGGCGGAGCAGAACGAGGGACGGACTCACTGAGTGAAGTGACGCAACTTCCTCACAGAAATGCTGGACAGACGAAGTTTTTGAGGAACCTCCCCACCATACCGTTTAATGGTGCACAGGACTTTCGCATGCAAGTCCCTGATTAACCCAAAGAATGAAGAAGCAGGAGACAGAGAGAGATTACAAACTGGTTAAAAAAAATCACAACCTGATTAGTGTGACAGAAATTAAAGCAACAGTTTGGTGGAAAAAAAACACAAAACAATCATACATCAGTTTCCCCCCAAAATAACGGAAGCTCACACCCCACCAATCTTCACCCTGATCTTCACCCTGATCTCCTCCACGTTAACATCTTAAAAAACTCCATCTTAAAGATCTCTCAATCCGGGTTTACAGGTAATAGTGTCAGAAGGAGTCTGGATTACTGAACAACCGCATGATGAAGGGCTGGTGGGGCATAAGCTTTCACTTTCAACATCTTGTGCAAAAGTCTTCATCCCCTCATTTCTATCTGGTCTGTGTGAAAGTGAGACAGTAGGTTCAGTGATTTGTGTACAAACACATGTAACTCCAGTCTAAGCACAAAGAGAGTTTCATTCCAACCAGCTTTAAAGTCAATATTCACCACCACCACCACCACCGTTATTCTTCAGCACAGCCTCAACTCTCTTAGACCAGCTCCTTTCTTTAAGTCAGGAACACTTCTCCAGGCTTCTTGTAGGGCATCTCTTCTTTAGATGTTTGTTTTCTGTTTCCATGGAGATGACCCCACATTGCTTCAACAACTGTTGGGCTGTATTGAAAATGAGAGACAAAAACTTTGCCCTGAAGAACCCTGCAGAGCTTTTCCTCAACGACACGTTAAAGATACAAAAACATCTGACTCTCTAGAGGACAAATATGAAGAATTGAGGGGATCAAGACTTTTGCACAGGACAGCAGCTCCACACATGAAGGGAAAACAATGCAAAATTGATTTTTTTTTTCCCCAGAACTATCACTTGAGACCAACATTAAGACCCACAAACATCTCAGAAAGAGAAGATGGTTCAGGAGCTCCATGATTCACTGAAATATTTAGTAGATACACTGAAGGAAGGCCCAGGAGAAGAACCCAGAGGAACCTGGGCGTGCAGGTGAGCTCGGCTTACTTTTTATTCTCAAACGTCGCAAAAATATCCTCAAAGACTTCCAGTGGATTCTCCTCCGAACGGTCAAAGGAGAACTCGATCAAGGACCTCTGGCTGCAGAAAGAGAAGAAAGACTTACAGACCGAGACAGCTCTGAGGACAGCAGAGACAAACAGAGGATCTAGAACATCAACATGAAGTTCACATAAACTTACTCACAAAAAACAGCATTAATGATTCCACACAGTAGAGCCGCAGCGGTTTTCCTTTATACTCATTAAAAACACGACACTGACCATAATTTACATCACACATCTCTCCAGAGTTCCCATGACATTCTCACCTCATCAGTTTGCCAATGGCCGAGCTGGGTTTCCTCATTTCCCTCAGAGAATGACGGGAATAGCGCCGGACTGCATCTAGCAGCGGGAACACTTCAGTCACTCCATCACATACACAGTTTCACACGTTACACTGGCCACTTTATCAGAAACACCTGCTTTGTGCGTCTACTTATTGGCCACTTTATCAGACACTCCTGCTGTGTGTATCCTTACTGGCCACTTTATCAGAAACACCCACCTTGTGATTCCACTTTTGGCCACTTTATCTGAAACACCTGCTGTGTGCGTCCTTATTGGCCACTTTATCAGAAACCCCATTTAGCGCCACTGTGCAGGTACAGGTGCAGCAGTTCACCAGCCTCAGAGACGTTCATCGCTGCTCTTTCCGACCACAGGACCACAGATACTATCTCGGCCCCTCAGCACTGCTGTGACACCGACCTGGTTGTTTGTCCAATACCGCTCGTATGAGAATATGAAGCTTGGGTTGAAGCTCCACCACCCACAAATATCTGTCTTTAGTCAGAAAGAGCAGCGGAGTTAAGCGGTTTTGATTGGGATGGTCTGTAATTTCAGGGTTCCTGAGAGGCCAGAAGTGTGAAGTGGGATCTGACACAGTGGCCGATAAGGTGAACATCCCAGAGCAAACATAAGGCGTCTTACTTGGATTTTCGGCGGCCCAGCGGCGGCCGGCCTCCTTAAATGTGGCCAGCGTTCGTATGAGGGCCCGGAGGATTCCCCAGCGGAACGCAGCCACAGGGTCGGAGCCAATCAGCTGCCTCATGAAGCTCCGCTCACTGCTGCGCAGCAACACCACCATGCCCGACCGCATGTGGTCCGTGTTCTTCGCCCTGAAGTCCTGTGGGATAGATTGAGTTCAAGAATCAGCCGTTGATTCTTCTCTGATTGTCTGAACTTTACTGGAGGTCCTAAGACTGGATTAAAAGCACCACATAATACAGTGCAGGTCACCCTCAGGCATCCAGAACAGCTCCACAGGAAGAGGTGAACTTGGTCTGCAGTGACGTTTAGGTGTCAAAGTAACACCCACGTGAATGCAGAACCAAAGGGATCTAGAGCATTGCACTGCCTCCGCAGGCTTCCCATAGTGCTTCATAGGGCTTCCCACAGGGCTTCCATGGATGAGATGGCCCCATGGATGCTGGAAGGGACTGAGATATGAGGAATCTGGAGAAATGTGTTCCTCACTGTTCAGTTCTTGAACAGTGTTTCAGTGTGAGGGAGTGTAATCATGCTGAAGGAGGACACTTGTCATTAGGGACACTGTCACCTTGTTCTGCAGAGGTGTTCAGGTGTCAAAAAAACGTCCACATGAATGAGGGACCCAAGGTTTCCCAGCAGATCAACAGAGTCAAACCTCCACCGGTTCCCATAATGCATCCTAGTGCCGTCTCTTCCCAGTTAAGGACATATGCACACCAGGACATCCACATGAGAGCGGGATCCATCAGAACCAGGCAACCTTCTTCCATCGCTCCATGCCCAGTTCTGATGTCCACTGGAGGAGCTTTCAGTGGTGTACAGGGTCAGCATGGACACTGGGACTGTTCTGCACTAATTGTGAGGTTTTATCAACAGTAATACTCCTCCCTTCTCCTCAACCGCGGTTCCAAGTGACCCGTTCTGTCTCTCAGGTCCAACATGACGTCTAATTAGGCAGGAAAACACTCTAAATGATAAATACGGTGCTCTTGCTGTACAGATTTCTGCACAACAGAAGGTTGCTGAAGGTTGTTTAGGCTTCAGTTTTGCTCTGCTTTACCTTTATCTGGTATTTGACTTTCCCGGCGAAGTGGAGGATGACGAACGCAGGCTCCAGGACTGGCGTGGGAACAAAGAAGGGACTGTCCTGGTGCTGCTGCTTAAACTTCTGCAGCAGGGTGTCGTCGGTGGCGTGGGGGAAGCTGGAGAGAGACGCATGGAAGCAGAAATGAGGAAAAACACCACGACAGAAACAGCCAAGACAAAATTCCCCACAGCACGACATGCCGAGAACCCAGACTGACGGTCCATCACGCTTTCTCTGTATTTAACCCACACACACTGTCCAGCAGGGGGCAGACATATACAGCATCTGAGGTGCAGTGATGGGGACAGTGCCTTGTTCAAGGAAACCTCAGGGCAACCTACTGGTCCAGGACTTGAAGCCATAACCTTCAGCAAAATAACCAGCAAAATCAGATGTTTTGTTTGCAAGATTAGACATGGCAGCATGGTGGCGCTGTCACCTCATTGCAAGAAGGTTCTGGGTTCCATTCCCAGGTGAGGTGGTCCAGGTCCGTTCTATGTAGATCACCTACTGTTAATGGGACTCCAGGATCGGAAGGTCATGGATTTGAATCCCCTGAGGTTCTGTCCCCGTCACTGCTCCCCCGGGTGCTGGATATGTCTGCCCCCTGCTGGATGGTGTGTGTGGGTGTATACTGATGTGGGTTACTTTGGCAGTCACTTTCACCTTCACTTCAATACACCGTGGTCAGTCAGGTGGTCTCGTCTCACAGCCGGATACTCACTTGCTCTCCTCGTCCAGCAGGTACAGCAGGCCGGTGGGCTTCTTGCTGATCAGGTTAATGCAGCCGATGTTGTCGTCGTAGTCCACGGTCCTCCAGGTGATTCCCTCTGACAGGTATTCCTCCTGCAGGGGGCGCCACACTGCTTTACAGGCCTCACATTTTTATTCTGCTGATGGCTTTTCATGCAATGCAAAAGTATTGGGACAGCACAGCCATTAATTTTCATCTGAAGGTCTGCGTGGTCAGATGTACAAGGTGCCATGTTGTTTCTCAAGGTGCTGGTGTTGCTGTAGACACCAGGAGATCAATAAATACCTTCAGTGCAGGCTGAAAGTGGCCATGTTGTTCCAATACTTTTGGAGGAGAACGGGTATCACATAAAATAATCCAGCCAGAATATTCTGTCTCTCTTCATCCCTTAGGAATGAAAGCGGCCGGTTCCGTTACCGCGTCTTTAGGACCGGCATATGTAAATGAGCTCTTCTGTGATTAGCATTTCAAAACAAACGCTTGGTTTCTAAGCAATCATGTAAATGCATTTGACTTTGTGATGTCACAAAAAGCAATTCAGTGTTTCCTCTTTTTCTGCAGTTTAGAGTCCAAAACAAGCTACAGGTGCTGCATTTGGAACGGTTTGCACCGATTTCAAGTGAGAGACAGAAAAGAGTGATTTTTCTGGATGATACCGGTACTTTTACCAGTTCCACTCAAATGATGAGCTCTTTAAAAGGAGAAAATCAGAAAGTCAGACTGTGAGTGATGTGGCGCCGCTGACCTGCTCCAGTCTGAAGATGTGCTGGTTGCAGTAATGCTGCAGCTGCTCGTTGGCGTAGTTGATGCAGAACTGCTCAAAGCTGTTCCTCTTGAAATCCTCAAACCCAAATATGTCCAGAACCCCTATTGAGAGACACTTTAGACCAGACAGAGGGACAGAGAACCATTATTACAACACTCGTCCCGGTATCAATACAGCCCAAGAATTATGGACAACCTTCCTGCAAATGAGCTTCCATTTACAACGTCAAATGATTTGTCCTACTGTGTCCTAAACCACACCTAAAAATCTGCTCCACCTCAATTAAGAGCTGCTCCACCTCAGTTATGATCCACCTTCATGAAGAGCTGCTCCACCTTAATGAAGAGCTGCTCCACCTCAGTTATGATCAACCTTCATGAAGAGCTGCTCCACCTAAATTAAGAGCTGCTCCACCTTAATGAAGAGCAGCTCCACCTCAATTATGATCCACCTTCATGAAGAGCCGCTCCACCTTAATGAAGAGCTGCTCCACCTTAATGAAGAGCTGCTCTACCTAAATTAAGAGCTGCTCCACCTTAATGAAGAGCAGCTCCACCTCAATTATGATCCACCTTCATGAAGAGCTGCTCCACCTTAATGAAGAGCTGCTCTACCTAAATTAAGAGCTGCTCCACCTTAACGAAGAGCTGCTCCACCTTAACGAAGAGCTGCTCCACCTTAACGAAGAGCAGCTCCACCTCAATTATGATCCACCTTAATGAAGAGCTGCTCCACCTTAATGAAGGGCTGCTCTACCTAAATTAACAGCTGCTCCACCTTAACGAAGAGCTGCTCCACCTTAACGAAGAGCTGCTCCACCTTAACGAAGAGCTGAGGGAGAGTGTTTTGTGGTGAACAGATTCGGGTGACTTTAGTGTTCGTCTCGTTGCTCCAGTTCTGATATAATATTTGGATCCAGACATGATCGTCCACTCCTGGGACGAGGACCCGCTTCTTTTTACTGAACTGCTTCCTGCATCACATTCCCACCAGTGTCTGTATGAGGAGTGTGGTTTGGACCAGTACCGGGACAGAGTCCTCCATGTCTCTCTTGTTCAGAAGAGCATGATTGATGCGCAGGACGATCCAGTCAAACAGTGAGCTGTACAGAGACTTCGCCATCGAGTCTCGGGCCGTGACCGCCTAAACCAAAAAAAAAACAACCAATGACCTGTGAGTATCAGGAACCGACAGGGAGTCACACGGCGTCAGGAACAGAAAAGAAGACAGGATTCAATTAACTTTCATAATGTTTCATTCAAATAAAACATTTAACAAAACTGTAACTTGATTTTTATTTGTCTGAAATATAACTGCTAATTAAAATGTATAAAAATAGTATAAAAATGTTTTAACATTTTATGAAAAAGATACAAAATTGAAAGTAAAAAAAGAGTAATGTTTCTGAGGCAGATGTCCGAGTGTGTAAAGGGGGGGTGTACCTCACTGAGAGTGTACGGCAGGATCAGCACATCGTTGCCGGTCATGGTTTTCCTCTTGGTGAGCGACTCCACCAGCAGCTCCTGTTTAACCTGCGTGGCACAAACACCCGTTTCTATGGCGGAGGGATTCAGCCCTGCAGGTCCTGAGGAAACGGACTACAGCGCGTCAGACTTGGGTCAAACTGGCAGCATCAGCACCGTTCGGTACACGGTTACAGCTGAAGCCTTTCGGTTCTGTGTAATTAACACAGTTACGTGAGTGAGAGTGAAAGTGAGGACAGCGGAGTGGGTAGGATGCAGGGAGTAGAGGTGGTGAGGCGCCAAGACTTCACCACAAACACCCCCACGGTGGACAAAACACACAGGCTGAGTGCGCCGTCTCCACACCGTTACCTTGAGGAGGTCAGCGAGGGTGGACAGGACGTCCTCCGGTCCCACGCTCAGTCCCTCCCCGTCGTCCTTCACCTCATACAGCAAATTACCCAGGTACAGGATCGCAGAGAGGACAGAGAATATTCTAGAAAAATATCAGACAGACAGACGGACCAAGTTTGTCAAACCTGCTTTTCATATTTGCATAATTAAAGAAACCAAACATGAGTGTGTCGTCGTAAATGTAGCCCCGCCCATTTAATCTGATGAGCATTTGGGTGCAGCCTATCACTGACTGGCGTCCATGAAAGATGGTCAGTCATGGATGTTGTTCACCATTTTCCACCACTGTAGAGAGATGATGGCTCTTAAGATACTTCATCAAACACTCACTGTTTCTTAGTTGGAGGCAGGAAGCCCACCATCTCCATGGCCTGATGAAGCCTCTTAAACTCATACTGGATTTCTGCCTTATCCTCCAAGTGTGGGTTATCCTGAAAACAGAGGGCATAAGGTTTCTTCTAGAACAGGAGAACCTATTCCCATAAACAACAGAATAGGAGATATTAGTGGATTTAAGAGGTTTTATTTGTCACCTGTTTGAGGTAGTGATAATCTTCAGGTTCCAGCAGCCTGAACTCCTCGCGCTCTTCTTCAGACGCACCAACCAGGAGATAGTAAAACACATGGTAGTTCCTGAACACACACACACACACACACACACACACACACACACCAGTTTAATCAGATGTTTACTGTTCAGACAATAAGTGTGAACAAATTTTAATTCCTCAGATTATACTGTTCAGATTAAATGAGTAGACGTGTTTACTGTTCAGATGGGAAGTGTAAACATGTTTACTGATGGGAAGTGTAAACATGTTTACTGATAGGAAGTGTAAACAGAAGGTCAGATGATCAGTGTTGTGATTCTGGCTGCAGATGAGCTCGTTTTGTTATAATTTGGGATTTTGCGGGTTAATCACTCTATTTTTTGCCTCTCTCAGACACGCTGAGCAGTGCTTTTGGCCGCGACGTCATTGGTTGTCCGGGATTCTGGACAGTGGACGGTCCGTTACCTTTCACAGCTCTGCCTGGACACCAGCCGACACTTCTCCAGCAGATACTTCTCTATCGTCGCTCTGAAAAAACGACATTAACACACTGTTTGAGCAATCTGGGCCTACCATCTCATCATCTCCATCATCACTTTCCTGGCAGTTCGATGACGCATCGCTTAACTTGTGAGCAGAAAACTCTTTGTGGAAGGAAAACCTCGAGGACCAACTTCAGTGACACCACCAAGGTCATGAGGTTCACACGAAAAATGAAAGGGGTAGTTCTGCTTCCTCGTCCTTGCACAACTTAACAGAGCGATTCATCAGAATCCTACAAACAGCTTACTGCAGTCCATCAGCAAGGACATGTCTGCTTTCTGAAGTTTTCATTTTGAGTTTTAGCTCTGGAGAAACCTACCAAGTCATAATGGTTCCCAGTGTGTGTGAGTGGAACCGAACGTCTGAACGTCCCTCATAGACATGAAACGGTGGTGGAGATGCTGCCTGGTGTCTGAGATGTTGTTTTACCAGAGTTTGGAGAAGATTTTAGACTAAAACTAAACCGTTCATGGTGGAGAGACCACACACACACACACACCTAAATGAAGCAGAATTTGAGGCTCACTCACCCTCTGACGATGCCGCCCTCTAAAAAGTTGACCTGGATGAACTTCCCAAAGCGGCTGGAGTTGTTGTTGTAGGCGGTTTTCGCGTTGCCAAAGGCCTGCAAGAGAAAAAGCAGCTTTTAAAAGATGCAGCTGGACGTCACCAACACCTGGAGGTGTCGCTTAGTTCAAGTCTCAAATCTGGAGACGTTCACAGAACCACAGTGGCACCGCGGAACCGGTGGGAGTTCCACAGAACACTTTTTAAATGTATTGATTCTGTTGGTGGAAGGTCTGAAGTTTGCCGTTTCTGTGCCACTGAAGTTTTTTCTGCAGACTTCAAGTGTATTTTTAACCGCTTGCCATGAGAGCCTTGGCTAGATAAAAGTGAAAGTGACTATTTGTGAACGTGAACACAGATCATGAACCGCAACCAAACGCATTCTCTGTATATATATATATATATATATATATATATATATATAAAAAAATCACACACACACACACACTGTCCAGCAGGGGGCAGACATATCCAGCACCCAGGGAGCAGTGGTGGAGACGGTACCTTGATCAAGGGAACTTCAGGGGAAACTACTGGTCTGCGATTGGAACCCACAACCCCCTTTTCCTGACATCTAGACCCTGAACAGTCCTGAGACACTGCCGCTCCAGTTACATTAATGCAGAAATGACCTTCACTCCCATCACCCCATGAGACATTTCTACACTACAGAAAGTTGAATGGTTGAATCGGTAAGTAGAATGGGTGGGGCTAACCCTGAATGGGTGTGGCCAAACATCTGTAGGCTGAATGGGTGGAGCTAAACTGCTGTTTTTCACCAATATGGGGCATTTAATTACTGCAAACAATAATAAAATCTTGTTTGTGTCTCGGGGGGAAGCTGCATCTCAGCTTCATCTCCATCCGTCATCATTCACGGTTTATCAGCATCAGCAGTACTGAGACACACTGAGACTCACAGAGACACACAGACAAGGACAGGACACCCAGCAGAGCGTCCACTTCCAAGAAACGCAGCTGAGCATCAGAGTGGCAGAAAGACAAGCAGACGCCCAGTTTTGAGGAAGATGAGACCATGTGAGTGAAAATGAAACTGACCAAAATAAACTGCCCTCACACACACACACACACACACACACACACCACAATTAGTGCTATATACTGTATTTTTGACTTTAGACCAAAACCATAACAAAGGCTCTCTTTTCCTGCTCGGCCTAAAAACGGCCACAGCGAAGCACTGCTGTGAACCTGTAAATGGGTCACACACACACGCACAGACACACACACGCTATCCGGTCTGGAGACGGTAGCGAGACCAGCAGTGTTATACAGGTTAGAGACACTAGTGAGAACAGCTATGTTATACAGGTTAGAGACACTAGTGAGACCAGCTATGTTAAATGGGTTGGAGATGGTAGTGAGACCAGCAGTGTTATACAGGTTAGAGACGGTAGTGAGACCAGCAGTGTTATACAGGTTAAAGAGGGTGATGAAAATAAAGGCGTTGGAGCTGGAAGCTGGAGATGAAGAGATCTGCGTCGGGAGGGACGAGAAAGGACAGGACATTAAGGACATTAATACAAGAGGGACGGCTCAAATTGGACGATTTGGAGACAAACTGAAAGAAGCAAGACTGCTTTGGTGTGGACGTGTCCAGAGGAGAGACGAGGAGTAGATCAGGAGGAGGATGTTGAGGATGGAGCTTAACAAATATATTAACAAATAACCAAAATAAGTAAAGATGGATTTCCACACACACACACACACACACACACACACACACACACACGGCGATGTTAGTGTCTGATCTTGTAGAAAGATCACTGCTGCTTCTCTGCGAGAGCCTTATTGCACCAGAGCAGGACAGACACGTCAGCAGGCCCGAGACTCTGTATAATGACTTATAGTATATTTTGCAAGAAGACCTCATCATTAGAACCGTAATTAGGCCATCCTGTCCACCCAGCAAGAAAGAGGGCGATTATACTGCATGAGGGCCGAGGACAGTTTGAACTCGTGGCTTCCTGATGAACGTGGCGGTCCTTGTTTAGCAGGTTACTCGTCTGAAACGCTCAGGCTAACAGCGCAGTTTGGTAGGACTGAGTGTCCACCGGTGCGAGTGCTTTCGAGGCTTTAATAGTCTTTAATTCTATTAATATGGAGTGAGATTCAGTTCACTTTCAGCACAGACAGACGCTCCAGACGTCCTTCAGAGGAGACACGTCTCACTTTACACTCTCAGTACACTCCTGTACTTTTACTTTACACTCTCAGTACATTCCTGTACTTTTACTTTACACTCTCAGTACATTCCTGTACTCTTTACACTCTCAGTACACTCCTGTAAAGTAGTGTAAACTCCTACTTTTACCTTTTATGACAAAAGTGTCTGCACTACCGGAGAACAGAATGATGGCGGGAGGTTAATTTTTCCTGGTTTAATGCCAGAAGTGGAGGAGATGAAGGAAATAAGAGAAATGTTTCAGCCACAGAAGCTGCACTTTTCTATCGGCCAGCGTGAAAAAACAAGTCGGAGCGTGTTTCTGCCTGCTGAGGTATTCCGAGGCGGCCCACGCCCTTCAGGTAAAACCCGAAGGAATCACTCTTCAGGCACACACCAGGCCAATGTGTCACGCAGATCCAACCAGCAGATCTAAATAAACCCCAGAGCCCAGACGGTTTGCCAGGTCATGGTGAGATCCCACTAATTGGGCAGTCTGGTACCGGAGGGAGGAGTTATATCCTCTGGGAAACCTTGTTACTGTAAAAAAACACACACACAACACACCCCTGAGGGACCTTCCTTATGGTCTTCACACTGGGCTTAAAGTATCCAGAGGTCCTGCTTGGGGAAATATTCCCCAGCGTCCATGAGCACCGCAGTCAGAACCAAACCGACAGCCATGCAGTGAAACCACACCCTCACACTCGCTCTCTAATCAGATAAAGTATGGAAATATCTGGCAACCCTTTGTTTCCCCATCAGGGTCTTTATAAAAAACATGGTATTAGGGACGAGACATGCAGTTAACCCCGTGATTTTGACAAAAAACGTGGGGCCGAAGAAGCCGAACGTGTCCGGCCTGCTTGACTGCGTGTGGCGGAATGTGAGGGGGGTACATGTGTGATTTACCACAACTCTGAAGACCAGGAATTAGGAAGAAACTTTTCGTTGTGTGTCCAAATGCGGGGCGGTCCCCAAAAAAGCACCAGAGACGTAACCAAGGGAGCGTAACGTGGAGGTGGTGAAACACACTTCCTGCTACACAATGCAGTAAGTGCTTTCCATCAGGGCTCACAATGAGACTTTCAGCAGGCCTGGGCTTCCTCTGCTCTCCTCTTCCACAGAAGGAAACAGAGGGCATGCCGGGGTTTCCCTCGGCGCAAACATTTACCAGAGCTGCACAGCGCATGAGCCCCATCGTCACCGGTCATGAAACTGAGATTTCAGTAAAGGAGGACTGTCCAGGTCCGTTCAATTCTGGAAAAGCCCTGAGCTGGTTTCACTTGGTCCTCCCTCTCCCCCATCACTCAGTATTACTGTCCTCTCTCTCTCTGGGTGTGTAGGGTGGTCCTCCCTCTCCCCCATCACTCAGTATTACTGTCCTCTCTCTCTCTGGGTGTGTAGGGCGGTCCTCCCTCTCCCCCATCACTCAGTATTACTGTCCTCTCTCTCTCTGGGTGTGTAGGGTGGGCCTCCCTCTCCCCCATCACTCGGTAGAACTGTCCTCTCTCTCTCTGGGTGTATAGGGCGGTCCTCCCTCTCCCCCATCACTCAGTAGAACTGTCCTCTCTCTCTCTGGGTGTGTAGGGTGGTCCTCCCTCTCCCCCATCACTCAGTATTACTGTCCTCTCTCTCTCTGGGTGTGTAGGGTGGTCCTCCCTCTCCCCCATCACTCAGTATTACTGTCCTCTCTCTCTCTGGGTGTGTAGGGCGGTCCTCCCTCTCCCCCATCACTCAGTATTACTGTCCTCTCTCTCTCTGGGTGTGTAGAGCGGTCCTCCCTCTCCCCCATCACTCAGTATTACTGTCCTCTCTCTCTCTGGGTGTGTAGGGTGGTCCTCCCTCTCCCCCATAACTCAGTATTACTGTCCTCTCTCTCTCTGGGTGTGTAGGGCGGTCCTCCCTCTCCCCCATCACTCGGTAGAACTGTCCTCTCTCTGAGAAGATGAGGTGGAGTTTGGAGGAAGAACTTGTGTTTATCCTCCCAGTGTGTTGGTGGTGCCGTGTGATTGGAGGAGATGAAGGTAAGATCAAGAGGGAACAATCCCAGACCTACACGAGGCCTTGATACTGACACTGAAACACCAAAAAATGGATGAATTACTTTTCCTCCGCTGCCTTTCACGGTCGCTGAGGAACGTGCAGCAGGTATGAAAGGTTCTGGGGAACGGCATGCAATAGAAGAGGCCGTTAGGGAATCCAGAGAACCCGTTCAACCTGTTCCAGACAAAAAGCCCAGGGCACTTCTGCCTGAACTTCAGGGAAGTGTTCCAGCACTAAATCAGCTGCTGTAAGATTTAAAAACACACTCTTGCAGAAATCCACTCCATTTCTCCTTATTTTACACAGATGGTGCTACAATGAACCTTGAACCTTTTTCAAATTACCCAGTAATAACAACCGTGAGGAACAAAGCTGAGCAGGGGGGAGTGTCTTTATGATAAGCTCCGCCCACATTACAATGCAAAGCTGCACCCAGTAGAAGGATTATGGTTTCCAAGAGGGCGAGTTTAACATTCCCACTGTAAACTGGCCTGATCTGTGGATCATTATCATAAACGAATGAATAATGAACTGTGTTCACATTAATGATGCCTTCAGTTTATTTTAGGTCTGTTTTCATTTTGATACTTTTAATAATAATGTTTTAACAGTAATATTACAATTATTTCCATTTTTTTATTGCTATCGTTCCCTCTGAAAGTCTCTGAAAAGTGTCAGCACCCACCAGGCTAAGACTGTGAGTCAGAAATAAACATGAATAAATTTCACATTATTAGCTGTGATCATCTGACGAGTAAAAAAGGGAAGATGCGGCTGAACCCTGTGCCAGAACTTCAATCTGATAAGCACTAATTAAATCAATCAGAGAGGAGGCCTGCTGACTCAGTGCTGCTCCGAACGGCTCAAACGTGTCTCGAGTTCTCATGTTTGTGATTATTCACCAGTAAAACATGCCAGAGCTTCATCCACATTGCTCAAGCCGTTCCACAGACGAGCTGACCGGACTGCTCTACTTATAGAGACGGCTGTCCCGCTCTGGATTCTTCCCTTTCCAGCCAATATGCAGAGAAACCTTCCCTCCACTGGTTGGGATGAAAATAAAGATGTCCAACGAGGACAGGACATCATCTATCTGCAGTACACCAAAAAAATTACTCCAATACTTTACTCAATGCATGCAAAAAGTACAGGAATGTACTGAGAGTGTAAAGTAAAAAGTACTGGAACGTACTGAGAGTGTAAAGTAAAAGTACTGGAACGTACGGAGAGTGTAAAGTAAAAGTACTGGAACGTACGGAGAGTGTAAAGTAAAAAGTACTGGAACGTACTGAGAGTGTAAAAAGTAAAAAGTACAGGAACGTACTGAGAGTGTAAAGTAAAAAGTACTGGAACGTACTGAGAGTGTAGAGTAAAAGTACTGGAACATACTGAGAGTGTAGAGTAAAAGGTACTGGAACGTACTGAGAGTGTAGAGTAAAAGTTACTGGAACGTACTGAGAGTGTAAAGTAAAAGTACTGGAACGTACTGAGAGTGTAAAAAGTAAAAAGTACTGGAACGTACTGAGAGTGTAAAAAGTAAAAAGTACTGGAACGTACTGAGAGTGTAAAGTAAAAGTACTGGAACGTACTGAGAGTGTAAAGTAAAAAGTACTGGAACGTACTGAGAGTGTAAAGTAAAAAGTACTGGAACGTACTGAGAGTGTAGAGTAAAAGGTACAGGAAGTTTATCAGTAAAAGGTATCTCCTCTGGAGGACATTTCTAGCACTAGAAAATTCTAGAAAATGCAGGGAACATTTTTTTCATTCCTGGGGAAACGATCCCCAGATATGGAACGTTATATTTCCAGAGGGTTCGATAACGCCTCCTCAACATGTACAGACAGCACCAGTGGAATGTTTAGACATGCTGTCTCATTCTTTCTTTTACTAGCTTCCAATTTTAGGTTCTTCAGTAGCTCTGCTGCATCTTTAAACCTGTCCCCACGCTCTCTCTTGCTTTTCCAGCAAGATCCACACATGATCTAAACATTAAAGCTTCACTTCGACAGTCCATAAATAGAAGCAGAGCTGCGAAAACAGGCAAATCAAAGTTGTTTGGTGGCGTCACAACGCCCATTCACGCCAGGCTCTGAACAATCTGCAGTGAGTCAATCAGAAGACATCTTATCTGCATGTTCAACAGCGGCTGAAAAACTGCGGAACTGAAGAATCATGAACTTTGGTATGAACTTCATGGAGAAAACAGAAAGGAGAATTCCTACAGTTAAGGTGGCGAAAAGTTGAAGACAAAACCATTTTGTTGAGCTACATGAAACCCTGAACTTATCAAGGTCTCCGTTGGCAGCGATTAGTCACTCAGTAAACAGAACTGATTGGTTGGAGGCTCGTTTGCATATTGCACTCACATCAGTACAGTGTAGGCTGCTGTTGCCACGACGACGGCCTGCACCTTTAAGCTCAAACTAGGCCCAAGATCTCGAAAGCAGCGACGGTGGACGGTGTGGTGGTGTTATCTTGCTTAGTGTGCAAGCAGTGTATGTGTGAACAAACCGCGAGAAGCCGTAGCACTTCCTGTTCAGCAGTCATTATTTCCACTTTGCAAGGGCCTCACGGTGCAGAAATGAAAACAACTCCCTCCTGAACCTCAAAGAGCCTCTAAACAACCCTGATCATCCTCTCACAGCCAGCAGGTCCTGAGATCTTCCTCCAGGAGCTCACGTCACGGCCCACCTGCTCGTCAGGGAAGCCCCAGCCCACCTGAAGAGCTCCTCCAACCTCGCTCGTGAACATCTGAACACGTTTTAACGTTCACCCTGCTGGCCAGAGGTTTGGGCAAAGCCTCACATTTAAGAGGTCAAAAGAACAGATAAGCTTACACTGCTTTCAGCAGTTTATCCCAAAACTCTGAAAAGCAGAAGTGCTTTTGACGTGAGTGTGGCGGATTGTGGAGCATTATTTAAAGGAAGCACCAAATAAAGTTTTATCAAAATAAGGAAAACAATCCGGGACATCTTCCTCTAAACCTTCTGCTGTTCTTTGGACTGGATTGTCATTTGGGCCAGTGATCAATGAAGCAGAAGGAACTGCGTGATGCTGAAGAACCGATAGATCGTTTTCTTTCATTTGGACCCAGTTTCCAGATCTTCCTCACTGAAATGCCCCTAGAACATCACCGATCCGCCTCCATGTTCCACCGCAGGAACAACGTGCTCTGCGCCCTCCTTTCTCTCTGTCCGCCACCCCACGCAAACCCTCCACGTCCCCCAGATCACTCAAATTTACTCTCGTCCATCCACAAGCACGCCGCACTCCAGTGTTTGCTCTATTCAAATCAGTCTTTTTATCACCAAACCACAAAGTGAAGTTCTTCAGCAGCTGGTGAGGGTCAGAGAGAACGTCAGACACTGAAGACAGACCTGACACGTCTTCAGAGCCACCCGTTTCTGCTTTTGTGGCTCAATAATGCATTACTCATAGAAGACACTAAAACAGTCACAATTACATACTTCTCACGTTTACTGGTGTTACAATTTTGACAAAGCAGTTTATTGTTGTTTTAAGAAACTAAGGCTGGGCCCAAACCTCTGGCTGGAAGTTTGTATGAAGCAGTTTAGACTGGAGTTTAATCTGGAAGGGAAATTACAGCTGATCAAATTTACAGCACCGGATGTCTGAGTGTCCCTCACAGACATGAGCTGTGGTGGAGACGCTGTCTGGAGTCTGAACGTCCCTCACAGACATGAGCTGGTGGTGGAGACGCTGTCTGATGTCTGAGACGGTGTTTTAGTTCTGAGAAGATTCTGGACTAAAACTGAACCCGTTCATGGTGGAGGGACACGAAGAACAGAGATTTAGTTCAGATGGACTATTTTACCATCATCACCGTCCCACAGAGACACACAGAGACACTCAGAGACACACAGAGACACTCAGAGACACACAGAGAGACACTCAGAGACACACAGAGAGACACTCAGAGACATACAGAGAGACACTCAGAGACACACAGAGAGACACTCAGAGACACACAGAGAGACACACAGAGACACTCAGAGAGACACACAGAGACACTCAGAGACACACACAGACACACAGAGACACTCAGAGACACACAGAGACACACAGAGACACTCAGAGACACACAGAGACACTCAGAGACACTCAGAGACACACAGAGACACTCAGAGAGACACTCAGAGACATACAGAGACACACAGAGACACTCAGAGACACACAGAGACACACACAGACACACAGAGACACCCAGAGACACCCAGAGACACTCAGAGACACACACAGACACACAGAGACACTCAGAGACACACAGAGACACTCAGAGAGACACTCAGAGACACTCAGAGACACACAGAGACACACAGAGACACACAGAGACTCAGAGACACCCAGAGACCCTCAGAGACACACAGAGACACTCAGAGACACACAGAGACACTCAGAGACACACACAGACACTCAGAGACACTCAGAGACACACACAGACACTCAGAGACACTCAGAGACACCCAGAGACACTCAGAGACACACAGAGACACACACAGACACACACAGACACTCAGAGACACCCAGAGACACTCAGAGACACTCAGAGACACACAGAGACACACAGAGACACTCAGAGACACTCAGAGACACACACAGACACACAGAGACACACAGAGACACCCAGAGACACTCAGAGACACACACAGACACACACAGACACACAGAGACACTCAGAGACACGGGACATACTGGGGGACAGAAAATACACAGACGGTTCCATTCACCACCACCGGAAAGGAATCTGAACCGTTTCACAGCAAACTCTCCAACACTGAACAATGGGAGACGGTGACGTTAAAGCAACGTCCCAAACTGGACAGTTGGACAAGAATCAAAGGGTCTTTCAGTGAGAATGTAACCGCAGCACCATTTAAATGGAACGTTCCAGTAAATGACACTTTAAAGCTACTCTCTTCTCAACAAGAGCTGGAATCTGACAGAACCTGGTTGCTTTAAAAGAAGAGAAGCGTTGGTGTTTTGTTACCTCCAGTACCGGCCCGGCCCCCAGGATGGTGCGCTCCACGCCGCTGGTGCAGCCCTTGCGGCTGAAGGCGGTGAGACAGTGGATCAGGAAGTTGGTGCTCTGCGTCTTCCCCGAGCCGCTCTCTCCAGAGATGACGATGCACTGGTTGTACCGTTTGCTCAGCATGGAGCGGAAGGCGGCATCAGCGATGGCGAAAATGTGAGGCTCCAGCCTGCCCAGCGCGTGGTTCTCGTACATCTCCACGTACTTGGGGTTGTAGATGGGTAGGAACTTGAAGGGGTTAATGGTGATTAGGATGTTGCTGGCATAGGTGTAGATCTGGTTCTTCAGGAAGCGGCACCGGAGGGCCTCCAGGATGCTCTTCTCGCTCAGCACTGGAAGGCCGCACAGATCGCTGTGGTCCCACTTCGGAACGGGGTTGTTCTGGAGGCCGTCCACCTGCAGGGCGAAGTAATACCCACGGCTCTGCAGGCGCTGCTCTTGGAATTTCCTGGGCCAAAGCAGCAGCCTCTCAACGGGACGGTGGTCAGCTTGAAGGACCCGCTCGTCCTTGCCAGGCTCCCTGACCTCCACCAGCTGGTAAGGCTGGGACATGTCCAGGCCCAGGGTGGCCCCAGAGATCTGGATCACTTGGGCCACGGTGGCATCCTTGCCGACCCTGAGGGTGCAGCACTGGGCCAGTCTGAAGGACAGTCTCGGGTATATCTGAAGAACGTAGGTCTCCTCGTCCACATTTCGGCTTTCCGGGACGCTCATGGTAACAGGCAGGCACCAGATTCACCTTGGCACACCGCATGTCATTTCCCACCTGGAGAGGAAAGAGGGAGGAAGGGAGGGAGGGAGAGTGTGGGAGAGCAGGAGGAGGAAAAAAAAAAAAAAAAAAAAAAAGACCTCCAGCTGCTGCATGTTTACACTTGCCCTCTTAGAACCTCTCGGTGTAGCCTTTCTCACCTCGGCTTGCGTTCTAGAGCACTCTGCTCGTGTGTGCTTAGGTTCTAAACAGTCTGGCTCATGCAGGCTTGTGTTCTAGACAGTTTGATTCTCACTTGGCAGCTCCACGTCTCATAAGTGCTTGTTTTCTAGAGCACTTGATCAAACTGAGTTTTTCTGTTCTAGACAGTTTGCCTGTACTTTAACTCAAGCCCACTGAAACACTAGAATATGAAAAAATCAGACTCATGCTTTCACTTTACAACCGGTGTGCTCATGTTCTAGAGTTTGTGCGTGCTTTGGTTCTACATGGTATGGACCATGTTTGCCTACACTTTCTTTTTACAGCAACATCAGCACACGCAGGACAAGCTCTCTTCACTGGAGCCAGTGTTTGTGTTCTAGAAACCTTGACTTGTGTGTTCTAGAGCGCTCTTCCCTGTATCTAGAACATACAGAGCAGCAACTATCAAAAAGTCCATATCTACACACGGTGAATAAATAAGAACCCCCCTTCCTCTCAGGTGTACTCCCCACTTTAGTACCCACACACACACACACACACACACACACACACACACACACACACACACAGGTGAAGTGGACTCAGTCCCACCCGGAGAAGCTCACCTGTCAGTCCGGCTCACTCCATCAGCGGCTCCAGGAAGGAAAAGCAGGAAAAAGCCGAAGGGTTCACCTGTGTGTGTGTGTGTGTGTGTGTGTGTGTGTGTGTGTGTGTGTGTGTGTGTGTGTGTCTCCGCTCCCGCGCGCACGCGCGCCCTCAGCTACCTGTGTGAGCGCCGGAGGGAGAACCGAGCCGAGCCGGACAGCTGGAGGTCCAGTACCGCTCGGGTCACTTCCTCACTGAGACTCAGCTCACCGTTCCACACCCGCCCCCGCCCGGACACGCCCCCGTCGCGCTGATTGGCTGCGTGAGCGAAAGACGCCTCCGCGCGCGTGCTGGTGTTCCAGACAAGCGGCTCGAGCGCGTTAAGGCTTTGAAGTGGTGTGGGCTTTTGTTCTGAAACCTCTGGCTCCCTGGTGCTTGTGTTCTGGAGTCATTGCCCGTGTGTGTGTGAGATCTAGAACCCTTGCTATCTGTGTGTGCTCGTGTTCTTGTACTTTTAGAACGCAGGTTTTAGTGTTCTTGAATTCATGGCTTGCGCTCCAGAACGCTGGGCACCTGTGTGTTCTTGTGTTCTAGAGTCATGGCCCTTGTGTTTGTGATCTAGAACCATTGTCTTGGTCTCGAAAATAGTCTAGAAAACAGAACTTTTCAGTAACTGTTCTAAACTGAACCTGTGTTCTAGACTGTTCATGTGAGCTTGTGCTTTTAGAACGCAGGCTTTTGTGACCTGAACAGTCAGGCTTGTGTGCGTTTGTGTACTAGAACACTTGCCTTGTATTCTAGAACCCTAGGCATATGTGTGCGCTGTGTTCTATACAGTTTCTCTTGTGTTCTAGAGTGTCTTCCTCATGTGTTCTTGTTTTACACAGTTTCTTTTGTGTGTTCTTGTGTTCTAGAGTGTCTGACTTGTATGTACGTTTTAATTCTTCCTCCACGTTTGTTTGTTTATTACTGAAGACACTTTTATATTATCCAAAAGTATTTTATTTAATAGAATAAAATAGAAAAATCCTTTATTATCCCACGGATGGGAAATTCGGGTGTTACAGGGCTCTTTAACAAGAAAGAACAGAAAGAAAGAGAGAATAGATAAAAACAAATATAAAAAATATATAAAGATATCCATATACAGAGCTATATATACATACATATACATATTTTAAACTTTACACTTTCATACTCTGTAAAGTGGCGAGGAGTGTATCAGGAGGAGGATGTTGAAGATGGAGCTGCCAGGAAAGAGGAGAAGAGGAAGGACAAAGAGGAGGTTTATGGACGTGGTGAGAGAGGACATGCAGGAGGACGGTTTGAAGTCAAGTCAAGTCAAGTAGGATTTTATTATCATTTCAGCCATATACACAGAACACAGTGAAACGAAGTAACGTTCCTCCAGGACCTCCAGGCGGTTTAAGAGTTCAAGAGTCTGATGGCCAGGGGGAAGAAACTATTTCCCATCCTGGAAGTGGAGGCCCGTATGCTGCGGAACCGTTTCCCGGATGGCAGGAGGGAGAAGAGAGTGTGGGACGGGTGGGAGGGATCATCCACAATGCTGGTTGCTTTGCGGATGCAGTGAGTGGTGAAGATGTCCTGTACAGAGGGCAGAGAGATCCCGATGATCTTCTCAGCTGTTCTCACTACCCGTTGTAGGGACTTGCGGTCTAAGACGTTGCAGTTCCTGTACCAGGCAGTAATGCAGCCGCTCAGGATGCTCTCAATGGTTCCTCTGTAAAGATGGTGAGGATGGAAGGTGGGAGATGGGCTTTCCTCAGTCTGCGCAGGAAGTAGAGGCGCTGCTGGGCTTTCTTTGTTTGAAGGCGGAAGATGCAGAGGATCAGAAGAAATGGAGACGGATGATCCGCTGTGACGACTCCTAAACGGGAGCAGCCGAAAGAGGAAGATGAAGAAGAAGAAGAAGATACTCTGTAAAGTGAGCAATTATTCTGTGTAATGAATCTGAACAATGATTCTCAAATTCTCCCAAAATCTCTCTGCAGGACAAAGTCTTCCTCTTTCTGTTCCGGGATCCTCTGATTCCTGTTACTCGGATGTGACTGAAATGTTCTGACACAGTTTTAAAAGGACAACCTGCAGTGGAACGTAGTCCTGAACATCTGCAGCCTCAACTAAAACAGAGCAGAGGAAAAATCTATCATTTCATAAATCAATCAAAGAGAACACGCCCCCTCTGTAGATCAAGTACTGCTCTTTACCTCATTATAAAGAACCTGTCCGTTCTGCAGCAACACAGGCCCAACAGAACCGACACCGGGAGGATCAGGTGGGTCAGTTCTGTCTGAGGTCAAGACTTTTATCTCCTTTAAATCTGTAGTTTTAATTCAGATTTTCTTTTTCTTTCTTTCTTAAATCTACCATTTTGTGCTTTAATCCTGCCCTGATCTCTCTTCTCGCTTATCTTTGAAAGGACTTTTATTTTGTATTTCCTGAAGCCCTTTGAATGACTGTTGTTTATAAAAGGTGCTATAGAACTTCCCCAGTCTGAACCCAGAGTGCACATTTAAGGTGGTAATGATTAGACAGCTCCTGATCCGGAAGGTCCTCTAAAGAACTTTGTCCTTGTGAGAAAAACCTTCCAGCCAATCACAGCACCAGGGGCGGGGCCTGTGTGGAAAGGGGCGTCTACTTCTTGTTGATCAATAACTAATTAATAATAATATTATTGTCTGCTGCTCTTCTGCAGTTTGTCCGCCAGAGGGCGCACAGGCGACCGAGCGGCGCGCTGCAGTACCAGGTTTAAACACCAGAGGTCGCTAAAGGAAACGTGATGACTTCATTCCTGCACAGTCCAGAGACTCAGCACATCAGGAGACACTTTTAATGCAATAAAAGTTTAGTCCTGATACACATTTTCTGGACTAATTTGTTGGAATTGAGTTTTTAAGCACAAGAGGACTTCGCTATACATCTTAATCTGAGATTAATTTGATAAAAATATATATTATTTATATTATAAACATTGTGATTTTTCTAAACCTGACGTGGAAGTAAAATAAAAAAAGGATCAAAAAATAAATTTTATATTTAAAAATATAAAAACAAAACATATAACAAACAAACGGAGACATTGGAGAAACATAAAGTGATGAGGACAATTTTTAAAAGTGATGGGGACAAAAAAAAACAAACAGGTGGGGAGAAAACAGAACATTGGCAAAAAGTGATGAGGACAAAATAAGATATTTATAGAAAGTGGATTGGACAAAACATAACCTAAAAAGGTGTGGGGTGAAATGGGACATTGGTTGGACATTAATAAAACGTGAGAGGGACACGATAGCATATATTTTTTTAAAGGGTCAGGACAAGGTCATTTATAAAAAGTGAAAGAACGGTATAGAAAGGTGTGAAACAGGACATTTATAAAGGGGGGGACAAAAAGCATGTCTATTAAAGTGGGGGACGAAGCAGGGCCTGTCTAAAAGTGAAGGTTTGTAAAGAAGCCTTCGCCCTGCTGGCCCCGGAGTAAAGCTCTCTCCACCCTGAAGAGGGCGCTGTGCTGTCCCGGGCCTGACGCTGGGAGGAAATGACCGAGCTCACCTGTTTTTTGGAGGAACTTTAACGACTGCGGCTGTCGTTTCTGAGCTCAGCAGAGATACAGTTACACATTATTAACTTATTTATTCACACAAGTTACAACCACACACTATCAGACACACTCACCACAACCCAGGCACCATGGACAGTCCAGTTTAGTTCCCGGTCCCAAGCACGGATAAATGAGGAGGGCTACATCCGGTGTCAGACTTTTACCAAATCAATTGGTGGAGAAGAGTGTCAGGAGTGAGCTGTGACAGACAGGGACCAGAAATAGTGAAAGGGGCGGTGTACAGGATGGTAGTGGGACCAGCTATGATACATGGGTTTGTAGACGATGATGAAAAGACAGGCGGTGGAGCTGGCGGTGTCAGAGTTAAAGGTGCAGAGGTTTGCATCAGGAGGGAGGAGGATGGACAGAATTTGGGACGAGTGTATTAGAGGGACAGCACGGTTTGGAGACAAAGTGAGAGAAGTGAGACTGTGGGTTTGGACGTGTCCAGAGGAGAGACAAGGAGTAGATCAGGAGAAGGATGTTGATGGAGCTGGCAGGAAAGAGGAGAAGAGGAAGGACAAAGAGGAGGTTTATGGACGTGGAGAGAGAGGACATGCAGGGGGACGGAGTGGAAGAGATATAAGGGGTGTTTCAC
>CM029394.1:579589-737089 GCA_017165825.1 Hepsetus odoe
AATTAGCGTTGGGCCGCTGTGGTCATGAGGACCCGGCCGGCGCCGCCGGAGGCTCTTCTGTGCTCAGCGGCGAACCGAAGGTCCACGGTAAGGTTCAGAAACCGCAGGAGAACACTTGCTACAGAGGGGCGGTCTGAGTGCCCATAAATCCGCTCAGCGCAGAGGGGATTGGATTTGCAGCTTCCTGTCATCGGTCAGTCACTGACCTGCACCAGGAATGACGGGCAATTCTGGGCCAAATCAAATGTACCCAATTTGCTCCTCTCCTTAAATGGGACCATGGAGACCCATGAAGACACCAGCCTTCCCGTCCAGCACATCCAGCAAGCTCAATTATTTACAGAATATTCTCCTTCAGACTGACACAGACAAGACCAGGCCGTCAGCTCGGCACGAAGAGCCTGCTCTCAGGAATCCAGGCCAGTCCTGGATCTTCACGGAGACCACTGGAAGAGTCTGGTGGGAGGACACTGATGGGTGGCAGGAGCTTAGACTCTGAGACACGGAGGAACAGGACGAGGCCGAAGAGGAGGAGGTGGTGGGGTTGGAGTGAGTGGCGTACAGAAGGATGGAAAAAATTAGGCATGTCTCACACTCTGTCTCTCTCTCTCTCTCTCTCTCTCTCTCTGTGTCTCTCTCTCTCATTCTGTGTGTGTCTCTCTCTCTCTCTCTCTCCGTCTCTCTCTCTCGCTCTCTCTGGTGTTTGGAGGGATCCTAAACATGTGGTATACATCAGCATAAAGCTGGAAACTCTGACACACAGCCCAGAGAGTAAAGGGAGAGAGAGAGAGAGAGAGAGAGAAAATGTGAGGGAGGAGTGAGTCATGACTGTGCTATCTTGGCTTATGTTTAAAATTTCACTCTTAGAGGTGAAAGGACAACCATACTTGTTCAACTCTCTCTCTCTCTCTCTCTCTCTCTCTCTCTCTCTCTCTCCGTGTGTCCATATCTGGCTATCCTTTCGTCTAATGTCTCTCGGATTTCGATTCAAATTGCAGCAAAAAATGTCTAAACAAAATATCCACTTTGAATTAGTCCCTGTCTACCCTGAACTATTAATAACATACACTGTTCTGTGTCCACTACGGGTAATTCAGATACTGCTGTAAACCATTCCGTATCCACTATGAATCTCTCCTTATCTGTTAATAATTATTCTGCGTCCCTTATGTATGATCCAGTTGCCCTTATAATTTATCCAGTGTCATTTGCAAATGATTCAGTTTTCTATGAAGTAATTCAGCAGGCGTTCAGTGTCCAGTTTGAATGAATGAATATCCGCCATGAATGATTCCGTGTCCAGTATGAATGAGCAGTATGAGTGAACAGCTGTATTAATGGCAGTGTGACTGTAATATAAATGTAATATTGAGAATAGTATTATTATAGTAGGGTAAATGCATTTGAGATTCATTCTGCACTGAAAGCGCTCTATATGTGATATACATGTGTGTGTGTGTGTGTGTGTGTGTGTGTGTGTGTAGTAAACATGGCAGCTGTAAACATTCTCTCCTTCATTCCTTCTATGGATACTCCTTCTTTTTTCATCCCTCACTCCCATTACACTCGACCTCCGTCAGACTGGGGTGGATGAGTGAAAACATGGCCCCTCTGTTTATACCGATCTCCAGTGTGTGTGTGTGTGTGTGTGTGTGTGTGTGAGGGATTCCGTCATGCAGAAGAGAAGTGCAGGACTGTAAATGGTTGGGGGGGGGGGGGTGGTGGTACTGAATGTTGCCATTGTCCTGCTCCTCCCACACGTGATGATGATAAATGGACTGTGAGGTTGAGTGAAGGTCCTGGTTGGGGTTGGCTGCTGGTCTGAACAGCCGGAGCACATCACTCTCGGGCCCTAAAGGAACTGCTGGGCTGCAGGCAGGGATCTCCACTGCTGCTCTGAGCTTTTTTGTTTCAGAGGTGACGACATGGAACGGGAGAACGTTGTACCAATTTGCACATGACTACACAGCTCAAGGACCTTCAGAACCGCTAGGGTGGTTTTGACGTAACTGTTTCAGTTTGGCTACTTTATTAGAAACATCTACACTGGGCCACCACTGGACACTTTACTGAAAACACCTTCTAGCACGTTCCACCACTGGCCAATTTATTGGAAACACATACTTTGTACCTCTACCCACAGGTCACTTTATAACAACAGCCACTTTGTGCTTCCAATGGCCTCTTTATTAGAAACACCTCCCAGTGTTTGTACTCATTGGCCACTTTATTGGAAACCTTCTGGTTTAAATAGCCACTTTATTACAAATACCTACTTAGTCCCTCTACTCGCTGGCCACTTTATTAGAAACTCCCACACCGGACGTCTAATGGCCTCTTTCTTTTGTCAATGGAAATATACTGTATAACTTAACACAAAAATATAAAACTGTTTTACGCTTGCTTGGCTAATCCTTGTTTCTCTCCTCTTTTTGATGCTCAGATCCAGAAGATCTTGAAAGCGTTCCATTGTCTCCAGTTACTGTGTGAATCCCATCATGCCGTTGGTTTTCCGCTCCTCTCCACTGCTGTGGACTCGCGTGGTGGCCCTGGTGTTCGCCTGCGTGGCATTTAGCGTGGCCCTGTATGGCGCCGAACTCCCCCATGGCACGGGCGACTGGTGCATCTTCTGCTGGAGCTTCAGCTTTGCCGGAACACTCCTGGTGTTGCTGGTGGAGCTCTGTGGTCTGCAGGCACGGGTTCCGGTCTCCTGGAAGAACTTCCCGATCACGTTCGCCTCCTACGCCTCACTGCTGTGCTTGTCGGCCTCCATCATCTTCCCGCTCTACTTCCTGAAGGGCTACAGAGGCCGTGATGAAATGATCAACTGCCGCATCGTTTCCACCGTCTTCTCCTGCTTGGCCACCTTGGCCTACCTGAGCGAGGTCAGCCTGAGCAAGGCCCGTCCGGGAGAGGCGGCTGGCTACATGGCGACGGCGCCTGGTTTGCTGAAGGTGTGTGAGACCTTCGTGGCCTGCATCATCTTCGTCTTCATCAGTGAACCCATTTCGTACAACCAGAGTGATGCTACCAAGTGGTGCCTGGCCGTCTACTGCATCTGCTTCATCCTGTCGGCAGGGATCATCCTGCTTTGCGTAGCCGAGTGGACGGGATGCCTTCCGTTCCCCTTCGCGCGCTTCCTGTCCATCTACGCCCTGCTGGCCGTGGCCTTGTATCTGTCGGCCACCATCATCTGGCCCATCTACAAGTTTGATGATGGTCATGGGGGCACAAGCCACAGGCCCAACCACTGCGGGTCCATGGTAGGCCTTTGTCCTTGGGACAAGCTTTTGGCCATCTCCGTGTTGACCGCTCTGAACTTCATCCTGTACCTGGCTGACCTCATCTACTCAGCCAGGCTGGTGTTCGTCAGTGTTTAACCTTGCTTCTTTTTTGTTTGGGCTCCTAGAAACCCTGGTATGTCGTTGCTGTCGGACAAAAATCTTTTAGAAACATTCATCAGAAGTTACCAGAGTTAAATTTTACTCCAGGTGATTTTGGATCATTTCATCAGGCGTGTTCAGTGTAAAGTTTCTGACATGGTGGTTGAAGTCTATCGGCTGGATCCTAAGATCCTTAACCCCAACGGAGACTCTGCTCTGGGCAAGAGTGTCTGATAAAAGGTGTAAATGCTATTTTTAATCATGTGAAGTAAAAAGAAAAACGGAAAAGTCCGACAGCTACAATATGCCTATGAACAAAAGTATTGTGTCATTTTTAGTGAGATCTTCTGAGACATGTAATCAGTAGAGAATTGCGTTTGTAAGCAGGTCAAAGAATTCATATTAAGCTGTTAACTGAATGTTTAGTGAATTTCTGAGCTGTTAAAGAGGCGTCTAGGAGCCCAAACAGAAGAAGAGTCTGGCCGGTCAAAGAGGCGTCTGTAGCATCACGGTGACCACGGGGGAGCCGGACAGGGGTTCCTCAGGAGGTCGCTGTTTTTCCAGTGAGCACCACCTCAAACTAGCACCCATCTGGCTATGTTTTTTTCTTTCACTGCTCTTTAATCTTCATTCTTATCCCTTCAAACGTCTGAGGATGCGTACCTCTTTCTGAGTTTAAAAAAACACGTCAGTTGTTGGCATTATTTTCACCATTGCTTGTTATCTGAGGCTCATAGGCTTGCAGTGAAGTGAAGTGAAAGTGACTATTAGTCATTGTGAACACAGTGAACCACGACCAAATACATCCTCCAGCAGGGGGCAGACCTATCCAGCACCAAGGGAGTAATGATGGGGGCGGTACTTTAAACAAGGGAACCTCAGGGCAACCTACTGGTCTGGGATTCAAAACCAATGACCTTCCGATTCTGGGGCCTCATCCCTAAACTCCAGGACACCGCTGTTAATGTTGCTGAATTACTAACGAATGAAATTCTACAGTAAACGGTCAATATTTTAACATCATTCAAATCTTAAGGCAAGCCTCAGCTACGAGCTGCTCACAATCGACGTGTTTTCTAAACAGAAACGATGCCGCTCTCCAAGTTTAGAAGTTTGTAAGAGAAATGAAACGTACAGCGATCCAGTGGAACCAGTTTCAGCTGAAACATGTGCACACTTTTCTAGTTTAGAACCGAAGCTCCGAGGCTAATGCTGGTGACGCTAGACGTCAGCACTCATCCCAATTTTCTTCCGTAACCAACAGCATGTTCCTAGAAAGTTATGAATTTATGGACGATGTACTGCGCAGTGCAGAGCTCCAGTGCTGGACCAGGCCTCCTGTTCGTGGAGACCGTGAACATCGCAGACGCTCAGGGCCGGCTTTTCATAGCTGTGTTTTTCATTTTGGTGTACTGTGTTGTTTTTGCCACTTTTTTCGCAATCATACTATACCAAAGAAGCTTAGCGCACTCAGAGTACGTTTATAAGCGCTTCAGCGTTCAGGCTGTCGACACTTTTGCCAGATTTTCTGCTCAGAAACTCGGGTTACTGTTCATCTTGCAGGTGGAATATCAAGAGGAACGTTTCAAGACATTTCTCCATTTGTCCCCAGTAATTCCCAGGCTCACACACACCTACGTTCATGAAGGACGCCGTGATTCTTCACCCAGGAACATTAACTCTGGTGCTTTCAGACTAGTGCCTTTATGTTCACTCTAGATGCTCTATTATCTGGTCTCCACTCTTAAGATGGAATAATGATGGAGAATTAAATGTATATTCTGACGTATGGCTTTTAATTACGAAGATCTGTTTAGTGTGTCGATGGTGTTTCGAGTATGTTTTGCTTTGCGGCGCTGTAAGAAATATTCCGTCAATAAATCTGACATGGTCTACACGACAGTTCTGTTGTTTTTTTCAAAGTGAAAATAAAGAGAGATCCTCAACAGTGAGCTCATTTCTAAAGTCTAATTTCTGACGTTCTAATTCGATTCATTTTTGACTTTCCATCGTCTTCAGTCTTCGGATCCACTGGGAAGTGCTCAAACGGTGATTTAATCAGAAATGAACAATTAAAAAGGAAATCAGTCCAGGAAAGTTGTAGAATACTCTTAATCTCAAAATGTTAAATCTATTTAATATAATGAGCAGGTTTAAAGGAATTTCCTCATCAGGAGTTAGAGGTGTACATGTGACACTATGTAATAGTTCACAGCCCCAGTGTGTGTGTGTGTGTGTGTGTGTGTGTGTGTGTGTGTGTGTATCTCTGTTTATCTGTTGTTTCCTCTGAGCTGTATCAGTTACACCCCACAACAGCAACCAAACAAAGAAACATCACACATCAGACAGACTGTGTGTGTGTGTGTGTGTGTGTGTGTGCGTGCGTGTGCGTGTGTGTGCGTGTGTCAGCCACTGACTGTTACGAAGTGGGGGGGGTGATTCATTGTGTGATCAAGAAGAGTGTGTGATATCGGGTTGTTTTACTATCTGTGGTCCATCAGTGTGTGTGTGTGTGTGTGTGTGTGTGAGGACAGACACAGCAGCTGCTCTCCACACTCAGAGACACTCTGTAACACACACACACTCCAGCATAAACAAAGAAATGTCAAACACACACCACTCTGTCTCACAACTATATATATACATATACAAACATCTACTAACCTCCAGGACTGCTGTTCAGACTGATCTGGGATCAGATTCCTCAGTATTTATGATTCTAGATCCTGAATAAGATCATGTTAAAGTCTGGAGTTTAGTTGATGTTTGTAGAGTAGAGTAGAGTAGAGTAATCTTTTATTATCCCACGAATGGGAAATTTGGGCGTTACAAGGCTCTTATAAAGGAGACAGAAAGAATATAGAAAGACAGAAAAATAAGAAAAATATAGAAAAATATAAAGAACGAGGAACAAGTACAAGAGCTATAAATAATAAATAATCTATCTATATATATATATACATATTTACATGAAGAAGTTGTTGTAGAGACAGTAAGTCCTACTGTGTCCTATACCACACCCACAAGTCTTCTAAACATGTCGGATAAATCAGTCAGTCAGTCATTTTCTGCCACTTGTCCCAAACGGGGTTGCGGGGGGGTGCTGGAGTCCATCCCAGCTCACACAGGGCGAGGACGGGGGACGCACCCTGGACAGGTCGCCAGCCCATCGCAGGGAGGAGCGGGACGGGGACGGCACCTTGCTCAAGGGTACCTCAGGGCAACCTATTGGGAAGGGGTTCGAACCCCCGATCCTCCAAACATGCGGCCAACGCCCGAACCACTAGGACACCGCTGCCCCTGCGGATAAATCAGCCCCTGGAATTACTCACTCGGGAGGAAGGTATATTTCTGGATTACGTATAAATAGAAATGAACTGCTAGGTAACACCTGTCATCCGGTTCTTCCCAGTTCTCAGAGGGAGGACTGCCCAGCTGAAGCAGTTTCTGGACAGAGAACACTTTGCCTGTCCCATTCGCCTGGACTGAGATCCTGAGGCCACAGCTACTGCATGTCCTACACTGACCTCTGCTGGTGGAGAGATGACCTGCAGGAGATCATTAGTGCAAGGCTTCTGTCCAAAGCCCATCATCATCATCTGGAACACCATCCTGGCCGAAGCGGTGGAGAGGCTGAAGGTTGCACCGTCCTGGAGACCTTTGATGTCGAGTGTGAGTTCTGCCGTCCGGAGTCCTGGGACAGAGGACTCGCATCCAGTCTGCAGAGATGAAGATACCCAAGCTAGTCAAGGCCTCCAGGAACCTGGAGCAGATCCAGCTGCTTCTTCCCGTCACACGTGGGGATATTTATCGCCAAAAGGGATCGCTTGTTTCGGCTGCTGCTGAGAGTGAAAAGCAAGAAGTGTGTCTAAGTGGAGTGTTTGTGGTGGTTTGCTATTGCTGTTGTTGGGTTAGAGATAAGATCAGATGCTGTAATCATCTGCACACACACACACACACTGATGCTGGGATGTGGTTTATGGTGAGCTTCCGAACACGGCCAGTTGAGAAATGATGACTCAGAATCTTACTAAGCTCAGGATCTTAATTGAAAGAGTGCAGAATGAAGGGAGTGTGAAATGTGATCGCTGCATTGAACTACTCTTCGATATGTTTCCGTTAGGGAGCCTGTCCTGCTTAAATTAACCCTTTCAATCAAAACTCATCAGATCAAACCAATTAAACAACAACCCATCACTTTAATCCGCTTGAATTAAGTCCAGCGTTTCAGTCCCGCTTTTAGAGCATTGTCTGATGTCTGATGATGTCACCATGCACCAGCGAGCCGGACAAAAGGAATCTGAATCGATGCGCTCGTTCACAGGCCCTCCCTGAAAGGGTGTGTAGGAGTGTTTCCTCCTTTACACTGACTTTCTAAACACCCCACCTTGTGCTTCTATTTGCTGTCACCGAATTTGAATCCAAAGCATTTTTATCACTTAATTGGATCAAACGGAGGTATTTTTATTCATGCGGGACTCCTGATGTTCGACCAAGCGACCAGAATCCAGATATGAATGTGAATAAAATCAAAATGACATCAGACCCAGCAGAGACCTAAACGCTGAACACTGGGAGGAAAAAATGATTCCATTGCAGTATAATATTACTAATATACTGATATTACAACCTTATATACTATATTAAAACAGTATCCAACAGCATACTATCGAATAACACAAGCCTCCATCAGTATTTTGTGAATTATTCAAATTTTTAACACTCACACGTTTACATTTCCAGGGTGCAGCTCTATCTTCAACCACCAGATGGTGCTGTTCCTGCCAGAGCACATGCTGTCAGGAATGATCCAACATGGCAGTGGATACAAAGGTTAGGCAAGGCCGTCTCGAAAACAACCTGACCATCACAAAGAAAGTGTAAAGAGCATATGTTCCCCTTTAGAAGAGTCGCTTGTGGTCAGAAGTAACAAGAACATATTCATCTCATCCCAGAACCTTTACAGGGCCCTAATTCTACACGAGTGTCACGTGTTTTTCAATCCATTTTCATCATCTTATTACTAAGAATGAACGAGTCTGTGCCCTTAAGACACGTGTACGCAGGTGATCTTGGTTTTGATTGGCTGTCCTGGGGGTCTGGGTTGAAGGCCTCCTTATATTTTTAGAATAAAAAGACCATGCCTAATTTAATGGGTGAATATGTAAATGAGGTGGATCCGGTGGGCTGTTTTGCACCTCCCCATCTGTGGACTGTGAACGGTAGAGTTGGAGTAGTGTTTAGGGACGAGGCCCCTGGATCGGAAGCTGTGGGTTAGAATTCAGGACCAGTAGGTTACCCTGAGGTTCCCTTGATTGAGGTACCGTCCCCATCACTGCTCTCCGGGTGCTGGATAGGTCTGAGGATGTGTTTCACTTCCACTTCCAGTTTTATACTCTAAAAAACTATGTTTAGAGTTTTTCTAAGATATCGGCACTTTGATGATCGCAGAAGAATAACAAGCATTGCAGATTTCATGAAGAAGATTCAGAAAGTTTGTGAGATTCAGCAGCTTTCGACGCAGTAAACATGAGCTTCCTGTTGGTTGTACCTTCTGAAACGGGCATCTCGGGCGAAGAGCATTCTTAGTTTAAATCCTGCCTCAAGGGACAAGGCATGGACAAACGTCCACATTTCCTCGTCTCTACACAGGGGTTCCCCAAGGCTCAGTGCTGGGCCCCTTTTCATTGTCATTTTTAGCATCATTCAGTGCATCTGGTTATCCACCAGCATGGCTTTTCTTATCTATTATTCTTTTCTTAACTTCTCATTTTTTCAGGCAGACCAACCTACGTCTTCTGCACATTTCTCAGTCCGTCTCTCCAATCTCTCCACATGGGTGAAAGAACACCACCATCAGCTTTATACCTGTTCTGAGCTACTGGTCATCCCATCCAATCGCTCTCTGTCGTAGCAGAACACTTCATCTCTCTTCCCCACCAAGGCTATGAGAAACCTGGGTGTCTTGATTGAGGACCAGATGTCCTTTTCTGACTGTGTTGCTTCTGTCTTTCAGTTGCTGCGTTGTTCTAAACAAGGAACACCAGGCCATATCTGCCTCCACTCTCTGATCAGGCCATGGCTCTCTCTCACCTTTATTACTGCAATGACTGAATGGTCCAGAACGTGGCACCTCCTGGTTTTGGATCAGGGCTCACATCTCCCTACTTACTCACTGATCTCCCAGCTGTTTAAGCTCCATCCTACAGGTGGATCCTCCTCCTCCTTCACTATGCTCCTCTAAGGAACGGATCTACCACCACCATCCCTTCGCATAAGGACACCTTGTCCACACTCTTCACCTGTTCAGCTCACAATCACTCACCACCTCACCTGTTCACTCCAACTCACACTCACTCACCTACTCACCTGTTCACCTCAACTCACACCTCACTCACTAACCACTTCACATGTTGAACTCACACTCACTCACCTCTTCATTTACATTTACAACATTTAGCAGACGCTCTTATCCAGAGTGTCCTCCATGTCCTGATTACAGGGACAGTCCCCCCTGGAGACACTCAGGGTTCAGGGTCTCAGGGACCCAGTGGTGGTAGTGCTGGAGGTGGGATTCCAACCTGGGACCTCTTGACCTCCCAGCTGACCTCCATAGGTCCATAGGCAAGTCCCCTACCACTAGACCACCGCCAGCCGCACTTACACTCACTCACCGCTTCACCTGTTCACCCCAACTTACACTCACTCACCGCTTCACCTGTTCACTTCACACTCACTCACCGCTTCACCTGTTCACTTCACACTCACTCACCGTTTCACCTGTTCACTTCACACTCACTCACCGCTTCACCTGTTCAGCTCATACATTAGACTGTTTAGGACAATGCTCGCTCCTCACCTCTCGCTGCACTAGATCCCGAATGCTGCCCTTCACTATGTCTTTTTTGCTAAATGAGTAAATGTGATGTAAAAAATGACATCTTTCATCTGACAGGTCTTCAGCAAGTCTGGAGATCTGACTGAAGATTGGCCACAGCATCTGGAGATGGATAACTCAGACAGAGCGACGAGGAATGAAAAAATGTGGCGGGTGACGTCATTTTAAGCTCCTAAATAACATTACAATAATACGGGTAAACAGCTCTGGAAGACACGCTGCCCGCCTGGAAGGAAGGTGTTTCGGTTTGTTTTGGAAACAGAACAACATTCCCGCATGACGGACTTTCACACAAGCGCTGGAGGGAATCAGATTAATTGCTGTGATTTGCAGCAGAGGGAAGCACTGCAGAACCAATCAACCCTCCTGCCTTATTAGATCCAGACTCTTTAAGGTTATTCCGTGTCAAAAGGCCTGTCCAGCATTGTCTTCCCAAATAATACAGTCCTACGGAACCAGAACTTCTCCAAACAGTGGTAGCTGAGCACGCTCTCCTACCACGTCTCTGTCAGTGGAGCTCCTGAGTTTAGGAAACACCTTCAAATTGCATTTGCTGTGAGGTTTGGCACTGAAGTCTGCGTTCCCTTTCAGTTTCTCCACTAGGAGGCTTTAGGATAGTTAGCAGACGTCTGCACGTCTACAAGCCTGAACCTGAACCTGGCTCCTTTTGAGCCTACTTATCATCTTCTGTTCCACCTTAACCGTAACATTCTGGTGCCTCTTAAATTTTCCTTTAACCTTAAATGTTGCTCTGGTGCATTAAACGCATTAAATGCCTGAAACAGTTTTCTGAACATTGCTGTGAGCGTCTGATTGTTTCAGTGAGGTACTGATGATGAACATTGCTGTGAGGGTCTGATTGTTTCAGTGAGGTACTGATGATGAACATTGCTGTGAGGGTCTGATTGTATCAGTGAGGTACTGATGATGAACATTGCTGTGAGGGTCTGATTGTATTAGTGAGGTACTGATGATGAACATTGCTGTGAGGGTCTGATTGTATCAGTGAGGTACTGATGATGAACATTGCTGTGAGGGTCTGATTGTATCAGTGAGGTACTGATGATGAACATTGCTGTGAGGGTCTGATTGTATCAGTGAGGTACCGATGCTGGAACATTGCTGTGAGGATTTGACTGTATGAGAGCATTATTGGAGGTCCAGTACTGATTTTGGATCACAAACTTCACCATGGAGATACAAGTGCACCTTAGAGTGGCTTCAAATATTCCCTCATCAGAAGGGCTGAGCAGAAATGCACGCGGGAGCCAAAGATACTGCAATGATAATTTATTTTGGGGACTGGATTAAAAGCATTAGTTCTGCCTGAATATGTGGTCATGATGAAGTAAAGGTCATTTATAAACATACAGCTGCGCCCTTCATACACAGCCAGTACCACAGCTCCTCATATGGCCTTATATGAGCAACGTACCAAAAACAAGTATAAATCCATACATAAAGGAGAGATATGACATTAATAATGCACTTATTATTGCAGGTTCGTGAGACGCTGGGAACGTGGTCATCCTGGCCTGCTGTCCATGTGAGGGCCCGTCTCAAAGGCCCTGATGTCCTCGCCAATGAACTCGTTCACTGCAGGGAAGGAGAACACCAATCACAGAGGTTACTGATCCAGGTCATTAATACCCAGTGAACACTCTCACTCTTCAGGAGAAACTTCAGCACCTTACACAATCTGACTGTTAATAGAAAGAAAATGATCCAATTGGGACATTTCTAGCTATAGCTCTCCCATTGGTCAGAACTTCAGGAGCTGGGCTGAAGAAGTGCTGCAGTAATTAGAAAGCGCGATCAGCCAATTATGTTCACCTGATTCCTGAGGAAGAACAACACTTTAGTTCTTTTGGAGGTTCTAGATCTAGTCAGGAAGTCCTGCAGCAAGACTCTTTACTGAAGGAGTCGCTGTAGAAATGCTGCACATAAACTTAAGTACTCAGTTCCACACACATCATGGAACCACTGTCCTGAGGGGTCCGGGTTTCCTCTGAAATGGACAGTGTTCTACTAGAATCCCACAATGAAAAAGCAGAGCTGATTATTGTTTTCCTTCATGACCGGAGTTACGAGTCGTACCCGGACAGTCGTGGTTATAAACAGTGTTTAGGTGACACAATACTCTATTTATTTGACCCTATTATTGGAGCAGCTCTCCATACTCCACACTAAAACAAGTATCTGAGGAAATCGGCAGACCCGTACAGAAGTCCGGCTCCAGCTCAGGGAATGGAAGGATGAATACATGTCTATCACTTTTATGAATGAACGGTATTTTCACTGGTTAAAGAACTTTGTTTTTAAACCACAAAAAACTTTGAGCAGTGAATTAAATTTTTTTTTAAATGTAAGATTACACCAAGATTTTGAGAAAGAGCATCAACACGGGAAAAGAAAGGCTGCTACTTTATTATTTATTTACTGAATTTATCATTAGAATACCTTCTTCTAGCGTGATGTTGTGCATTGGCGTTGCTCCACTGAAGCTCAGATGCCCCTCCTGCCTCTCCCTTTCCTCAGCGAGGGGGGCCTGGTGCTCCCAGCCCTCATACGGAGGGTAGGGGCAGATTTCCTGAGGGTAGGACGGGCAGTGAGGGTAAGGGGAGTGGGAAATTGGGGGCAGGGGGGAAGTGGAGATGGGGCTGCTGGCGGGGAACGGGCTCAGTGAGGAGGAGTGCGAGGGAGAAGGGGAGGACGACAGGTAGGGGGAGTCGAGCCAGGGAGACGGGGAGGGCGGGGCGGGTGAGGTTGGCCTTGGGACCCCTCGAGAGGGGTACAGGGGAGGTAAAAGCTCAGTGAAGCCCAGCTCCAGGCTTTCGAAACTGGGGTTCCTCTCGCTCAGAGCTCCGTGCCCTCTGGAGACGTCCTCTGGACCTTCAGGTTTGGGGCAGAAATCGTCCTGGTATCCCTGGGGGGTGTAGGAGAACTCGCTGGGGTAGAGGGGCAAATGGAAAGAGGCAACTCTGTCATCAGGCAGAGATCGTTCCCTCCCAGGGCAAAGAGTCACCCCCTCAAGGGGTAAGAGGGAAGGGCGGGGCAACAGTGGATCCTCGTCCTTAAACATGACTGAGAGAAATGGAAAAGAAATGAAACATTAAGGAAAGACAGAACTGGAAAAAGCTGGGGGCAATGATAATTAAAAACATAATACGTAATAATAATATAGACCGTCAGACATGGTGGTGGCAGTGTGATGGTGTGGAGATGTGTTGCTGCTTCAGGGTTTGAGGGACTTGCTATAATAAGGCAAAGATGAACTTCTCTACCAGAAAGTCCTGAATGTCCCTGATCTGAAGTGCAGATGTGCTGTGTGGCAGGACAACGATAGCATACTGTATGAAAAACGATCCAAATGAATTCTTCACAAAGTCCTGACCTGAAGCCAACCGAGATGTTGTGGCAGGACCTGAAAAGCGCGAAACCCTTCAATGCGATCACTTCTTTCATTGTTCTTTTTGCAGAGCTTCTGTAGACGTCCCGGAAGACGTTATGACACAGAGAGGATTGGTCGTACAGCTCAAGCTACCAGTCTCTTGGTCGAAAACGAATGTTCTAATATGACTGGATGACCATCATGAAAGACAAAAACATTGTATCTCTTGAGTATCTTCATCACTCACTGGGCAGGTATTTGAAGCAGTGCGTGCTGCTCCTCTTGCGTTTGCCGTTGGAGACGTAGAGACACACGGAGACGGGCTGGTTCACGGACAGATCGCTGTAGGCTGGCACTCGCACACACAGCACACACTGGTACACACACAGGAAATTCCCATTTCTTTATAAACATACTGTACACACACATGAGGAGTACTGTGATAAACATCAGACCACACTGTACACTCATAACGGCGTGTGTGTGTGTGTACCTCGGTGCTTTTGTCTCGGTCCACATGCGCCTCCTCCTCCCACTGCAGTTTTCCATCTAAAAATCAAACAGAAAGAAACAGCACCTTAACGGAAGCCTGCGCTGAGGCAGCTCCATACACCCCGCCCTCACATCACACACCGATGCTGTGGAAGCTCTAGGATGGGATAAATTATGGATAATTAGAACCATAATTCTGCTGTTCAGCAAAAAATCTGATGAACCCAGGTTTGGTCGCTCCCTGTTCAGATCCAGATTACTTATTTATTTATTCGAATGTCCAAACTTCTTTCCCAACAGAAGATGAGACCAATGCTAGAATTCTAGTTACCTGAATCTTTTCCCCAGAACTCCAGATCCTTCTCAGGCTTGTGGGTGTGGGTTAGGACACAGTAGGACTTACGGTCAGATACAAACATCAAATAAACTCCGGACACCAGGACTGATCTGGGATCAGATTCTTCAGTATTTATGATTCTAGATCCTGAAAACACACCCTGTTGTAAAAAGGCTGGAGTGTGGTTGAAATGTGTATCGGACAGTAAGTCCTACTGTGTCCTAAACCACACCTACTAAGTTTAATGAAGAGCTGGACAAGGTTTGGGGAAGTTTTGCGGAGAAAAGGTTTGGGTGACTATTGACTTCTAGTGTTAGCAACGCATTAGCCCATTTAATAAGGACATTCCAGCTATTTCAGAGTTTTATAAACCCGTTCAAAAGTCCACCAGAAGTACCTACCAGAGCCTCTCTCCATAAACACAACTTTAGAGGCTGGCAAGAAGTTGGTCCCACCCAGTAGAAGCTCCTCCCCCCCTTCCACAGAGCAGGCCGATAGGCTGATGGTCTCGATCACGGGCAGTTCCTGAGCAGAACGCTGGGCTGGACGCACGAAGACATGAAATGTTAAGGACCGAAGGACATGGTCTTCCATTCAGCCCTGACCAGACAGCCATACTCACAGCACTCAATGGGCAGAGACGCCACCTGCAGCGCTAAAACCCGGCCGGGAGGGGCAAGGGGCGGGGCCAGAGGCAGGTGAGTGCGGAAAACCAAACGCACTCGCGTGTTCTTCCTCCCAACGTCCGTCTCTCCTTTTCTAAGCTCAATGTCAGAGTTCCTCAACTTCAGGATCCCTGCACAATCGATACTGAACGGGGAACACACACACACACACACACTTCAGAGACAGTTAGGAGACAGTCCCTCCTCTTCCCAAATTTAGTCAATAACCACACTGTTTGACCAGATGTCACTCATTTTCAATGGAAGTCGGCGGTGACGAGTGTCGAGAGCCTCAAAATGAACTTGAAGTCCAGTTTACTTTAAGATAATGAACTATAACGTCCCTGTTTGATGAACTATGATCTCCGATGCCTTTGCTGCTGACTTTCCCATTTCACATGTCTTGGTTGTGTCCTCTCACATTTGGAGTACATTAAATCAGCATAATTCCCTAATATATGTGTGTGTGTGTGCGCGCGTGTTCCTCACAGCGCTGTCATGTTGTTCTCCGGGTTCAGGGGTATGTCCAGCAGTTTGGTTCCGGCCTGCATGCTCTCCTGACTTGCCGTTCCGACCATCTTCCCTGTGACCCTGAGAGAGGAGGAGGAGGAAGAAAAAAAAAAAAAAAAAAAAAACCCACAACTTCAATAAATCGCTCGGGTAAGTTCTCCAGAAGCACAGCTCAGATCTAAAACCTGGGTCCCGGGTTTTTAGGCCCTGTGATGGACCGGCGACCTGTGGTTTTTCTTCACTATTTGCCCCGTGAGTGCGGGAACAGAGAAGTACTGTATATGATCCAATCACAGACTCCCTGACGCAGTCCCAGCCTTTGGACTGTGGTGGGATACCAAAGGTCCCACATAAAACCCACAAAGACATGGGGAGAACATCCACACAGGCTGTCCTGGATGGAAATCAAACTCTGAATCTTCAGCTGATACTTAGTGCTTTGATGGTGTTTTATGGTCACCTATGTCTCACGAGACATTTTACCTGGGGAATGATGGATCTCTCCTCTTTCTCATTTCTAAAAAAGGTACCTACAGTGTACCACTCTAGGTTTTGTCGTCTGACCATCGTACAGCACCAAGTTCCATTATCATCATCAGAAAAGAAACAATGGCATAGTGCCACATTTAAAACCCCACATTTCAGTTTAAACCTGGCTTTAACTGCAGCCTAAATACCCATCAAAACTCCAATGCAACACAGAAGTTAGTGTTTGAATTTCTAGGATGTGAACAAGAGCTTTCCTAACTCCAGAACCCCAGTCAGAACAGTTAGACTGAGACGGAGACTCAACCAGTCAATAAACAGGTGTAAAAGGTCAGACAGCTCAATACCTAAAACCCCTACTTCAACAAACAACCCACAGTCCACAGTCCTCATGTTCCACCACGACCATTTAGAGACTCTGGAAAGAGGAGTTCAGGATGAAAGCATTGCTGTGATGGCCGTACCTGTGGATCTGATAAAAGGGATGAGGCCGAATTGATCTGTCATCAGCGGTTCCAACAAACACCTGCAAAGACAGAGGCTGCCGCTCTGTGTATCCCAGCAGCTGCCGGAGAAAAACAGCAAGCATTAGCCCCCAGCCCTCAGATACAAGCTGTCCAACTTCTAGACATACGTTCAGCCTCACTGCCAGGTGAAGTGGACACTGTTACAGTGGCTCCTGCCACTGGTTGGACATATTAGGCAGCAGTCATTTCTAAATGGATCCAAGGACCAAATTGTGATGGTGCACGGTAACAGATCTCCGAAAGTGCTCTAGGTACCATCTCTGAATGGCACGCAAGAACAAGTGGTTGCATTCAAAGCAACTGATGGCAGCCATGGACAAGGGAAGCTGTGTTAGAAAAGGGCTTGCAACCACAGAGTTGCTGCTTCAATCTCCAGGACTTGCAAAGATCTGTGGGCAGGAGGTGGATGTGCTGTTAATCCTCTTCCCTGCTCCCACATCCATGGCTGAAGACACGTAACTCCATAACTGCCCCCCGTTACAGGTAAGGAGCTGACTGGTGTGTGTAACTACCAGTGTGTTTATGATTGGTTTAGCGCAGAGATACACTCACTGTTCTTCAGGTCTGACTCTTGCTTACAGGATCCTGGTAAATTGCTACTCTAACTTGTGCAGTTACTTCTGGGAAAGTCTGATTTATCCAGCTTTAGACTGACCTTTACTACAGGATGTCCTCCCCGCGATGCCTTCACGGCCCCGCGGCTTCCTTCTGTTTCGTAGTGGGCGCGGTGATGAGGCCGTGGCTGAACCTCAAGCCGCAGCTCATACTGATCGAACTGGCTTGGCAGGGGCCAGTCAAGTGGTGGCAGTGCGTTAGACCTGAGAGAAGCAGCAGAAAATCACGAAGGTTAAGTCCCACTAGCGGAGCCTTCATCAACTCCAGAGCTTTGGATCAGCAGGCTGTGTTTTAGCCCAATCCTGATGGGGTTCGCTTGAAGTTTTACTTACTAACAACCTGCAGTGCAAACAAAAGATCTGGATGTTTAACAAGCATTCAAGCATGCCCTGAACAGATGCAGAACCGGTGACCTGACTGATCTGCAGTATTTCAGCCTGAGGAGAACAGAACAGGACAGCCATCCTTAATCCGGGAAACCGATAAAACCCTGACTCGGTATGTCAGTTGCTGATCTGCACCAAAGATGTCAAAGAATGAGCCCTTCATTGTAGAAAAGCCTTCAGGCTGATGAGAAACAAAGCTCTAGTTCCGGAACTTCCTCTAGAAGCCTCTTAAGAGCTCTAGTATCAAAGTGTCTGTAAGGTCCAACAGCATCGTCCTTCATTTTCACTGGTGGCATGAGCGTCCTGGACTCCACACTCCACAATGGCAAAGCAGCTTAACAAAAAAAACAGGTCTGAGGCCCTGGTGAGCAAGCCAAGGGCACCAGGAAAAACTCCTGGAAGAAGGAACCTTAGGAGGAGCCAAGACACGTAAGGGGAACCCCTCATTCTCTGGCCGACGTGGGATGACACAAGGGAACCACTGAGACGATTTACACACACTGAGTGGAGTCCAGGGGTGATGAGCACTAAAGCAGTAGCAGCAGTTCTGGCTGGAGTCTGTGTGGTTAGAGGGGTGGACGGCAAATGCAGGTGATCCAGGGTGGAACATGTCTAAAAGACAGGTGCGCAAGATAATGGTTGACTTGGTCTGGAGTCCAGGTAAGAAGGTAACCCTAACAATGGTCAATCAAGCTGAACAGGTGGGTAGTTGTTCCACTCAGAGAAGACTGACTGATGCGATGTGACTTGCCAGCTGCAGACAGTTGGTTTGCATGTAGTTTTGATAGCCAGTATAAGTGACTGTGCAGCAGCGAGTTTCAATGAGCTTTTAGGTTCTTCAAACTCGCGCCTCTTCATTTCTTCTGAAGACACAGACCCAATCCCACTCCACTCCTTGCCCCTACCACTTAGCCCTTTGCCTGTTCACATGTAGGGAAGGGTTGCGCCAATGCTTTTTGGCATTGAGGACTAGGGCGAAGTGTGTTATGTGGCTTTCCACAAGGAGTGTTTCCAAAGGCACACTCCAAACCTAGCACTGAAATTTTTCCCAGAAGGTTCATGTGAATGAATGCCCAACCAAAGAAGTCCACAAATTTTGAATCGTAATGTTTAAAACTACATTAGCCTTCCTTTTAATATCCTGGCCCTTTTCTTCAAACCAAGTAGAAAAATGTAAAAATCCCTAGCTGTGCTGATGTCTTGGCAACTAGAAAGCTAACTAGAATTATGCCAGTTACCTAATTATTATAGGTAACTTTACTCATGCTCTCATAACATTGCAGAGCAGGTCACCTACAGCGCACTGCTAGTTTCCTGGTGACGAAGCAGCCCTTTCTTCATGTGGTGATTTGAATGAAAACTCGACGACGGCACTTTGAACGTGTCTTTTTACATTTACAGCATTTAGTGGACGCTCTTATCCAGAGCAACTTACATTTCTTAACTACAGAGACGGTCCCCCCTGGAGACACTTGGGGTTAAGGGTCTTGCTCAGGAACCCAATGATGGTAGTGCTGGTGGTGGGATTCAAACCTGAGGCCCATTGGTCTGTAGGCAAGTATCCTACCACTAGACCACCAACACCACCACTTTTACATAAAAGCCTTTAATGATTTCTGATGACAGCTGAGGTCTTTGAAGGGTTTTCCTATTTCACAGGAGAAGGGCTCAAACACTACCCCTTAACTCCACCCTGAGAGGCAAGGAGACACTGGCAACAATGAGGTAACTCATTCCTTCATGCTTACAGCTTCTCTGTGAACCCTTCTCTGGTCTGGCTTTTCCTGCTCACCCAATTAGGCCCCTGAATGTGAACATCTGCTGAAGTAATAAACATAAGTGTGTATTAAGACCAATAGAGTCCCGACCTGAAGATTGGACTATGTGCGCTGGCACGGGTTCTCCCCCAGCCCAGAGCAGGGGGTACAGACAGGTAGTCCATGCCCAATGCTGGGGGATCCCGTTTCATTTGCACCGTGTCCAGGTCGCCCCGAGGGCAGGGGGCATTAGGGCCTGGAGGCTGCTCCAATTCCACATCCCTGGAGGAAACCTGTGGTCATAATCACACAAACACTTCTGTTAAATGGTATCATCTTATCACTTATCATTAGATCCTAATCCAAACCCCTTAATGTCGGCCCCAGGAACCTCATTTTGGGCCATTTTTCCTCGGATCAAAGTTCATGAAGGGCACTTTCAGACCTGTAGTAAATAGCTTTGGTTCACAGCAGAGAACAAACTTAAAATATTGTATCATAACATTTGTTTTATTATCGTTTCCTAAACCCTAAATCTGGAACAGGAATAACGCCCTCTCCACTTCCATGATGGAAAGACAGCTGCCTGGGTGGATCAGGACATTATTTATTACGTCTTTAATACATTTAACACTTTAAATGTTTAGTTTTAAAAATGAGGCGTGGCTGGAAAGCATGCACAGCATTTGCCAAAGGCACATACACAGCCAGTTCAGAAGTAGGCTCCTCCTGATCTGGGACTCGCTTATCAGCCGAAAAAATATTTGATCTCTCAGGTAGTCTTCAGCATGTCCTACACCAGTTCAGCACGGATGTGAACAGAAAGGTTGAAGCTCTCAGGTTACTTTCTCACTGGTGAGACTGGACCAGAGCTCATCAGATGACAATTGAGACCACTTATTTTTTGGGGGTCTGTTATTTTGGTTTGCGCCTGAGAGCGATGACTTTGTTCTGACTTACGCAAATGGCACCACGTGGTCAAGTGCACTACGGTTCTTTGCAAACAAGCTGAAGGCTGCAGGTGTGAAAGCACCCAAATTCTAATGGACTGCTATATTAAACCCATGGCAATGTTTTCCTACCTTCACTCTATTCAGTGTGTCATGGTGACAATTTTCTATAATTAATAACCGGTTAATTAGAAACAGTGATGCACGATTCCTCAAATGAACAAATGCACTTATTCAAAGCATGAGCTGGAAATCCAGCAACACCTGGGGAACTTTCCATCTGAAACATGTCCATCTCACCTGCTCTAAAGACGTCTTCCTGGCCTTTTGCGGGATGCTGAGCTCACAGCTGCTGGCTGGACCCTGAGACTGGCCAATGTTTTCTCCTGCCTCGAGGAGGATGGCGTTTTCCTCTGAGTAACTGCCCCTGCGTGAGGTGCTGGGAGAAGCCAGGGGGGAATTCCTTCTTTTTTTGCCACCGGGGGAGGTGGGCCGCGAGGAGGGTGAGAGGCAGAATTGGGCTGCAGCATCGTTCAGCTCGTCCTCCTCCACCAGCAGCGAATCGCAGCTGGAGGCAGGGCTCAACCAGCCACGAGAGGAGGGGCTGGATGCGGGACTTGGGCTGAGTGATCCTGTGCCCATCCCACCATCCCGGTAGCAGAAAGGGTCAAGTAGGGGTAAATAGAGTCGCTCTCTGTCCCAGGTCCCCCCAGTGTCCCAGTAGTTGCCCCCCGGGGGTCTGGAGTTATCCTCTGGGGAAATAGTGGTGATCTGAATGCTTGGACACTCCAGCACTCTAGACTCAGATACCTGAGAGATGAAGAACGAGCAAATCAGTGGAGTTATTTGTAAAACAAAGTAAAAGTTTAGATGCGTCATCATCTTGAGGTATGCTGTGTCTCACCTGCACGGAGCGGGCCGGTAGGCTTTCATACGTCCCACTGAACTCCCTCACTAACGCCCGTCTGGGCGGCGGAGAGTGCATCCCTGCCCGGTGTCCAGTTGACGGAGGAGGAGATGGGACCTGCATGGACTGGCCAACATCTGTCGCACTTAGACGAGTGTCTGGGACCGAAAAGTAACGACAGGGTTTTATTAAAGGGTCCATCGGTTACATTTTCTTTTCATTTCCATTCAGTTAAGTTGATAGTCAGAGATTTGTTATATTGATTGAAAATGCTGAACTCCTAGGCATGACCGTGTGTTGCTCAGGTGATGGATGCAGAATCTTTTCCTTGATTTCTTTGCTTCTACCAAATCTTCTGCTCAAGATCTGTGGATGGTAGGTAAGGATGTTAAATATGCATCCATCCTTCTTCCCCGACTACAGCAGGTACTGATACATGTTTTACTTCCGTCAGGAGAATTTTTATTTGTGTAGCTGAGTAGAGAACCTCTGATGAGCTAACTCATAACTTCACCCTATTCTAGCCTCACTTTTTCCCCATCTAACAGGCTGTTTTTGTTACTTTGCTGCTGTAAATTAATCCTTAAAACACAAGTATACTCCAGGTTTACTCTCACAGTCCAAGGACAGTGACTGGTGACCTGACCAGGGTGTCCCGCCACCTTACATCCCATGAGTGCTGGGACCAGAGTCCAGAGAACGGCTGGATGAAAGTGTCAGAGTGTGTTGGGACGCGGTGGAGAGATGCGGAGTGTCTGAATGGAAAGCTGGAGTGTTACCGCAGCCTGATGCCAGTGCGGAGTGGAGAGGATGGGTGTGTGCCGGAGTGTGTGCCACGAAGAGAAGAAGGAGGGCAAAGAAATAAGGGGAAAAGGAGGGAGGTGTATGTATGTGTGTGTGTGTGTGTGGGTGCTCAGTAAACAGAGACTGTGGGTTCGGTCCAGATGGCAACTGTTAACGCTACTCACACGCACAGCAGATTAAAACCACATTGTGCTCTACCCCTCACACACACACTCACACACCAGTGTGTATTCCTCTCTTTATGGGCTATTTCCGTTGACTCCTGCATTACTGGGGCTGCATCCTGCTGGCCTTGACCTTCACCTCAGCACCCGAAGGTTCGGCTCTCTGCCTCTACGCAGTCCAACAGAAGCTGTGCATTTCCTTGTGCAAATGTTCCCACAGCGTCTCCATGGGGATGTACGATCGGTCCCCATAAGGAGCTGAACCAACAACTATATATAAAATAATCAAGTATTGGTCACATTGGTTATTCGGTCATACACACACACACACACACACAATTTAGCGGAAAACTTTTAACTTGAAATTTCAAATCCATCCATGCGTCCATCCTTCCATCTGTAATCTGCTTAGCCTAACCAGGGTGGTGGGGGTGCAGCACTCATAGAGGCAAAAGCTGGAGAAACACCCTGGTCAATATCTTATATATATAATAAAAATATAAAATATATATCACATTTTTTAGAACTTGAATAATTACTGTAATATGATAACTCTGTAAATCAGGCCATATTTCAGAGGTTCTGAAAGAACATCAACACATCATTGAGTGAATAATATTCTGCAGTTTCATATTTACCACGAGTGATACATGGTCTATGTTGGCCTCGGGATTTGATCCCCACTTTTCAATCGCAAGGCAGTAAAATCATCCCTCACACTATAGACATCACTCATTTACTCTCACAAACAGAAAAAAACAGAATCTGCGATCAACACTAGACACCTGCACGTTGTGCTCCTGCTGTGGAGCTGTGAAATCACAACATCTTGGTGTAACACACGAAACCAAAAACCTTGAATCAAATCTGGCCTTGTAAATAAAATATTTTTACAAGTTTTGACCTGATGACCTCAGAAATCTGGCATTTATTCATTAAACACATCAACCAACAAACAATGTTACACCTTCAATTTGGCCCTCAGGTGTAAACATGATAAAGAAAATGTTTAGAAGTATAATTAATTTACATATTTACAGTACTAAGTATGCAAAGGGCAAGTATCATCAAATGTTCCCCATCATGGGGAGGACTGGGTCCCCATAAATAGGTGAATACATAATATGGCCTAAATTGGAACTCCCATCCAACACACACACACACACACACACACAAACAGCCAAAAAATAAAATGTAAGTGTATAATGCTTCCAAAAGCAAACAAACAAGCTTTTCCTTATGGGGACCTGGTTCTCGCAGGGGACTGGGCCTAAATTGGTGCCACAAACACACACATATTTACATTTTCAGCATTCAGCAGACAGAGCGACTTCCAGTTCCTAACTACCGGGACAATCTCCCTGGAGCAACTTGGGGTTGAGGGCTTTGCTCAGGAGCTCAGTGTTGGTAGTGTTGGTAGTGCTGGAGGTGGGACTCGAACCGGCAACCTCTTGGTCTGCAGGCGAGCATCCTACCACTCAACCACAACCAACCCTCACACAAATATGCATCCAAATAGGAAAATGTTCATGTATAATTCTTCCATAAACAAACAAATGAACTTTACTTTATGGGGACTTGCCATCTGTCCCCACAAAGTCATATTGGGAACAGCCGGTCCCCACATGTCTCTAAATACAAACTCAAACGTTTCACACACACACACACACACACACACACACACACACACGTTAATACCAGCTAGGCAAACGCACACGTTTCCCAGCCTCAGTATCGCGGAGCTCCAGCACCGCGGCTGCGACCGCTGCTCCTCGCCGCTCAGAGCGCACCGACCCCCGGCTACCCGCTCACCTGCGCCCGCGGCCTCCTGCGGATCCTCCTCGAACACCAGCTTAAACTCGAACTCCCCCTCCTCCCAGCCGGAGGCCGGGGCTGCCCCCATCCTCAGCCCGAACCACAGACGGACACGGTCAGACCCAGTAGAGTCCAGTCAAAGTTCTGGCAGGAAAAGGAAGAGTCCACTTTCACATTCCCACGGTTCTCCTCTGCTCCTCTCGCGCGCGGTTCGGCTCGGCTCGGTCCGCCTCCTCACGAACCAGCATCGGTCCAAACCCCCCGCCACCGAACCGAGCCGTGCAGCTCCAGCCTGAGAGACTCCACTCGCACACGCACTCGCACACGCACACGCACACGCACACGCACACTGACACACGCGCTCAGACTCCGCTACAAAGTAACTTTTATCAAACTTTCCTCCTCCTGCTCTCTCCTTCCCCTTAATTGCCTTTGGGTGGATTCCTCCAGCTCTCGCTCCGCTCCTTCCCTCCATCTCCTATTGGCCATTCCACCTGTCACTCAGAAGACCCCCTGAAGCCCCGCCCTCCCTCCTTCCTCTCCCTCCCTCCTTCCTCTCCCAGTCCCCCAGTCCCAGTGTGCTCGGGCTCTCATTGGGCCGCTGTGAAAGCTCATCTTCTGTGGGAGAACTTTAGGATCATAGCTCTCCAGCGTCCATCCATCAGGCCGAGCGGTTCCTCCCCATCCAGCGCTCAGTTCCCTGGACGGGGAACCGCGAGAGGAACTCCGGACTGGACACGGCACCCCATCCTGCCCCGGGCCTCGGCCTGGAGTATCACCCTTCATAAAGGACTCTAATGCTGTGTTTATACACTGTACACTCTACACTGCATTCACACTCCATACTGCACTTTTACACTCGACACTGCATTTACACACTCTACACTGCATTCACTCTACACTACACTCTTACACTCTACACTGCATTCACTCTACACTACACTCTTACACTCTACACTGCATTTACACTCTGTACTGCACTCTTACACTCTGCACTGCATTTACACACTCTACACTGCATTCACTCTACACTGCATTTACACTCTGTACTGCACTCTTACACTCTACACTGCATTCACACTCCATACTGCACTCTTACACTACACGGCATTCACACTCCATACTGCACTCTTACACTCTACACTGCATTTACACACTCTAAACTGCACTCTTACACTGTACGCTGCATTCACTCTATACTACACTCTTACACTGTACACTGCATTTACACACTCTGTACTGCATTCTTACACTCTACACTGCATTTGCACACTCTATACTGCACTCTTACACTGTACACTGCATTTACACACTGTACTACACACTTACACTGTACACAGCATTCACTCTATACTACACTCTTACACTGTACACGGCATTGATACACTGTGCGCTACATTTATACACTTTACTGTACATTTATTCATTGCACACTACATTTCTACTGTCTGTACTACATTTGTACACTTTGAGTATATTAGAGGAACAGCTCAGGTTAGACACTTTGGAGACAAAGTTAGAGAAGCAAGGTTGCTTTGGTTTGGACACGTCCAGACGAGACGAGGAGTATTTCAAGAGTGAAAGTGACTCCTTGTCATTGTGAGTACACAACACAGCACACAGTGAACCACAATGAAATTACACCGCTGCATTTCACCCACACACACACACACCGTGCAGCAGGGGACAGCTATTGAAAGTGCCTGAGGAGCAGTGACAGGGACAGTACCTTGCTCAAGGGTACCTCAGGATGACCTACTGGTCTGGGATTCGAACCCATGACCTTCTGATCCTGGGGCCCTAACCACTAGGCCACCACTGCCAACACGAAAAAAGAGGAAAAGAGGAAGGACAAAGAGGAGGATTATGGACGCGGTGAGAGGGGACATGCAGGTGGTCAGTAGGAAGGAAGAAGATGCAGAGGACCGGAAGAAATGGAGATGGATCATCCACTGTGGCGACTCCTAAACGGGAGCAGCCGAAGGCAAAAGATATTACACTCATTATATACTACATTTATACACTGCATAATCAATACTACGCACACCGCTGTCCACTACGTTCTAACTCTATACACTGTCCACTGTCCATAATTAACTGTCCACTCCCGGTCATTTCATTATACTTTATTCACTGGCTTTGCAGTCACTTTACACGACACAGTTTTGCATGACTCACATGGCATTTCTATTCCATTTTTTTTTTTTTTGCACTTTAAACTGCATTCATACCCCAGATTCGAACACTCTGCGTAGTTTAGTTACGCCATGCACTGTTTTCTCACTCTGCGCTCACACCAGGCATAGATGGTCCTTCTTAACTTGTGAATTTCCACAGGGAAGTGGTGCAAAGTCTGAAATTCATGAGTTTATGAGTTGCGCAAGTTCCATGTTTCTCAAGATTACGAGTGCGATACGAATCTCCAGCCACCGAATTATCCGGTACCGTCTCATACAACAGGACTCAGATCTGGAAAGAGCATCTTGTCTAAATTTAGCAGGGTGTCGGGTGTAGACAGGATCCGTCCGTGAGAGACATGAATGTCATTTTGATTGCAGTGCTTTCGGCCCATTCCTGTGGATACGTCAAATATTATATATACCATATTTTTTTATTAGACAGTTTATTAGTACACTATACACTCTGTTTTCAGCTATAGCCTTTCTTAAATCAGCCTAACCCTTGAGCAAGGTACCGTCCCCGTCACTGCTCCCCGGGTGATTGCGTGTGTGCAGGTGAAATGCGGAGGCTGAATTTTGCTGTGTCGTGCCGTGCTGCGTTTCACAATAACAAGAATAGTCACTTTCACTTTGCTCACACTATACTTGCATTATAGACTATAGTTTCAACCATACACTATGTTCTTACATCATATATGCAACAATTTTTTTAGACACTTTATTAGTTCACTATAGTCTTTTTTAACTAGAGCCTTTCAGCTCATGCTATTAACCGAACCAGTAAACACTACATCTTACAACGTTTGCATTATTTTGTATATTTTATGCTATACCAACTTTTCCCACGTTATAAATTTAGTAAGCATTATTTCCTCTGCCCCTTTGGCCCCTTAAACAAACAGAACCCAATCCTAAATTGTGAAATGAAACCCTTTTTCAAAGTTATTTGCTATTAGAACATGTGCTCAGATTTTGGGCCAGAAAAAGTTCCGTGTTTGGTTTCTGTATTCATTCCGTAATCGTGTAGTGTTGATCGAACAAGGATTCTCGATGTGCTGAACCTTCTCCTGAGGGGTCGCGCTCTAATCGTAGTGTAATTTAATCGTTCCGATCCATCACCCAGCACATTTCCACACCCACTAAACGTGGCCAGCACACTCAGGAAGGGCTCCATTTGGGACACAGCCCAGATAACGCTTATAACGAGCGGCGCAAAAGCTGCCGTAGATGCTCTGCTGCGGCCTACTGACAGGACGGAGACCGAACCTCGACGGCGATGACAGGCTGACGGCGTCCACCCTTCTGTCGCTGTCTCTCTGCCAGCTGTACTTCTCCCTCTGTGCCCCTCCCCCCCTCCTTTTTCTCCATTTTCTATCTCCCATTCCACTCCTCCACTCCTCCCAACCCCTCCACCCCCAAAGATCTGTTTCTCATTATCCTCTGTAGTCTGCACTCTGTCTGAGACGGAGCCCAAAAACTTAAATAAACATCTCTCTCTCTCTCTCTCTCTCTCTCTCTCTCCCTCCCTCCCCTTTCTCACGTTATCTTACTGCCTCTCTCTCTTCAAGCATGTCTCCTCCACATGTACTAAAACTATCACCGGCTTTTCACACACACTCCAGACGGCCTAAAGCTGTCCTGATCCGGCTGTCAGAACCGGCCCACTTTGGTTCGTAGACCCACTCGTTGCTCAGAACCCCGTTCCGCTGGGACGGGACAGGCCGATTTGAGGCCGTTATCAGGGGAAAAGGGCCGCTCACGTCAGGACTATCGCGATGAGGGACTGACGTAAGGCCTCGTGTCGTCTTCCGGAGGGGGATCCATTTGTTTAGCGGATCAGAAAGTGGAACTGGACACAAACTAACACACTCCACTCACCCAGTCATTCTAACACACTCTACACACTCTCCACACGAGATGATGGACTGGATCTGTTCTGTATCTAAATGACCTTATACGCCATACAGGGCCGTGCTCTGTTGTACAGAGGATTTATCTTTGGGCCTAAATCTTTACAGAGATGCACTTTCCTGTAATCTGGAGCGGAACTGTTCACTCTATAGTGCACTGGGTTTGGTGGATATGAAGTGAAAGTGACTATTCTTGTCATCGTGAAACGGCGCACAGTGAGACACAACGAAATGACACCTCTGCTTTTCCCCCACACACACCGTGCAGCAGGGGGCAGCTATCGAAAGCACCCGGGGAGCAGTGACGGGGGCGGCACCTTGCCGAAGGGAACCTCAGGGCAACCTACTGGTCCGCACAGTATATATCATTACATCATTAAATCATATATCATGCACAACATCAGAACAGAAACGACCCACCACTGAGCGTCCAGAGCGTGTAGAGGTGCAGAAGTGGTTCTGCTGCTCAGATTTGAAAGTTCTCACCAAGTGATAAACTCAGCTCCACTTTTGGATTAACACTGCCATCATGCGGCTTTTCTGTTTATCTTCATGTCTTGCAGATTCTAACAGCAAAGGCAGACTCAGCAACAAGTGCAAAAACATGCTTTTAATTTATCAGATCAGCAAAGTGTTGGAGCCCTGTAGTTCCACTGGAGGGTGACACTAACACACAGTTCTACGCCATCATATTCTCCCAGTCTTGTGGAAACGTTTGAAAAAAATGTTCCTTTCCTGTCCCAGCATGTCCATGAATACACGGGCTGCGTCCCAAACTGCTACAATAAATAGTATGTATACAATAGTACACAAGCTCTAGAAAATGCATTGAAGAATTATTTAGGACGTAAAGTTTTAAGCGTGCCATTTGGGACGCAGCCCTTTAAGCTGAATAGAATTATGTGGGAAGCCCTGCAATTAAAATATTCCTTATTGATATTTAAACAGCTCAAACCTGTGAGTGTGTGTGAGTGCATATAAGGTTGAATTTCAGTGATTTGGGGGAGGTGAAGGGTTCTTGTGGGACGGTGGACAGGGGCACAGGGTGGTACAGAGTGAAAACATGGTGCAGTGAAACATGGAGGTGGATTGTCGATGCTCTGGAGGGTGTTTGGGGAGGAATGGTCACTTCGACACATCAGCACAAGATTGATTTTTCAAAATTGGGCTCAAAACATTCAGTCCATGGAGAAGCAGAACGTTCTCGATGTCTCGGCCTCACGTGTCTCTAGATTTGTCTTCCATTGAGCTGCAGGGACGAGCAGGACTCGTGGTTTGGAAATGAGTGTCCAGTAAGAGACAGAACTGTCTGATCTTTTTCTTCTTTGTCTTTTTCTTTCGCCACAGCGGATCAACCGTCTCCATTTCTTCCTGGCGCAATACATTAAAGTGAAAGTGAAAGCAACAATCCTTGTCATTGCGAGGTCACAGCACAGCACACAGTGAACCACAACGAAATTGGACCTCTGCATTTAACCCATCCAAACAATAGCAGTGGGCAGCTATTGAAAGCGCCCGAGGAACAGTGACGGGGACGGTACCTTGCTCAAGGGTACCTCAGGACAACCTAGTGGTGAGGGAATCGAACCCACAATCTTCCGATGAGGGGGCATCGGTCACCACTAGAACACCGCTGCCTAGTTAATACTTAAGATATTAATAATACATTATGACTGTTTTTGTTCATGAACCCAAACATCACAAGTCCAACCCAGATGTTGAAATCAATCCATCCCTCCATCTTTCTAATGTCTAAGCTGCCAACCCGAAACCAGCGGTCACAGGGCAAGAGGTGGAGAAACACTCTGGACGTCACAGGAGACACATGTCTCCTGGGGTGGACAATTAAACTAAACCTGCAAGAACTTGGACTATTTCATACGCCGTCCTTTTCTTCTTTACAGACCTTCCGTGGAACAACTCAGGAATACGTTTGAATACCGAGAACATGGAAAAATGCAGGACAGGATCGGGGAGAGTGGAGGAGGAGAAAAGATCAATGCATATCTCTCTCTCTCTCTCTCTCTCTCTCTCTCTCTATCTCTATCTCTATCTCTATCTCTATCTCTCTCTCTCTCTCTCTCTCTCTCTCTCTCTCTCTCTGTCTCTCTCTCTCTCTCTCTCTCTCTCTCTCTACTTCTCTCTCTCTCTCATCTCTCTCTCTCTGTCTGTCTCTGTCTCTCTCTTTCTCTCTCTCTCTCTCTCTGTCTCTCTTTCTCTCCCTCTCTCTGTCTCTCTCTCTGTCTTTCTCTCTCTCTTCTTTCTGTCTCTCTCTCTCTGTCTCTCTCTCTTCTCTCTCTGTCTCTTCTGTTCTTCTCTTCTCTCTGTTCTCTTTTCCTCTCTCTGTCTCCCTCTCTGCTCCTCTCTTCTGTCTTCTCTTTCATCTTCTGTTCTTCTCTCTCTTCGTTCTTCTTCTTCTTCTTCTTTTCTTTTCTCTCATCTTTCTCTCTTTGTCTTCTTCTCTTTCTTCTCTCTTCTTTCTCTCTCTCTCTGTCTGTCTGTCTGTCTGTCTGTCTGTCTGCCTGTCTGTCTTGTCTCTGCTCGCATGCTGCAGCCTGTGTGGAGGAAGTGCCCTTCATAAGAGTGGGCAGAGTTGGGCAGGTGTTACACTGAAATCAGCAACAAGAACAAACAAGGAAAAAACAGTCACAAAAGGAGAAAAAGTAAGGAGAAAGGGAGAGAGAGAGCAAGAAGAGAGAGAGAGAAACAGAGAGAGAGAGAGTAGAGAGTGCCAGAGAGAGAGAGAGAAACAGAGAGAGAGAGAGAGAAACAGAGAGAGAGAGAGAGAGAGAGAGAGAGAGAGAGAGAGACAGAGAGAGAGAGAGAGAGAGAGAGACAGAGAGAGACAGAGAGAGAGAGAGAGACAGAGAGAGAGAGAGAGAGAGAGAGAGGCGTAGAGAGACAGAGAGAGAGAGGCGAGAGAGACAGAGGAGAGAGAGAGAGAGGAGAGAGAGGGCGAGAGAGAGACAGAGAGAGAGAGAGAGAGAGGGAGAGAGAGGGCGAGAGAGAGATCTTATCTTTTTGGGCTTACCTGAGCTTCATTTCCTACAGGAGGCTGTCACACTGGTGAGTAACTGTTATTTAACATTTCTCCTCATTCATTTTCACTTTCATTTTTCATTTATTCTCTGCTTCACTTTCTTCTACTGCCACATGTCCTTCATGTCCTCCACACTAATCTCTTCTAGACTGGACCGCTCACACGCCCTTTTTATTTCGATCTCTGAACGCTAAAACTCTTCTACTTTCAATCTCAGGACGGACTTTTTCACATTCATCTCTTCAAAGCACACCTTCCGTATCACCTCCACAATTTCCACCCATCTACATCCGTTCTTCAACTGTTTCACATCAGTCCTCAAGACTGAAACCCACATCAGTCCTCTAGGGATTGAACCTACATCAGTCTCAAGACTGAAATCCCACATCAGTCTTCAAACTGAATTCAATACATCAGTCCTCTAGATCTTAACACCTCAGTCCTCTAGACTGGAACCCACATCAGTCTTCTAAACTGAATCCTAACACATCAGTCCTCAGACTGAACTTAACACCTCAGTCCTCTTCAGACTGAACCCACATCAGTCCTTTCAGACTGAAACCCACACTGCCTTCTAAACTAACTTAACACATCAGTCCTCTAGACTGAATTTAACACATCAGTCCTCTAGACTGAACCCACATCAGTCTTCTAAACTGAACTTAACACATCAGTCCTCTAGACTGAACTTAACACATCAGTCCTCTAGGGACTGAACCTGCCATCAGTCCTCTAGACTGGAACCTAACATCAGTCTTCTAAACTGAACTTAACACATCAGTCCTTCATGACTGAACTTAACACATCAGTCCTCTAGACTGAACCCACACAGTCTTCTAAACTGAATCCTAACACACAGTCCTCTGTAGACCGAACTTAACACATCAAATCCTTCAGGACTGGCACATCAGTCCTCTAGACTGAACCCACATCAGTCTTCTAAACTGAACTTAACACATCAGTCCTCTAGACTGAACTTAACACATCAGTCCTCTAGACTGAACCCACATCAAATCCTCTAGACTGACCATTCACACATTCTTTTATTTCGATCCTTGAACGCCAAACCTTCACTTCAATCCTCTAGACGGACTTTTCACATCCATCCTTCAAAGCACACCTTCCGCATCACCCTCCACACCGGACTCGTCCACATCCGTCCTTCTAACTGCTCCTTTCACATCAGTCCTCTAGACTGAACCCACATCAGTCCTCTAGACTGAACTCACATCAGTCCTAGACTGAACCTTAAACATCAGTCCTCAAGACTGAACCCACATCAGTCTTCTAAACTGAACTTAACACATCAGTCCTCTAGACTGAACTTAACATCAGTCCTCTAGACTGAACTTAACACATCAGTCCTCTAGACTGAACCCACATCAGTCCTTTAGAATGAACTTAACACATCAGTCCTCTAAACTGAACTTAACACCTCAGTCCTCTAGACTGAACCCAGATCAGTCCTCTAGACTGAACTTAATACCTCAGTCCTCTAGACTGAACCCACATCAGTCCTCTAGACTGAACCCACATCAGTCCTCTAAACTGAACTTAACACATCAGTCCTCTAAACTGAACTTAACACATCAGTCCTCTAAACTGAACTTAACACATCAGTCCTCTAAACTGAACTTAACACATCAGTCCTCTAAACTGAACTTAACACATCAGTCCTCTAAACTGAACTTAACACATCAGTCCTCTAAACTGAACTTAACACATCAGTCCTCTAAACTGAACTTAACACATCAGTCCTCTAAACTGAACTTAACACATCAGTCCTCTAAACTGAACTTAACACATCAGTCCTCTAAACTGAACTTAACACATCAGTCCTCTAAACTGAACTTAACACATCAGTCCTCTAAACTGAACTTAACACATCAGTCCTCTAAACTGAACTTAACACATCAGTCCTCTAAACTGAACTTAACACATCAGTCCTCTAAACTGAACTTAACACATCAGTCCTCTAAACTGAACTTAACACATCAGTCCTCTAGACTGAACCCACATCAGTCCTCTAGACTGAACCCACATCAGTCCTCTAGATAGTAGATAAGATGTCAGGGAAATGAAAACGAAAGAATTTCTTGCTGTGAGAATGAAAGGTAACATTAAAATGAGATGGGAGAAATGTTCTGTCGTTCTGCTGAACATTAATCTTTAGGGAGTAGCTGTTCTTTCGTTCTTCATTCTTTCACTCTCTGATATTATTAGCACCCCACTTTTTCTCTTTTCTATCTTTCCAGTCACCGGCATAAAGAAAAACCCTTTCCCAATCTTCCCTCAATGTAGATGATCCATCAGGACACCTTTTTTAGGTTTAATGACGGAGCTACAAGTCCTCGTACCCCTGCAGATAACACTGCACTGACTGCAGTTTCATTTGCATCATTTTCAATATGAGTTCATAAATAATCACTTTCAGACTTGTCTTGGTTATTTGGCGAATTAGGCGCTATCAGTTTCTTTGGGTGTAAGATGAAGGTCACCACTCACTTTATGAACGCAGATCAGGAATCATCCAGGCTTCTGGTGTGTGTTCAGGGATGGGCAGAAAGCTCTGTTACAACAAAGGATATGAGCAATCCCAAAAAGTCACACTGGCAGTGTACCTGGCGTGCTTCAACATGCTGCATCCTTATTTTACCACTAGCTGCTGGAGATTTTCCAGAGTGCAAATATCTCAGTGCCTACATCATTACCAGGAAAACGTCTTGCTCCATGAAGTGTTTATAGGATTACACTGGAAGAACATCAAATCTACACCACTTTCCTGCTATATATTAGTAGTGAAATGATCTGATAGACTTGCTGTTAAAACTTCTGACACCCTGTTTCATAACTTACGATCTACAGAACTGTGCAGAACTCTTCCCCCCTCCCACAGTAGTTCAGTAATTTGTGTACAAACACACGTAAATCCAGTCTAAATGCAAAGAGAGTTTCATTCTAACCAGCTTTAAAGTCAATATTCACCACCACCACCGTTATTCTTCAGCACAGCCTCAACTCTCTTAGACCAGCTCCTTTCTTTAAGTCATCTTCAGGAACACTTCTCCAGGCTTCATGAAGGACATCCCAAAGCTCTTCTTTGGACGTCGGATGCCTTTTGTTTTCTCTGTGCAGATGATCCATCACTGCTTCTGAAAATGAGAAACAAAAACTTTGTCCTTCAGGAAGATCTGGAGAAGTGTTCCTCAACAAGACATTAATCATACAAGAAGGTTTGGCTTGCTGGAAGCAAAATATGAAGGAATAAGGTGTGTTTTAAGACTTCTGCATAGTAATGGATAAGATTAATCTTCACTTCACAGGCCTTTCCAATGTCCGCAATAAATTCCACCAACAATGGCCCTCACAATGAGACCTGGAACATCTCTTTCATCATCGGCACTGTCATCCTGTCTATCGTCTTCTTGATTGGTGTCCCTGGGAACCTCTTCATCATCTGGAGCATCCTGGCCCGTGCACGCAAGCGCTCCATCCCCACCCTGCTGATCCTCAACCTGGCCATCGCCGATGGCACCGTCATGTGCCTCACCATATTCTTCCTGATCTACCTCGCCAAACAGAAGTGGGTATTCGGCCTGGTGATGTGCAAGCTGCTGTTCTACTTGTGCAACACCAACATGTATGCCTCCATCATGCTGATCATGCTGATGAGCCTGTATAGACTCGTGGCTGTGCGGTGGCCCCACCGCATCCACTTCTTCACCCGTCGCAAGTTTGTCCTGGCTGTCCTCGCGGCACAATGGCTGCTCGTCTTCACTCTAGCCTTACCGGTTCTAATCTTCAGGAAGGAACAGATGAATGACAAAGGACGATTGCTTTGCGTACACAACCACACGGAGACCAACCAAGTATGTATTACTAATCATTTTAATTCTTTTCTGGAGGGCTGCACACGTTCACTTCTAACTCACTAAACCTGGTGATCACAGGATGAATCAGGTGTGTCTTAACTACAAAGACAGTCCCCCTGGAACAACTTGGGGTTAAGGGTGCTCAGGTAGTGCTACCACTACACCACCGACACCCCTGAAATACATCCACTGCATCTCAATCACCCTCGTTTCTCACTAACATGCTCATTGATTTAATGAAGATACAAGCCTGTAGTGCATGGTCCTCCTGTCTTCTAGACATTATACATTTATAGCATTTAGCAGTTCCTGATTACAGGGACAGTCCCCCTGCAGCAACTTGGGGTTCAGGGTTTTGCTCAGAATCCTCAGAAACAAGATTCAGGTACTGTTTTTAACCATGCTAACAGGTAGGCTAACAGTCCATGGTTCCAGATAACAGTCAAGTCGTACAGTGTAGGAACCACATAAGTCTACTACACAAGGTTCGATGTGTGTTGGCATTTAAAAGGTAGACTAACATTTCTTCCTCCAGTGCTAAAGCTAATTGGCTGAGGTTTTAAATTAGGGTTTGATTAAAGTCTTAAAGTATGATGACATTTTTAGACCATATTTAAGAGACTTTGCCAATGTATAAAAGTTTACTCCAAACGCACACGATTGATAGTACCCTAGTAGAGCTTTACTTTCTCTTTTGTTTAGCCTTTAATTTAATTCAACTTTATTGTCTCCTTAGTGATTCAATACTTTTTCTTACCGTTAATCCTGCCGGTGATGCACTTTAAGCAGCTAGCTGCATAAAAAAGGCCCAACACATTGTTGATAATTAATTAACTAACTAATTAAAATACTAACTAAGGCTCCAAAATCTATTGTCTGTTATCATTATTTCGATTTTCATCTCTGCAATTCTGATATAGCAAAAAGCTGCAATATGCAAATGAACCTCTGACCAATCCGTGTTTTTGACCAATCACAGCTTCAGATTAGTGTTCTTGGTGTTTTGATGAATCCAAGTGTTTGTGTTATCCAGCAAATGCCACATTATTTAGCCCCCAGGATCAGAAGGTTGTGGGTTCAAAGCCCAGACCAGTAGGTTGCCCTGAGGTACCTTTGATCAAGGTACTGGGTTAGGGTAACCCTAGGTCCCCATCTCTGCTCACCGGGTGCTGGATATGTCTCCCCCTGCTGTACGGTGTGTGTGAATTGACTACAGATGATGTGTTTGGTTATGGTTCACCGTGTTCACAATGACTTATAGTCACTTTCACTTTTCCATTTTCATTTGTTGTTTATGTCCCACTATTGAATCACCAGTGTGTTTATATTTATTCCAGACATCAAACTGCAATTGCAAAATGTGTGTGTATATATATATCGTGCAGCCCCCACCCTGTCCTGTCCTGTCCTGTAGACATAGTTCACATTCAGTCTAATCAGAATGTGAAAATGTATCACTGTTGACCTCATCCTCTCCTCAAAGAAGCAGAAATCTCTCTGATTCGGAGTAAACGTTCACTTTATCTTGACCCAGACTGTGTTGTTGTCCGACCTGAGCAGGTGTTATTTCAGTATGTGACGGAGACGGTGGTGGGCTTCATCATCCCGTACGGAATAATACTGAGCAGCTACATGTGCATCCTCTGGCGCCTCAAACAGACCAAGTTCAAAACAATCCGCAGTGAGAAACTGATCCACGCCATCATCATCACCTTCGCCATTTTCTGGCTGCCTTACCACGTCATCAACATCGTCCAGGTGAGACTTCACTCCCATTGGATGGATGCGTTCGGTTTCTAACCAATTTACACAATAAATGAGAGAATTTCTGTCATTTACAAATCGAACATTTCACCGTTGTCTGTTTTGACAGGTGGTGGCTTCGTGTGCTCCTGGGGGATCGAAGGACACGTATGCCATGGTTTTCTAAATCTTGTGTGAAAGTTTGGTCAAAAGAAGATGTTTGTGGTTTTCTTACTAACAGCGTGTTTTGGTTCTGTTTGTTGTTCGTAAAGGTGTAATTTAGCAGATAAATCTGTGGCCTGTTTCGTTCATAAACTCTCAAAATGTGTAGCTGTGTTGAGAGAGCAAGGTCGAAGTGATGACACTAGTACCTTGATGTGGAACCAACGACTAAACTCTACCTTTGTTTTCTCCTCGCCAGGCTGAAGATTTGGGAATCGTGGCGCCCGGTGACTTCTGCCCTGGCCTTCATCAGCAGCTGCGCGAACCCCGTGCTCTACACCTTCGCTGGACGCTCGTACATTAAGGCCGACGGCCTGGCCTTCATGGCGCATCTCTTCGAGAGCAATTCCAGCGACTGTAACAGCAGGAACACCGAGCACACCGTCCTGGAGCGAATGAAGATCAGGCTACAGAACTCCCAGAATTCCAACAGCGTTCCAAAATGAAGCGCAGGAGTCCAAAAAAACGGACCTACTGCACGTCTCCTTTTCCAGTTCAGTTTAGGGCAGCATCGTCCTGCTGTGTTGTTGGCAAAATTATCCCTAAAAAAAGACTTTTCCACGTCAACAATTTGGGCACCCTGTTCCATAACAACCATCCCACAGACCCGCTGTCGTGACAGACTATGTTCATTATTAAAACAGAGTCGGATTAACGAAACCTGCACCCTGAAATGTCTTGACATCACACGATTTGGCGAAAAGAGCCCGCTACATCAGTGGACACAAAGTGTCAAGACACAGTGTATCATGTTATGCAATTTTTATTTCAGTGTTGTTTCTAGAATAAAAGCATGCTTTTATTTTGTTGTTGTTTGAGAAACGCCATCGTCCTTTTCTCCTGCAGATGAGGCTCAGGACTGTCCCTTGATGACTCAAAGCCTCAAAAGGCCTAAACCAGGGGTCGTCAACCTGCGGCTCTTTCATCCTTGTGTTGCGGCTCCCTGTGGCTTTGGAAAATAAATAAATAAAAATTTAAGTGTATTATATTTCCATTCGTTGTTTTTTTTTAATGTAATTTGAAATTTGAAGATTATTGTGATTTTGTAATAGTGCATGTTTTTTTCAATTTATTTTTTAATTTCAGGTCGATGCTCCGGTAGCCCACCAGTGATGAAAGGATTATGGCATGCTGCAATTTTAGTTTACTGCATGTATACTTTAGTTTTGGCTTTTTATTTCATTTGAAAGAGACCTTCAACTCAGCGTGTTTTTTTACAAAGTTCTAAATAATGTTTTCTTTGCAGAAATAAAATTTCACAAGCAACATAATAGCCTATTTCTTTAATGCATAACATAAAAGTAAAAAAACATATGCAGTGTTATCTTCATTTTAATTGTCAAAAAGGATTTGCGGCTCCCGGTGCTTTCTCTTTTGTGGAACCTGGGTCCACATGGCTCTTCGAGGGTTAAAGGTTGCCGACCCCTGGCCTAAACAGAGGTCAGCTTGACTTTACGTGAATTTGATTATATGTTATAATAAATTAATGCAACAGTAAAGTCTGCTCACCGGCGAGCACAGCGCTGATCTTCTGCAGGGTTCTGTCTGGATCACTGTTGTGTAATCGGACATGTTTCATCAAAGATGAGCTTCAGTGTTTTAATGATCGTTTCTTCACCACGTCGCTTTGGCTCCAGTGAAACAGACGGGCTGCGTCCCAAACCACTAAATACTGCGGCGGTGCTGGACAGGGACCTAAAACTTGGTCTGTTCTCAGATCTTTATTCTTCTGTTGATCAGTGATCTGGAGTTCCGTCCTAAGGGTTCTTGCACTCAGTAGCTCTGACTGAAAACTATGAATAACTTGTCCATTTTAGTGTGCTGTGGACAGGGATGAAGGGGTTAAATTTAAGTTTCGTTCTGGTTATGTGGACACATAATGGTTCTGTGTATGATGTAGGACGTGTGGATCAATTCCAGAGGAATTAAACATCAACAAGGTAGTTTGGTTTGCAAAATGGTTCACACAAATCCCTTCCTGCCTTTGAGAGACGTCCAGAGACGTCCTGAGGTCCAGCATGGTTAATAAAATCTGCCCACTGTGCCGTTTGGACACATGACGTCTGAATGAGTCAGGCTGGGCGAGAACATCAAAGCTTTATGAGCTGCACATCTTCTCTGAGACTCCAAGAGGTGACAAAAATGTCCCATTTAACATTTCGGCATGAGGAGAACTCATAACTCCGAGAGTTTATAAGGCCACACTGTGGACGGCCGAGTGTTTACACCTGGAACAGGAACAGGGGGTCATTTCAAGAGCCCAAATTATGGAAGAGCTAATTTTCTGTTTTCTTTTTTTATATAAATGACTTTTGTAAATGGACTATAACATTCTGCTGTTTTGAAATCACTGTTCACAAACTGTCAACAGACTTACAGCAGCTTAGCTCCTCCCACTCAGGCTGAAGTTATAAATGCTGTTACCCATACTGTCTTTTTTTAAGAGGTACAGCCAATCAGAGCTCATTAAATCAGTCTTAAAGGCACAGTATGGTTAATTCCGAGAGATAAAAAGAACAATGGCATCAAACTAATTAGAACCTTTTTGGGTGATTAAAATTTCACAAAAATATGTCACAGAAAATTATTTACAGATTTCAAGTTTACTATTTTGAGAAAACCTTCCAGGCACCATTGGTGCTTTTACGCAAGTTTGGACAAGAAAAATAATTGGACGTGACAAAACATCAGTTATAAAAATCACAGCACTGTGATTCATCACAAAAACTTTAATAGAACAAGTTGCACCCTCACATTTCTGTAAATATGTTATTGTATCTTTTGATGGGACGACACTGAAGACAGGACACTCTGATCCAGTGTAAAGTAGTCGGTGTGTTCAACAGTGTAAAGTCACTGTCCCCTCAGAATAACTCAACACAGACATTAATGTCTAAACCACTGGCAACAAAAGTGAGTTCACCCCAGAGTGAAAAATGTCCACATTGTGCCCAATTAGCCATTTCCCTCCCCGGTGTCGTTAGTGTTACAAGGTCTCAGGTGTGAATGGGAAGCAGGTGTGTTAAATTTGGTGTTCTCGCACTCTCTCTCTCTCTGGTCACTGGAAGTTCAACACGGCACCTCAGGGCTAAGAGGATCTCTTAGGATCTGAAAAACCGACACTCTGAAACTGAGCTGCCCAGATCACTGAGGGAACCATGAAGAACGATATGTTCTGTAACAGAGCCTGATCCCCTCCCTTCAGAAACTGGACCACAGGGCAGTGTTCCAACATAACGACCCCAAACTCACCAAGACGGGCACCGCCTCGCTAAAGAAACAGAGTGAAGGTGCTGGACTGTCCAAGCAGGTCTCCAGACCTAAACCCCACTGAGCATCTGTGGAGCTTCCTCAAACGGAAGGTTGAGGAGCACAAGGTCAACAACATCCACCAGCACCGTGATGTCATGGAGGAGTGGAAGAGGATTCCAGTTGTGACCTGTGAAGTTCCAGTAAACTCCATGCCCAAGAGTTCAGGAAAATAATGGTGGCCACACTAGATATTGACACGTCAAGCACAATGTGGACCTTTTTCTCTCTGGGGTGAACTCACTTTTGCTGCCAGTGGTTTAGACATTAGTGTGTTATTCTGAGGGGACAGTAAATTTACTGTTCTACAAGCTGCACACCGACTACACTGGATCAGTGTCCCATCTTCAGCGTCATCCCATCATAAGATCTAATATTCACACAGATGTGGGGTGCACTCACTTGACTGTATTTGTATAATGTAAAGAAAAAAATCACTTTATTTGGCCAATTTTAACCAGAAAGCATTAATAAAACCAGTTATGCATTTAAATCATTTCACACAATCACGAGCCGCTAACTTGACAAGCTGAAACAATCTGAAAACGGAAGCGCTAAAGATTCTTTAGACGGGCACAGCTGGAGTAAAATCAAAACACTTTATAAACACGACACACCGCTCTACCAGTCCGTCTTCAAGAAGTGGGACCATCAGGGAGGAAAACCTGGAATTAGGATGAAATCTGAAATAATGAACGAGGCACAATTTCAACGTTTGATCAAGTTTATTTATAAAAGCAGCTTCACACTCGTAACGTGAACAAAGAACCGAAACCCGAGACTCCACTCCAGCAATCAGACTTTCATTCTTGAGATCCGGTGAGCTTTGAAGAACACAAGCAAGATTCTTCCATTCCCCCCCCAAAATGTCACAAAAACCAAAGTGAAGAATTAAACATCTCCGGTCACTGACCCGCGGCGTGGCTGGGACCACTACCAGCGCGCCTCAGATTTCATTTTACTAATTAGTCCTATTCTGTCCCAGTATATAAAAAAAACTTCTTGAAATACACTACATTATCTCCCAAAATAAAATTTTAAGTCTAGATTAAAATATTTTTATATGTACATGAACAACATTTATATGTAAATCTTTCATAATCATGAAGTTGAACAAATGCATGAACAAAAATTACTTTAAACATTACTTCGAGTTTGGACAAAATCCATTTCCTAAGTTAGGGTCCAGTGATGGTGAAGAACTAATTAAAAAAGCGTCGTTACGCTGCAGGAGTCCAGTATTAACACCAATAGTCCTCTTTAAAAGGACACATTTCTTTAAAACCATTTTCCCTCCAAAATATAAACCATTCTAAAATTTAATACAAATACTGATTGCACATCCAAAGAGGGGACGCAGGAAGAACGTCCCAGCCGGTCTCCGGCTCTTACCTCGGTCTCAGGACGGCGTCCTGTTAAAGAGAGGCAGGATTAGATCTGCAGTCTGCAAAAAAATGTAAAACCTGCTCAGAAGTGAAGCAGCCCGTCTTTCAGAGCATGTAAATAATCAGCGGCTTTTCAGGTGAAACACGGACAGACATGCAGCTCATCATCAAGACGGGGGCTCAGGTAAAGTGACCGTGCTCACCTTTACACCGTGGGACGGTCCGGTCCAGTCCGGTCCTGCAACAAACAAGGAAACACTTCCACAATCAGATTTATACTGATTCAGTCATGACAATTAAACAGGAACGTACTGGGCTCTGTCCTCCAGCATCTCCATGTCTTCCTCTCACACCGTCCCCCTGCTTGTCCTCACCACATACATAAACATCCTTTTTGTCCTTCCTCTTCTCTTCCCTGGCAGCTCCATCCTCAATATCCATCTCCTGATACTCATCTCTGGACATGTCCAAACCAACCCTGTCTTCAATTTGTCTCCAAACCATCCAACCCAAGCTGTCCCTCACTTACACTCATCCCTAATCCTGTCTGTCCTCGTCACACCCAACAAAAACACAACTCAGCATCTTTAACTCAGACACCTCCAGCGCCACCACCATCTGTAACCCGTATAACATAGCTGGTCTCACTAGTGTCTCCAACCTTTAACCACCAAGAGGCTGGAGAGGCTCATTAGCCTCCTGTGATCTCGCTCCTGAATTAGAGCGGCGCTGGATCGTCCCGATCAGAGCAGTTTGAGTGTAATCAGTGAAATCAGGTGAAACACGGACTGCAGATCATCATCTCGGGATCAGACAGCGCCGCCGGGTGTCCCACACGGCCGAGATTAACCCTTCAAACCGCCACTAAAGATTTAACCAGCCTAAAAATCTCAGTGGGCATGTGGTTCCTAAATCAAATCCCTCTGAAAATGAGTCAGGTTATAAAAACATTACAAAACCTCACTTTCAAACACAAACGATCAGAGTAGCCCCTCAACCTCCGGAGTCCTTCTGCGTCAGGAACCGGCTTCGCTTAAGCTTTACAGGTCATCGCAGCATCATAAGGGTTCGAGCACCAGCAAAAAGGATTAGTGCATTAGAACCTCAAAGGCTAAATCACCCCCCCCCCCCCAGTATAACTACTGACTTAAAGGCTCATTTTTCAGCATGATGGGTTAATATTGCATTTCAGGCACCATTGAGCAACTTCCCTCATCAATAAAGTCTGATTCATCCTCCAACATAAAGGATTTACATCAGGACAGGCCGATTTCACCACTGAGGACACATTTTCAGAAATTCATGTTTGCTGCATTCTAGCACTTCATCCATCAGCATTTATAATAACACAAGCTTTAAGTGATTAATACTGATGTTAATTAACTCCATAAAGAGGCTTTATAATCATTCTAAGACCTCCTACCACCACAAATCCCATTTTAACCCCCAAAATTGCTTTTTTTTAACCAGAACGCTTCATGGAACATCTAACGGTGTTTAATCTAGAACACAGAACTTGAAGCTGTAGCTGGACACGAAGAGGAATCCTAAAATCCAGAGTTTATTCATTACTTTCAGAAAGTAACTCAGCTGCGCCCCTGGCGGTCAGTCTCAAAAGATGCACCTGCTGAGCGCAGGACAGAATTAAAGGTTTATTTTCAATTCCTCACCGTCTTCTTCTCCAGAGCCTTCCGGCGGTGTGTCCAGGACTCCTGGTGTCCACTGTCCCCGTGTTCCTGCTGAGAGAGAGAGAACAGGTTAAGAGAGAGGAGGAGGAGGAACCGGGCAGCGTATCAAACCCACCACCCTTTATAATAAACACACCGCGAGGACGCAGCCTGGCCAAAGGAGACGATTCAGACACGGGACAGACCGCGCGCGCACACCCGTCCCATGTCCGCGCGACCTCCGAAAGAAAGTATCGGCCCACGTGCTCCCGCTTTATTAACCACGTGCGCGCGCCCCCGCCTTTACTCCGCCCCCTAATGATGAGGCGAAGAAACTAATAAATAAAAAACTCATTAATTAATTAACATACCGCACGCACGCGCCTTTTCAGTTAATGAATGTGCACGCGTGATTACTAGCGCGTATAAAGTCATTTATTTCTAACTTGTTTCTAAAAAATAATTAAACAGAAATAAAAAAAACTAAATAAAAGTTCAAGTAAGGGCCGACAAAAATGGGCTGCTTACCAAAGATTTGATTTTATTTTAATGTAAGCTCATTTTATTTTTGTAACCAGTAAAGTCTCCATTTTGTGTCTTTTAATCTTGTGCTTTTCAGTTTTTTTTATTCATGACTAATTAATCTACACTCGTTTTAAATCTAATCCTGTTCATACTATAAATAATCGTTCACATACTTTTTCTTCTAAATTTACACCCAAGTTTAACCTGTTTTATTTAATTTCCTCGTCAGTATAGCTGGCCACAGTTTGCCTTAATTACTTTTCTGTTTCATTTTTAGTGTTTAGGTTTATTCAAGATATGTAAAAAATTTATTATTTCTACCTACGCATGGTCCGCTACAAAAGAATACACTAAAATGTATATAGTATAACATTTATTGAGACATTTATAGGTATAATTTTATTTAGAGCTAATTGTAGTTCAATAGCGTCATAAAACTACACGTCCCATAAACCCCAGCTCTTCCGCCTAGCTAATGATAAACTAGCCGTCCTGAAAGGGTGCCGAATCGCAATTAATTGAACCGTTAGTGATTCCGCACAGTTGCTTATTTTACGTTTTATTGAAATCACAACTTTTAGAGTGCATGTGCCGCTGTTTGGGTTTATTATTTAGCTTACATTCGCAGTTAGCCTGCTTGATATCGCTAGCTAGGTAGCCCCCAGAGTACCCGGATGAGAGGACGCTGATTGGCCCACCTGAACCCCGCGTTGCATTTATGAATATGTAGTTTTTTAAATTTTTTTTTATTAAAAACGCTTTAAAAAGAACTTTTAAAAAAACTGACATTTTAACACATTGTAAGCCGGATATATAACCTCATACTAATCTGACAACGATGTGGTAAATATGAAAAACGTGATTTGAATAATATTTTCTCCGCGTTGTGTAAGTCACCGCGCACCTGGGTCACGTGACGAGCTCCAGCAGGGTCAACATTGTTTGAAAACATTAAATTGAGGTTAAACTGCTCGGCAGAGGACGTCCCTGTCTCCTGTCCACAGCATGAGAGTCCTGGTCGGTGAGTTTATCGATGACACATCGTTTATGTGGCTAAAAGCAAGGTTCTCACTAATGCAGCTCTTTTTTGGTGAACTGGTTGTGTAACTGACATCATCACACGTTGTGTTATTGCTATAATAAAGGATTAATATTACACCATAAGACTGAACATCAGTTCTTTATATATATATATATATATGTCAAGGTTTCATTAATCAGTATAAAGGATTAATGTTACACTGTTAGGCTTCATTTATGAGTATTAAAGGATTAATATGTCAAAGTGTCATTCATCAGTATAACAGTTTTATTCAGGTTGAGTTTGGGTTTTAATGTTTGATGGTGAATTTATGATGAGTTTGCTGTCCTTCAGGTGGAGGGTCAGGGTTCGTGGGACGAGAACTCACCCGCCTCCTGAGGAGCAAAGGTCATGAGGTCACCATCATCTCCAGACAGCCAGGTCCGGGCAAGATCACCTGGGTATGATGACCAGGCACTGAATCCACACTCAGAGGCCCAAAGTAATGGTCTTCATGCCTTTCCACACATTTATTAACTGGGAAGACTGTAGGGATGTGTACCTATGGGGCAGTCCTCAAATTATACGAGCAGTGATTCGCTCATGGATGAAATGGCGTAGGACACACTCAGGGTGTGTGTGTGTACGTGTACATTATGTGCAGTCTGGTTGCACTTCTCCAAATAAGCTCCTATAGGCTTTTTAAATAGCTTACCAGTCAGGTGAAGGGCTGGTGAAGGGCTGGTGAGGGGAAACTAGCATCATATCAGCTTATTCATTTACTGTTTCTGTGCTTCTGCTTTTCAGGCTGATGTCAAATCTGGTGGCCTCCCACCGTGCGAGGGGGCAGTGAACCTGGCTGGAGAAAACATCATGAACCCCCTGAGATGGTCAGTCGGCATACGCATCAGCTACCAAACCAAACTGGCCAATAAAAATGAGCCACAGCAATAAAATGCACCATATTTCAAAGCCAGGATGTTCAGTCGTTCTGCTCAGTCTGAGGTTTATGGGTTTACTGTCTCTACAAACATCAACTAAACTTCAGACTTTATACACAACAGGGTTTTCAGCAGCTGATCTAGAATCAGTACTAAATACGTAGGAATCTGATCCCAGATCAGTCTGAACAGCAGAGCTGGGGCTTTTCTGGAGTTTAGTTGATGTTTGTAGAGACAGCAGGTCCTACTGTGTCCTAAACCACACCCACAAGTCTGATCCACCTTCATGAAGAGCTGTTTTGGGGAGAAAGGATTTGGGTGACTATTGACTTCTAGTGTTTGGTTCTGGTGGAAAGCTGGGTAACCCTGTGAACCCACAGGTGGAACGACAGCTATAAGAGGGACTTGTTCTCCAGTCGGGTGGACACTACAAGAACTTTGGCTCGGGCCATCGCTGCCTCCCCGTCGCCTCCTCGTTCCTGGGTCCTGATCACAGGAGTGGGTGAGTGGGATCGTGGCCTGGCACGGTTTTTCCTCCATGTCCTCTGTCTCGTCTTGTCTTTGATGGCTACCCTTCCTTCACAGCCTGTTACAAACCCAGCCTCCAGAGTCAGTACACAGAGGACAGCGAGTGGACGCCCTTTGACTTCCTGTCCCGCCTGGTGAAGGAGTGGGAGGATGCCGGACGGCTCAGTGAAGCCGCTGCTCAGACCACCAGACAAGTCGTCGTGAGAGCAGGTGATCCAAGAAACGCCAAATAAGGGTTACTGAGCCCCAAAATCCTGAACGCCACAGCTGTTGCTTTAATGTGTTTATTTATATTTTAGCAACTTGACTCGTATCGTTTTGGCCTGAAGACAGATGTGTTTAAGAACAGACACACAATCAGAAAAGGCAAAAAAAATAAACTCACTTTTGTGCCCGTAACTCTGAAAATGAACATATTTCATTCACAAACTTTTATTTGTGTCTGTTTGATGTCCGTTTGTCCTCCGTCGGATCTTCTTAATGGTCACCATCTGGCTCACAGAGACTGTAGTGGCTGTCTCCTCCCACTAGATTGGTCTCAGAGCGAAATTGACTTAAATTTCACTATCCTGTTGCAAGGTGGATGTCATGGTGATCCAGGTGTTCGCTATGGTGTTGCTAGGTGTATTCCAAGGTGTATTTCACTTTTTTCACATTTTTCTTCTGTTCCTTTTTCTCTGACAGGTGCGGTGTTGGGACGGGACGGAGGTGCCATGAAGCAGATGCTGACCCCGTTCTGGCTGGGTGTGGGTGGTCCCCTGGGCTCGGGTCGTCAGCCTTTTCCTTGGATCCATGTCTCGGACCTGGCTGGGATAATCCTCCACGCTCTGGAGACCCCCAGCTCGGCCCCCTCCACAAACCCGGAGGTGTATAACGGGGTCGCGCCGGCGCTCAACACCAACTACGAGTTCACGAAGGAGCTGGGACGGATCCTGCGGAGACCCACCCTGTTCCCCGTCCCCGGGTTCCTCATGGACGCCCTGCTGGGCACGGAGAGAGCCGTGATCCTCACACAGGGTCAGAAGGTCGTACCCAAGAGGACTCTGGAGTCCGGGTTTCAGTTTCGGTTCCCAGATCTTCCCTCAGCCCTGAGAGAGATCGTGGGCTATTAGATCGAAGACTTAAGGCCAGTTTCACGGACCTGGATTTATTATGAACCTCACAGCCAACGGGTTTCACTGCAGAGTCTTTTCCAAAATAAAAGTCTGATTTACTGCCATTGAATCTTCACGACGTACCTTTCATTTCCCAGTCCATCAAAAATATGCAGTTTTTGATGCTTTTTTTTTTTTGTCATTAAACTTTATTTCGAGTATTTTGCAGTTTAGTCCCACCCATCCATGGTGAAGGCAGCCAATCAGAACAGATTCCACTTGAATAAAAAATCACAGCATGTTCAGAATCATATAAAAATGAAGTATTGCTGTCTTTAGGCATCTTTGGGGGGGGAATAAAATACAAATCTTTAATTTACTGATGTTTGATTGCAGCTGAAGTGCAATTGTTTTCAACAGAAATCCAGCCTCTACAGAATTATTCATTCTCCAATCCACTTATCTGGGATTCTGGGATGGATAGAATTTTATAGAATAGAATCTGTTTGAACTGTGATTCAATTAAAAAAAATTCAATCTTCAGGCGGCTTTCAGCCACAGTCTGGGTCTGAGGAGGTGGTCTGATAAGAAGCTGCAGTGAGAGGTTCAGAGGAGTTTTATTTCAGAAAACAAAAGTAAATCGGAGTCCATGTTTATGGCTGTAAGTCCTTTTAAAGTCCATGTTCTGGAGCGTCTCTTCCTCCGATCTTCTGCCGTTCCCCAAAACCTGGTCACTGATTCCGGTGGACACGTCCTCCTCGTCCTCGTCCTCGTCTTCTTTCACTTTCTCACCCGTGCGGGTCACTGTGCTTCCTCCGAGCTGATCAGGGGCAGCCGGTCGCCCCAGTCGCTGCTCCGAGCACAGCGGTACGTGTCTCTGAAAGAAGGACATTTTAACGTTACTTCTGGATTTCTCACCACAAAAGTCCATTTTTAAATTCTGTTATTATACACACTGATTTATATCTAGAATGATTATTTTCTCATTTCTATTTCGTTACATCCCAATCAAAGCCCACATGGACAAACGATGCAATTTATTTCATGATGGAGAAAAACGACGGTTACAGGAACGTCATTCACGTTAAATAAACGAATAAAATGGGTTGCTGTGCACTTTATTTATTTACATCCTTTGAAAACATCACGGATTTAGAACATTTTCTGACACTTCTTTAATAATGACACCATTTTTATTTCTTTCTAGTATTTAAAAAGTCTGAGATGTGTTTCAATTAATTCTCTGCCCGTAAACGGAGACCAAGTTAAAAGCATTCATGGTTTTTGTGATGTCACGAAACCCACCAGGTAACAGGAATCTGGGCGTTAAGGACGCTTTGTTTCCTAACGTGCACGAACAGAACCTGAATGTCCCTCACGGACATGAAGACGGTCTGATATTGTTGTTTTATTTTGGAGAAGATTTCGGACTAAAAGTGAACGCGTTCGTGGTGGAGGGACACATGCAGGACAAACTGACTGAGACACGTGGAACTTCACTAAGGGAAGAAAAATCCACACATTTGGGACGTCTGGTTCTGTTCATCAGCACTGGAGAGAAATCAGGACCAAACCCGCTAATGGCGTACTTTCCGTGGTGTCTCGCGGTGACGGCGAGCTGTCGGAGTTCTCCGCCGGAGCAGCAGATCTGGCACTGGACGTGTCGGGTTCTGCGGTGTACCGGAGCGGTCAACCTGCCCCACTGGACACACTGTCTCTGTCCCAACTCCTCCGTGTCCTCTCTGCTCATGATCAGGTAGCTGAACTTCTCCTGCTCCTGCTCACCTTTCTGAGGAGTCAGAGCACAGTTACAGTGAGTGATGGGGGAGAGGGAGGACCACCCTACACACCCAGAGAGAGAGTGGACAGTTCTACTGAGTGATGGGGGAGAGGGAGGACAGTTCTACTGAGTGATGGGGGAGAGGGAGGACCACCCTACACACCCAGAGAGAGAGTGGACAGTTCTACTGAGTGATCGGGCAGAGGGAGGACCACCCCAGAGGGAGAGGACAGTTATAGTGAGTGATGGGGGAGAGGGAGCACCACCCCAGAGGGAGAGGACAGTTATAGTGAGTGATGGGGGAGAGGGAGGACCACCCCAGAGGGAGAGGACAGATACAGTGAGTGATGGGGGAGAGGGAGGACCACCCCAGAGGGAGAGGACAGTTACAGTGAGTGATGGGGGAGAGGGAGGACCACCTCAGAGGGAGAGGACAGTTATAGTGAGTGATGGTGGAGAGGGAGGACCACCCCAGAGGGAGAGGACAGTTACAGTGAGTGATGGGGGAGAGGGAGGACCACCCTTGAGGGAGAGGACAGTTATAGTGAGTGATGGTGGACACTCACCCCAGGTAAAGGCAGGGGGTGGAAAGGCTGGATGAAGTTGCAGGGCAGCTGCTTCAGTATTTTAGGACACGACAGCTGATGAGTGCACTTCACAAAACACAGGGAACACAGAGTTAAATAAACATATACTCTTATAAAATCATTTTTAATCCAAACATTCTAAATATTGTCTATTCTTGTATATAATGAAGATATAATTCATCTTTTTTAGTCATTTATGTGATGCCTTGCAAAATTTTAAATGACATTCTAAAGATATTAAAACTATCAGTATATATTTGCTTAGTTTTAAATTTCTGCGTTATTTGAGAAACAGTCTCTACTCTCTCACTGTGTCTCCAAACCGTCCAACCCTCTCGTCCCTAATCCTGTCCATCCTCGTCCCTCTGGACACAAATCACAGCATGTTTAACTCCGACACCTCCAGCTCAGCCACCTGTCTTTTCATCGCCGTCTCCAACCCGTATAACATAGCTGGTCTCACTACTGTCCTGTAAACCTTCCCTTTCTCTCTCGCCGGTCTCTGTCTGTCACAGATCACTCCTGTCACTCTTCTCCACCCGTTCCAACCTGCCTGCTCTCTCCTCTTCTCCTCTCTTCCACACTCGCCGTTACTCTGAACCGTCCACCCCGAGTATTTAAACTCCTCCCCCTTCACCTCCTCTACTCCCTCCATCCTCACCACTCCGCTGTCCTCACTCTCATTCACACTCATGTATGCTGTCTCAGGGACTATGAATTTGGAAATTTGAAATGTGGCGTACAGGAGCGAAGACCACCGGCCTCCGGGAGTCATGAACCACCTTCTCCTTCTTCTGTGGAGAAAAAAGACACAAAACAAACACATTACACACAAAATCCGAGGCTCCGCTTTTACACCAACTGCTGGGAACCCGGGACGTTCATGTCTCTTCCCAGTGAGAAGGTTGTAGGTTGTCCTAATTCTGACATTAAAGTCAATAACGGTGGACAGCGCTGTTCATGGAATAATGCTTTGCTGTTTTGCTGTTGGGAAACCACGCGATATAAATAATCTGACTCATTTTTGTGCTCGTCATCGTTAATAAAACTAATTATTTGATTATTGTGTCCGCTGTTGTGTTACATTCTGTCCTCACTTCATGAAAGAGTGTTAAGGTGGCATCCTTCCATCATACCTTCAGTAAAACGTCTCTGGCTTCCATTAATATCTGATGTCCCTCCCTCGTTCCATTTTCCACCAGAACCTAAAACATGACGGAGCAGATTTTAAGAAACGAAAACCCTCCCGGCCACTTTATTAGAAACCCCTCTATTAGAGCAGTTAACAGAAGCACACGGTGGGCGTTTCCAATAAAGTGGCCAGTTTAGAGTTAGCACACGGTGGGTGTTCCTAATAAAGTGGCCAGTTTTTGGATGTAAGCTGAACACTTACGAGGTAGGAGCTTGTTTTTCTCCAGAGTGTGAGAACGATCTCCTCTCGGTCTTTCTGAGAGCCCAGCTCTGATAAAGAGAAGGCTGCGACCACCAGGTCCGACTGAACCTACCAGGAAAGAAGGCCACAATTTCAGAGTCACAGCACCTCATCGTTCTGCTCGTGGTCGTGTTTTGTGTCTTAGATTTGCTTCTTCAGCTTTAGTGCCAGAACTCTGAAGAGGAAAGTCCTGTAAGTTGGGACGGTGGGTCCATGGATGGGACTAGTTTGTTCCACAGATGCTGGATGGGACTGAGATGTGGGGAAACTGGAGGAACACCTTGAATTCTTTGTTCCTCAGTCGGTTCCTGGACAGTGTTTGGAGTATGAGGGAGTGTTGTCCTGCCATTATTGGAGACCTTCACCATGAAGGGGGAACTTGGTCTGCAGCGACGCATAGCTGTCAAATTAAAATCCACATGAATTCAGGATCCAAGGTTCCCAGCAGATCGTTATCCAGAGCTTCACACATCCTGATGCCATTTCATCCCCAAACAAGGACACGGGGTGGTGCAGAGGGGACAGCATGGACATTCTGACCTGTCAGCAGCTCCATACACACAGCTGCACTGTGTGTTCTGACACCTGTCTATCAGAACCAGAACTTTTTCAGAACTTTGCGTTCCAGCAGCTCTTCTGTGGGACCAGATGGATTGGTCGTCCCATCATCCTGAGGTTGGTTTCCTGGGTTCTCCTTGTTTGGAGCACGTTTGGTCAGTATTGATCACTGCATACTGGGAACACCCCACGAGACCTTTGGACATTTGGGAGATGTTGTGACTCTCAGATCCTCACACTCGCCCATTTTTCCTACTTCCAACTTCACGTGAGAAGGTCCTGAGTTTGATTCCAGGGTGGGACGATCTGGGTCGTTTCTGTATGGAGTGGACATGTTGTGCCCCTGTCTGACGGTTTCTCCCACCATCCAAAAAAACCCGCATGTCAGGTGGACTGCAGATGCTAAATTGTCGCCCTAGGTGTGTGTGTGTGTGTGTGTGTGTGTGTTTGTCTGACCCTGTGATGGACTGGGGACCTCTCCCCACTTTTCTCCCTTTGAGCTGAGATAGGTCCCAGCACTGCCCGTGTCCCTAATCAGGACAAGCGGCTCAGAAAATGAGTGAGAGAGTGTACATAATATAAAGCGGACGTGTGTGAACTCACCTTTGGAGAAACAGGAAGGAACTGCCGGAAGTAAACATGTTTAATCAGAGCTTCACTGCCTCCACCTGGAACACAAGCAAATACCATCCCAGTTCCCATTTATTCATCTTCAGATTGTTTCATTCTTTACGTTCTTCACGCCATTCTGTACGTTTAAGCACACCTGTGAGGAGCTGCTCGGCCAGGCTGTTCATGGCTCCAGAAGAATCTACACACACATACTCCTTCAGCGAGTCCCCCCAGTGTGCGTGTGAAGCCCTGCGGGACAGACATCCAGTTAAAAAGACACTTAAGATCAGTAAAAACGAAGGAACGCCCCAGTGCCTCCTTCAAAAACGACACTGGAAAACGACAGACGTGATTGGTTCCACAAAGGAAGGCATTAAAGGGCCCATATGTGACATTTTTCACCTCTCAAATCCACCAACACCTCCTTTTTCCTAATTTCTCATTTTCCAGCTTCCACCCATTGTTGCTTCTGTTCCTGATGTATGCAAATGAGCTCTGCTCTGAATGGCTGTCCTCAAGTCCAGCTTCTGGACGGATGTAAAGGTGTTGCTGCTTGTGACATCATAAACACACATTTTTTAAATATTGAGCGCCGTCTTTAAAAAACCGTGGTGGTATTTTTTCTGTGACAATTTGCTAAAATCAGATCATCGGAGGGGGCGGATGTGGGATCGGCTGCGTGGTTGCTGTGGTTCCAGTAACTCCTCTGTGGACCGTTTCTAGAACATCCTCAGGAATAATCATAATTAACATGACTCCGCCCCCTGGCGCCCCTGGAGTCATTCTCACCAGAGCGCCGTGCCGAGTCCGGAGCCGAAGTCCAGCAGAGAACGAGGCGAGAACGACGGATCCCTCTTCTTTATCTGGAAGAGAAGAATTTAGAACTGAGCCAAGAGCTAAAGCTACTGGGTGTAACATGTCAAGTGAAGGTGAAAGTGACTATCGGTCATCGTGAACACAGTGAACCACGACCAAACACATCCTCTGTTTTCAACACACACACACCGTCCAGCAGGGGGCGGACTTATGCAGCATGCGAGGAGCAAGTATGGGGACGGTACCTTGATCAAGGGTTTCTCAGGGGAACCTGCTATTTATTTGTAGGTATATATAAAAATGATATTAATAATATTAAAAAATTATTATTATGTGCAAAAAAGAATATGTATATGCACTTTTAAGCTATATAAAAATAAGAAGAGTGCTCTGTAATAGAGTATAACTGAACAAAAACCCTCTTTTCTGTGTTTCTCAGAAACAAAATCGAGTCTTTTTCTTGGGATTTTCTCCAAACTGTCCCTTCAGTACCTCGTTTAAGGCTCTCAGGACGGCGGCGTATCCTCCCGCCAGCCTGGACGCCGCGTACACCACGCCCAGCTCCGCGTCAAACCTGTCCGCCGGAAAAGACGGTGAGGACGAGGCGAGACACACCAGGAGAGAAAAGGAGAGAAAAGGAGACTCGTATCCGAACCTCAGAGGCAGCCAGTGGTACGTCGTCTTCCTCAGCTCGGACAAAACCTTCCTCCGGATTTGGGCTTCAGAGGCGCCTTCGTCTCCACCTGAACAGAAACTCATCTTTATGAGCTCAGAAAAAGGAAAAGGAATGAAAAGGAACGGAAAACTGAATCCGTTTAAATACATCTCTAGAAATAAAAGGCTCGAAGTGTGTGAGTACGGCTAAAGTTCCACTTCAGGGACAGCCAATCAGAAAAGAGATCCTTTGCATATTTCGGGGGCCATAACAGATGCAGCCTGTCTGATGGAGCGACAGAAAGGCGTGTAGGAATGAACGAGTGAATTTCGATACGGTTGTTCCACAAACTCACGAAACAAGAGATCACAAAGGAAACTGAGACGGAGGGAACGTGTTAAACTTGGGCCTCTTTTGATCAAGACTGGCCAAAAGTAACCGGACTGGTATCACCTGGAGATCTGATCAGCTTGAGACGTTTGACAGTATCGAAGAGATCAGTGATTACTTAACGATTTATTCATGATTTCTTAATGACTTCTTAACTATTCATTCATTATTTATTGAGTCAAATTTGAGTAAACGACAAAATTAAGGAAAATGAAAGAAAATCGCTCGACGTTCTGTCCATCCTAAGCAGGAAGATGGGGAGGTCTGTCTCTGCATGGCCAAAGAGACATGTCCATTACAGCACACACACACACACACACACACACACACTCACACTCACACACACACACACACACACACACACACACCCCTCAGAGGGCAATTAAGCACCGTTTGGGGTAAAAGTGGGGCGAATGCGTGAGATTAGATGTTTGAGCTCACCGCTCTGCATCTCCTCCTCTTTCTCCATCCATCTCTTCTCCAGCGCCACGGCCTTCTCCCTCAGCTGAGGCTCCTCCGGCGCTCGCTTGCGGCTCCACAGGTAGTTGGTGAGTCTTCGGGATCTTTCAGCCAAATCCTTCACGTCTGACTCTGGATCAGTGAAGAAACCAGTTCCAGCGAAGAACGTGAGAGAAAGAATAAAGAACTTAAACACAAACCTTACTTCCTGTTTAAACTCGACACACTTCACCGACCCGGCTCTTCAATCCAGAACATTCATTCATTAACGGAACTGTAAATGTAAACTAATAACATTCCCACTGTAGTGGAATAAGAGGAATATCCCTGTTCTGTTCGTAAGAACCCCGTCCTGCTAGTGAGAACCCTGTTGGTGAGAAGACTGTTCTCTTAGTGAGACGACTGTCCTGTTAGTGAGAACCCTGTTCTGTTGGTGAGAACCCTGTTCTGTTAGTGAGAACCCTGTTAGAGAGAAGATCGTTCTCTTAGTGAGACGACTGTCCCGTTGGTGAGAACCCTGTTCTGTTTGTGAGAACCCTGTAAGTGAGACGACGGTCCTGTTGGTGAGAACCCTGTTCTGTTGGTGAGAACCCTGTTATTGAGATGACTGTCCTGTTAGTGAGAACCCTGTTCTGTTGGTGAGAACCCTGTTAGTGAGACGACTGTCCTGTTAGTGAGAACCCTGCTCTGTGGGTGAGAACCCTGCTCTGTGGGTGAGAACCCTGTTGGTGAGAACCCTGCTCTGTTGATGAGAACCCTGTTAGAGAGAAGACTGTTCTGTTAGTGAGAACCCTGTTAATGAGAAGATCGTTCTCTTAGTGAGACGACTGTCCCGTTGGTGAGAGCCCTGTTGGTGAGAACCCTGCTCTGCTGGTGAGAACCCTGTTGGTGAGAACCCTGCTCTGTGGGTGAGAGCCCTGTTGGTGAGAACCCTGCTCTGTGGGTGAGAGCCCTGTTGGTGAGAACCCTGCTCTGTGGGTGAGAACCCTGTTGGTGAGAACCCTGTTGATGAGAACCCTGCTGTGTGAGTGAGAACCCTGCTCTGTGGGTGAGAACCCTGCTCTGTTGATGAGAACCCTGTTGATGAGAACCCTGCTCTGTGGGTGAGAACCCTGCTCTGTTGATGAGAACCCTGCTCTGCTGGTGAAGGTGGACTGACCGTGGATGAGGGTCAGAGCTCCTCTCTGAAGGGCTGCAGGTAAACGGAGGGTTCTGAGGTTGGTCACTCCGGGGTGTTTTCTGTGCGGAGAACCTCCCAGAAAATCAGGCAGAACCACAGCAGCTGCAGAGCTTTCACACTGAATTAAAGTCAATAAAAACAACAGCAATCTACACTCTGTACTATTATAAAGAAACCTTTACTGTCGTTAGAATAAAATCACAAAGCAGAAAGAACAGAACCCTTTATAACAATACTATAAACTTCACTAACTTTAAACACGAGAACTTCAGCTAAAACGCGGGGAACAGTTCCGTGTTTGAGAGGAGCGCTGCATCAGTACATACCCGACCCAATTGTATTCAGAAATATTATATTAGCATCATTAATATGACTTATCAATACAATTATAACAGCGCGATATTAATATCAAAAACATCTGAAAGATTCCTTTTGTGATTGGTTAATTCATGCCCATAATACAATGTGAACCAATCACAGCAATTTGATTTGCATATTTCCCAGAGATCCGCGCCCGACGTCTTATTTTCAGTTTTTATTCACGTTTAACACAAAAGCGATCAAACCGAACCCAAACGAACCCGGTTATGAGGTAAACAGTGAGTGAAACGAGCGGTAATTGTGATAAACCGGTTTAGGTTTCAAGTCACCGTCCTCGAAACCGTGTACGACCTTCCCGGGCTTTAAAAGTGAGGAGCGCATGCTCTGTTTCCGGAGCGGGAGGAAGCTCGCTGCAGAGGTCACATGCTGAGTGCCCGTCACTCCCTTGCACCTCGGGGAAGGTCTGAGATCAGGGCCTCGTGCCGCCCTAGCAGGGCGCCGTCCTCGCGGACGGGCGAGTGCACAGAGAGTGGGTCGGCGCGCGCTCCTGCACAAGACGCCACGGCGCATGATCAGCACCGGCGGCCGATGCGGCGCGCGCACGGCTTGGAAACGCTCGCGGCCGGCGAAATGAGTTCGATGTGTGAGCCGGTCCACCGGACCGGAACCCAATTCAGACTACTCTCCTCCCGCTTTTTCATTTTCTTATTAGATAAAATAATAAAAAGTAAACACATCTTTATAAAATAAAAGTCTTCTTATTCGTTCTAATTATTAGAAACCAAAATAAAAGTCCGACTTATTGTCCCACACAACTAGCCACTACTTATTCTGAATACTTATTCTGAATACTCTCCCCACTTTTACATAATGTGTGTATATATACACAATAATAATACAAAATCTAATTCAGAGTACTCTCCCCCTGCTTTTACTCAGTTTTTTAAAATCTAAATATATATAATGTTGACAATACCCGTAAATAAAATATACATTTATTTGAATAATATCTATACAAATATATTAAAATAAGGTGAATTATTTGCATTTTTAATCATGTGGGTCCCTCTCCGCCTTGTCGGATTTGTCTGCTTATTGTTTTATGCAGATTATTTTAGTTTTAATAATCGCCGAATGTCAAAAGAATTGGCCGTATAAAGACATGGTTTGATAAAAGACCACATTTACACGACCTTCCTCTTATCCCCCAAACTTCCGCCCATCCTCTGAAACCTCCAGCAGCTCTTCTTTCGAGTGGGCGTGGTTTAGGACAAAGAAGAACTTTGTCCTAAACCACATACTATTGTTTCCTTAAAGCAAACAACTAAACCGGGTCCAAAGGGCTCTTAAATCGAAGACTTTAAACGTGTTTCGAGCCTTTCTTCTGGTTTTCCTGACACTGACTCACCCGCTGTGTTTCTTTCAGAGGAAAAGCTGCTCGTCCCTTCCAGCAAACACCGATCAGCCGAGTGCACAGAGCAGACATGACTTTATTGATAAATTCACGGGCTAAAAGGAAAGATTAATCGGATCAATCTGCGGCAAAAAGGATTTTTCTAATCGGTCTCTCTATCACGTGGAGTCATGCTGGTCCCACCATCAAAATAAACCCGTGCGGAAACACGCGTCCGGCTGAAAGTCGTTCCTACGCAAAGCGCGCCAGTTAGCTTGAGCCGCCAAACTGCGCCGCCGGAGCGGAGAAAGTGGGAGAATTTAACAAGTAATTCTAAATAAAAACGTCTTTAAGGCAGAAATGCGTCGAACCAGAAGCTCAAGAGTGAAATCAGAATCAAAGTCAGTCGCTCCCGTGCCAACAGGTAACATAAAGCTCCAGTTTGTGTCTAACTCTTCCGTTCCACCTTAAACGGGGCAGCGTTTACATTGCGGCCCTTCAGCGGCGCTCCAGGCGCATGCGCGGAAACTGCCCCGTTTAAGGTGGAACGGAAGAGTTCCAGCAACAAGCTCATTTCAACACTTCCGTCCAGTTTTACCCTCCTACACCTTCATTTTGGACAGATTTTCAGCAGCTCTAACCCTGTTTGCTTCAGCTTCTGTGCTTTAAAGTGTCAAAATCACTGAGAAAATGAAGAATTAAATCAGATTGACAAGATTTCTACTTTAATTTGACTATTTTACTGAAACATACTTTATTAATCATGAGGGGAAGGAGTGTGTACTGGGCACTTTATTAATTGAGGCTTTTCGGTGAAATTCATCTCTAATGTCATTGTGCAGATTACAAAATCAGTGAAAAGCACCATCTAATCTGAAAGAAATGAGAGTGTCCTGCTTTAAAAGAGTGTTCAAACAGTGTTCTTGAGCACAGAGACCAAATCTAGATGATAGAACAGGTGTAGAACGTCTCATTACTTCTGACGGACCTGTTTCCAGACGTAGTAGAGTAGAGTGATCTTTTATTATCCCACGAATGGGAAATTTGGGCGTTACAGGGCTCTTATAAAAAAAAGACAGGTGTACAGAAAGAAAGGAAAAAATATATAAAGATATAGAGAGAGAACAGGAACAAGTACAGGAGGAAAGTAGAGGAGCTATAAATAAATAATAAATTATCTATATATATATACATATACATATCTAGGGTGTCTGATGGAGCAGATTGGGACGTGACCCGGCGGTGTTGTTTTTGCAGCGTGGCAGTGGGAAGGAGACGATGGACGGTGGGAGCCGTACCCGCCGGCGGCGTGTGTCCAGCTGGACGTCGCGCACAGAGCCGGACAGAACTCGCTGACCCTGCAGCTCGGGCCCGGGTACGAGGTGGACCTGGTGAAGATGACGCAGACGAACCCGGTGACCAAATACAGCAGGAGGATTCGGCAGCACACCGTGAAGGAGGGTGAGGCGCTGTAGCTGTGTCCACGTGTGGGGCGGCGGTGGTCTAGTGTTTAGGGAGTCGGCCACAGGATCGGAAGATTGTGGGTTCAAACCCCTTACTAGTAAGTTGCCCTGAGGTACCCTTGAGCAAGGTACCGTTCCCGTCACTGCTCCCTGGGTGCTTCACAGTGTGTGCATGGAGGTCAGAGCAACTGTGATCTACTGGTGAGGGAGTCGCCCCGGATCGGAAGACTGTGGGTTCGATTCCCTCACCAGTAGGTTGCCCTGAGGTACCCTTGAGCAAGGTACTGTCCACGTCACTGCTCCTGGGGCGCTTTAAATAGCTGCCCCCTGCTGCACATGTGAGTGCATCGGTGAAACGCAGAGGGTGAGTTTCGTTGTGTTGTGCTGTGCTGCGTTTGATTCAAAAGTGTCCCACGTTCTTTCTGCTCACAGAGGCTGTGAACGGAGGGGACGGCGCTGCTCCTGTTAAAGAGGACGAAGAGGAGGAGGTTCCTTCGGGGAAGAGGAGACGCAGAGGTGGGAAGAGCCAGAAAGAGGACGGAGCCAAAGCCCGCAAGGAGACGGACAGTAAAGGTGAAGATCAGTTTAGATCAGAAGGGTCCTTTTGATCTTTCATATTAAAGTTACATTAAAACGCCAGAGACGAAGAACCGGGCAGGAGAACCGGGCGGGAGAACCGGGCGTCTGTCCAAGGCGTTCGTGTCTTTAATGAACCAGACGTCCATCCAGGTGGACAATCAGGTCTATTCTAGACTGAGCTATTCTATTCTATTATTATTATTATTATTATTATTATTATTTAAATCCATTCTTTCCTGTTCTGTCATGTTCTGTTCCTTTTTTTTTCTGTTCTGTTCTGTTCTGCTTTGCTCCTTTCTGTTGTTTTCTTCTTCTGATCTTTTTCATTCTGTTCCCCTCTTTTAATTCAGTTTTGTTCCTTGTTATTCTCCTTTAATTCTTCTCAATGCTCAAAAATGTAAAAAAAAAAAAAAAAAAGCTCCAAAAACGAGGTTTTCTGTTTAGAGATCAAAGCTCTTATTCTTTCGATTGGACGTTTATTCTGCTGGATGTTCTGTTTGCTCCTCCCAGACCTGGAGTGTGATTAAATATTTGGTGCTTTAATTGTGCAGAAGTGGTGAAGACGGTGCTGATGAAGGGGAAAGCTCCGGTGGATTCCGAATGTGAAGCCAAACTGGGAAAGGTGGTCGTCTCACCCTCGCATCCCACTTCTCCTCGTTTTTCCAAATTCAGACTGAAACAGGTGTAAAAATATCACCTTCTCTCTGCAGGCGTTCGTCTACAGCGAGGGGAGGGACGTTTACGACGTCATGCTGAACCAGGTGAGCGTTCGGATCGCGCTGTGACGAGGAAGCGAGCGCGGCGGAGGAGCCGAACCAATCAGCAGCGTTCAGGCTCGCGTTCAGGAATAACCGACCGGCTCGAAACATCACAACATAATCGAATAATCAGACGTTCCATCGCGATGACTAAGTCCAATAAAATGGCAGCGTGAATAAAACATGATCAGATTGATTAAGAAGGCAGTAAACAGGTTCAGAGGAAATCCTTGATGTGAAAAATTCAGATCGTTGGTTTTATTTTTAAGGAGCGTTTTTGGAGCTCAACCTTCTGAAGCACCTTTAAACACAGTGTTCTGTGTTCTACGTGTGTTCTTGCTGTTCCGTTTGATTGGTTCTTTATATAATATAACATTTGAGGACCTTATATCACATCATTTGCATTATTGTATAAAATAAAACCATTAAACCGTAATTATCCTGTATTTAAAGAGAAACACGTGACGTGCTGTGTTTCAGACGAACCTCCAGTTCAACAACAACAAGTTCTACCTGATCCAGCTGCTCCAGGACAGCAGTGCTAAAGTCTACAGCGTGTGGACGAGGTGGGGGAGAGGTGGGTCTGCACGTCCACGTCCATATCCCTCCTCTTTCTCCTTCCTCTTCTCCTCTTTCCTGGCAGCTCTGTCTTCAGCATCCTCCTGGTCTCTCCTCTGGACCCGTCCAGACCAACGCAGCCTCACTTCTCTCGCTTCGTCTCTGAGACGTCCTTCTAATTTACCCGTCCCTAATCCTGTCTGTCCTTGTGCCCCTGACACAAATCAGCATCTTCCACTTCCAGTCTCCGACGTGTGTAGTCTTAACTGGTCTCACTACCGCCTCCAATCCGTAAAGAATAGCCGGTCTCGCTACCGTCCTGTAAACCTTCCTTTTCACTCTTGCTGGTTGGTCACGGATCACTCCTGTCACTCTTCTCCACCTGGAAATTAATAAACGGGCACTTACTTCTATCAGAAGGATCAGGTCTCGTAGCACGACCGTCTCCGTCTCAGCTGATGGACACTGTTAGCAGGAATGTGGGGACATGTCTCATCTTCTCACACGCTGTTGTTCTTTCAGTGGGAAAAGTTGGACAGAACACTTTGGTGCCCTGCGGTGCCGATCTCGCTCAGGCCAAAGAAATCTTCAAGAAGAAGTAAGTGTCTTAAAAAGGGGGTCGTCATAAACAGTGCGTGCGTGCGTGCGTGCGTGCGTGCGTGCGTGCGTGCATGCGTGTGTGTGTGTGTGTGTGTGTGTGTGTGTGTGTGTGTGTGTGTGTGTGTGTGTGTGTGTATGAGAGTTTCCTGCTTCAGAGCATCAATCCAGGACAGGGTTGCCAGATTTGGGTCACATGTGTAAACTTCGTGCCGGTCGGGCGGTAGATGTTGTCAGATTGTTGCCTTGGAAACTCTTCTGTCAAACTGTCTAAAAGAACGATGAAGAACGAAACCTCTTTAACTTGAAACCACAGAGTTAGCAGAGCTTTTTTCATTTATTCTAGATTTTTTCACTTTTTCTATTTCCGGTATTTTATTCTGCAATTTATACTTTTCTGTCGACTGAATTTCACTGGCTGTGTGCCTGAACTCTAATCCAGACTAATCTAATCTGATCTAATCTGATCTAATCAAGTCCAGCCTGATCTGATCTAATCAGATTTACCTTTGACCTCCGTGTTCCTCAGGTTCCTTGATAAGACGAAGAACGAGTGGGAACATCGCGCCAACTTTGAGAAAGTTCCCGGGAAGTACGACCTGGTCTTCATGGACTACAGCGGCGATGACAAAGTAGGAACTTAAACATCCTTTAAATCTTTTAGAATTTAAAAGTCACTGTATAAAGTTTTAGGCACCTCAAAAAACTTTATTTAGAAGAATCGTTGAAGAGCGTTTTCATTTAAAATACAGAATAAAACACGGATCTGTACAGGAAGTGGTGACTGACTGTCAGTGACCCCAAGTTCAGTCAGGAGCTGCTGATGGAGGAGAACAGTTTACTGAGTGACGGAGCGTTGAGGAGAACATCTGGAACTAAACCTCTGATCTTAAACCATCAGTGGATCCCTAGACTAATTGGATACTTCACTTTTTCAAGTTTTAAGAACTGCTTTCAATTTTGAAAATGTCAAAAATGTGATTGATTTCATTGAAGAGTCAAGACACATCCTGCTTCCTTCTGGATCTGGTTCCCCAGGGTTCTAAAAATGGCCACTTAAGAAAATTGTCAATTTAAGAGACTTTTATTTTGTTAACAAATGCATGAGACTGAATAAAAAAGCAAAACCTCTGGGTCAAGTCTGTCTTTGCTGCAGCGGATTTCAGCGAATTCGTTCATACGGCGAGTCGTTTCTGTTTCTTCTGCAGGAGGAAGATGCTGCCGTGTCCAGTCCCGTCCCGAAGAAGCCGTCCCGGCTGGACATCAAAGTGCAGTCCCTCCTGGAGCTCATCTGTGACATTAAAGCCATGGAGGAGTGTGTGCTGGAGATGAAGTTCGACACTAAAAAAGCTCCTCTCGGTGAGTTCCTCTGTGTGCGCTGAAAGGTTGAGGTTTTAGTTTTGAGGTTAACAATGGAGCCTGAGATCCGTCCCTGTTTGTCCTAATCCCGGTTTGTTGTGTCCACGCTGGTGCTGATGTGTGAGGTGAACTGTGTCTCTGTCAGGTAAGCTGACGGCCGAGCAGATCCGGGCGGGTTACGCCTCCCTGAAGAGGATCGAGGACTGTGTGAAAAGGAAAGGCAGCAACAAGGAGCTCCTGGAGGCCTGCAACCAGTTCTACACCCGAATCCCCCACGACTTCGGGTACCATCAGTAAACAGAACCACAAACACACAGAGATCTGGGCCTGAAACCGGGCAGATTAATGTGGAACTTCACACTTCACACAACTTCACAACATACACACTAACCATTCACAGTGGATCCTGAATCATTCACAGTGGATCCTGAATCATTCACAGTGGATCCTGAATCATTCACAGTGGATCCTGAATCATTCATAAAATATACTGAATCATTCACAGTAGATACTGAATCATTTGTAATAGATACTGAATTATTCATAGTAGAAACATGAGCATTAGATAATAATATAAATAAAATTATTAAATAATCATAACGCAAATACAGCTACTAATATTAATGATTCTTTTTTTTTCTTTTTCGTCACTCCTCTAGTTTGCGGACGCCTCCTCTTATCCGCTCAGAGGAGGAGCTGAAGGAGAAGATCGCACTACTAGAGGTAACGTGTGATTAAAGAATTTTAGTTAATGAGTTTAGTGAGTTTAGTGTTGCGTCCGTTGAAATGTCCTCTGATACAGCGTCATTAATGTTTGTCCACTTGGATAAAAAAAAGGTTTGCAGGTTACATTTGGTGTGTAACTGACCATGTGACCGTGCCCCTGTCTCTGTGTCCCCAGGCTCTCAGCGACATCCAGATCGCCGTGAAGATGGTGGAATCGAGTTGCCGTAGCGATGAGCATCCTCTGGACCGGCAGTACCGCTCTCTGAAGTGTCTGCTGCAGCCTCTGTCCTCCAACAGCCATGAGTACCAGGTAAAATAAAGATGAACCGCCTTTAACAATTAGAATTTCAGCTGCTTAGGTTCTTTTACTGTGTACTAGATATCCAGATGTGTTCCTTTATGTCCTGATATCTAATAATCCGTATGTGTCGTTTTACTCATTCGCAGGTTTGTTTGGGCTTTATAGAAACATCTGATTTGGACGAGGATGGTTGGGGATGAAATTGTGATCTGCTGTGAGAATAAGGGACCAGCAAGAGTGAAAGAGAAGGATTACAGGACAGTAGTGAGACCAGCTATGTTATATGGGCTGGAGACGGTGATGAAAACATAGGCGGTGGAGCTGGAGGTTAAAGATGCTGAGATTTGTGTCAGGAAGCACAAGGATGGACAGGATTAGGGACGAGTGTATTAGAGGGACGGCTCAGGTTGGATGGTTTAGAGACAAAGTGAGGGAAGTGGTTTGGTTTGGACGTGTCCAGAGCAGAGACGAGGAGTATATCAGGAGAATGATGTTGAGGATGGAGCTGCCAGGAAAGAGGACAAGAGGAAGGACGAGGAGGAGGTTTATGGAAGTGGTGAGAGAGGACATGCAGGGGTGAAAAGAACGATGTAGAGGACAGGCAGACATGGAGACGGATGGTCTGCTGTGGAGACACCTAACGGTGTATTTACATCTCACCTGCTTGATCTTGCTGTTTTGTCCATCAGGTGATTGAGAGGTACCTTCACTCCACCCACGCTCCCACCCACAGTGACTACACCATGACCATCCTGGACATGTTCTCCGTGGAGCGAGAAGGAGAGAGGGATCATTTCCTCTCTCAGCTGCACAACAGGTACTAACGCGTCGTTGTGATTCTGTCTCACCGCCACGGTTCTAGCTCTCCTTGTCTGATCCCTGTAGACGAGGTGGCTGCTAATCCATTGTGCTCTCGCAGGTTCTTCTTCCAGAAGAGTTTCTTTAAAACCATCAACACTTTGTCTCCACACAATAAACGTGCAGTGTGGAATTTGCTTGTGATGGTGGTCTAGAGGAGGACACTGTGGGTTCAGGTCCAAGAGCTGGCAGGTTCAGGTCCCACCTCCAGTACCATCGCTGGTGTTTCTTGGCGTCCTGTAAATGTGGCCTGTTTTGTTCTTTGAAGGATGTTGCTGTGGCACGGATCTCGAATCTCTAACTGGGTGGGCATCCTGAGTCAGGGTCTTCGTGTGGCTCCTCCTGAGGCTCCAGTCACCGGATACATGGTGAGACACACACACACACACACACACACACACACACACACACACAAAAAAACATACACCTTTATGGAACCGACTCAAGCCTCGAAATCTGGGGCAGCGGTGTTCTAGTCTTTAGGGAGTCGGCCACAGGATCGGAAGAGTGTGGGTTCAAACCCCTCACCAGTAGGTTGCCCTGAGGTACGCTTGAGCAAGGTACCGTCCCCGTCACTGCTCCCGGGGCGCTTTCATAGCTGCCCCCTGCTGCACGGTGTTTGAGTGCATGGGTTAAATGCAGAGGTCCAGTTTGGTTGTGGTTCACTGTGTGCTGTGCTGCGACCTCGCAATGACAAGGATACTCACTTTCACTTTCACTTTAAATCCTGACCCGTCCACACCGGGGGGATCCCAGTGATCAGAGACAGGAAGCTGTAATGTTTCACCAGGAACCTGTCTGTCTGCTCTCCAAACAGTGGATCCTTCGTCTCCGTGTCTTCCTGTCCTCTGCATCTTCCTCTTTCACACACACACTTTAAGCCACACCCACACACTGTTCTTCCTGTTTGTGTAGATATTTGCTCGTTTGATCGTTCGGGCGGGAAACATTCGATCCACAGCTGTTGAATGAACTCCCGGTTCTGAAGGACACAAACCAGTGATGTGCGTCTCTCGGAATACAAGCGTCTTCTAAACGTCCTACAAGTGAAACTTGATGTTTTTTGGGCGTCGGCAAATCTCGAGCCTCCAATCTGGGACTTTTCCCATTGATCGGTTAAAACTGCAGCACAGCTTTAGATGCGTTTCATTGGGAGTGAAAGGAGAAAGGGTGAGGCCGGTATTCTCCAAAGAATCGCCGTTTTCAGTCTACTGTTCTCTAACTCTTCTCCTCTGCAGTTTGGGAAGGGCATTTATTTCGCTGACATGTCGTCCAAGAGCGCCAATTACTGCTTCGCCAATCAGAAGAACAACGTGGGGCTGCTGCTGCTGAGCGAGGTGAGGCGGAACGACGTTAGATCAACTTTGAAACACCATGTGTGGGTTCTCCAAGTATGAGAACGTGCTTATATAATTGATTGTAAATGATAAAAGATCATCAGTATAAAATGCGGTTGTTTATGTTGTTAAAGCTCATCAGACATAAATAAATAACTGATATTCCATATCTACCCTGGGCTTTGAAAACTAATACACTGATGTTGAATTTAAAGCTGCTGTTAATTTCAGTAATTATAATTACTGTGTTGGTATAATTTGTTAAAAGAGATTAAAGGTGTCGTCCCACAGACCTGAGGGTTGTTGTGTTTGTCGCCGCCGACAGGTCGCTCTGGGTGAGTGTAACGAGCTGCTGGACGCGACTTACGACGCCGACCGGCTTCCCTCTGGGAAACACAGCACTAAAGGCCTGGGACAGAGCGCGCCGGAGCCCGGAAACCGCGTCACTCTGTGAGTGTTTTATTGAGTTGAAGCTCCAGCAGGAAATAAACTCCACTCCTGTGTTTGGAGTGTGCAGGTTAAGTGTCGGAGGACCGCGGCGTCCTGGTGTTGAGGGACTAGGTCTCATGATCAGAAGGTCATGGGTTTGAATCCCTGGGTTCCCTTCAGCAAGGTATGGTCCCTGCCACTGCTCCTAAATACAGAAGATGTGTTTGGTGTTCACGATCACAGATAGTCACTTTCACTTCAGGTTCACGGCTCACTGTTCAGAGTGGACGAGATTTTATTCATGTTTATTCATAATTAAGTAAATAATAAAAACACAGTGAACCACAACCAAACACATCCTCTGTGTTTAACACACACACACACACACACCGTCCAGCAGGGGGCAGACATGTCCAGCACCTGGGGAGCAGTGACTGGGGCACTACTTTGATCAAGGGTACCTAAGGAGAACCTGCTGGTCTGGGGTTCAAACCCATGACCTTCTGATCCCGGGGTCCCGAAACAGGAGGACACCGCTGACCCACTGATGAAACCTGTAGTGAATGATTACAGTCTTCTTCTGGGCCCAGTGAGAAGGTTGTGGGTTCTGTTCCCAGCCTGACTGGAGGGTTCAAGAAAGTCTTGTTCTGCAGAAAGAAAGGAGCGAAAACTTCACTCTCTTGCTGTTTGTCATTTTCTACGATTTTGAATCTAAGCGAAAAACTTTGCATAAAATCCGACTCGATCCTCTCCTTTCAGAACGTGGATGAAATTGAATTCTCAGCCCAAAAATGTGGTTAAAATCATGATTACGTTTAAATGCAGCTCTTTAAACGAGCCTGGAGCTGTGAGGGGCAGGAAGGGACTGTCACGGATTGAATGCCTCTTTCTTTAGGGACGGTGCCACGGTGCCCATGGGCCCTTGTGCGAAGACGGGCGTGGGCCAGGCCGGAGGATACTCCCTGCTCTATAACGAGTTTGTGGTGTATAATCCAGCCCAAACCCGCATGAGATACCTGCTCAGAGTCCGATTCAACTACTCCTCGCTGTGGTGAGACGCTGCCAGCGTGAAGGTTTGTGTATAAGCTGTAACCGTGCTGACTCGGGAATGTGTGTCGGGTCGAACCCCGACAGAATCCACCTTCCTGTACAGGTTGATGGACCTGGAAGATAAAGTTGATGTTTTTTTATAAAAGAAAATAAATTTGTGGCTTCCAATTTTTTTGATTTTGTGTTTTTAATTATAAAGCACACATTATGAAGACTTCAAAGCAGGTACAAGAACATGAGTTCAGTTTTCTGTACTTTCTCCTTTTCCTTCCAACCCCCCCATATCCCTCCTTTCTTCCGTTTCCAGAACAGACTCCTCACTGAGTCTGAACATCTGAGTTAATCCTCCATTATTATATCCTCCATCATCGTTCCAACATCCAGACCGTCTCAGACTAAACGGACACAAACACAGAAGAGACGTCCCTTTGTGTGTCCATCGGTGCAGGACAGAGTGAAGGAGAGTGAGAGAGAGGACAGGGAGAGTGGACGGTGGAGTTCAGGGTGTGTGGAGTGTGTGTCCGTGATGGAGAACTAGTAGAGACGGTGATGAAAGTGAAGCGGTGAAGTTCATGTGGATTATTTTCAGTAGATTGTTTTTATTGGAGTTGAAGTTCGAGGCTTTAATAGTCTTTAATTCTATTAATATGGAGTGAGATTCAGTTCACTTTCAGCACAGACAGACACTCCAGACGTCCTTCAGAGGAGACACGTCTCACTCTACACTCTCAGTACACTCCTGTACTTTTACTTTACACTCTCAGTAAAGTACCAGGTTAGTTTAAACCTAAACTCTACAGTCAATGATGTATCTAGAACTGACTGAGACCTGCTTATGGTGGCTTATCTAGAACATACTGTAACAGATTCTTGGAAAGGGTGAGATTACACCGAAAGATGCCTTCATAGCAAAAGGACGGAAGCAGGTAATACACACTTCTGCTTTATTGAGCATGTACGTCAGGACGGGTAAACCAACCCATTAATTCTGTTTAACAGTAGTTAATCTTGCGGGAGACTCTGTTACTTTCATGTTTTGTTTAAAAAGGTCTTTAAAATAGAATCGGTCCTAATTTAAACCCTGGAGGTACATCCTTCTGTATTCTTGGAAATTTGAATGCAGAATAATTCAAATCAACAAAAGAAATGATTCATTTACAAAAGGGCGACAGCATTGTTATATTGCACCCCATTCAAAAGAATTTACAGGATTATAATTTCAAAAAGATGGACTCTGACATAATTATTCTACCTGATCGATATATTGTTAAGAACAATTGTGTCCATTCTATTAGTAACTAAGAAATCATGTGATTGTTTTGACAGTTGATGGAATAATCACATTCGCACACCTTATAACAGAAAATATTAAACATAAAAAAACAATTCTGTGAACTAAAAGTTTCAAGTCAACCAGGTTTTTTTTTTTTTTTAAGTTTTGCATTAAATACACAGTGAGATCCTGCTGGTGTGGGTTTCCTCCCTTTCAGCAACTTCAGAAAAGCCGTCTGAGTGCTCCCCCTTGTGGAGAACCTTCAAACTGCTGAGCACAGCTTTAAGACACACTGCTTATCTTTAAAAACGCAAAGTTCTCACGTATCTATCGAGAGCGAACATTTAAATCAGTTGTTCAATTCTAACATTTTCTAAAACTGAACAAGCTACAAGCAGACTAGACAGAACTGAAAGGAGGAAGATCTTTGAGAAGATGCTGAAAAATGACCGCCGTCTGAAGCTTCAGCAGAACCTCAGTGGTGATGGACGGCTAGTTGTTCGAGCTTCCACCGAGAAGGATGAGGATGTAGAGGAAGATGGTGATGATGTCCAAGTAGATGATCAAGGCTGCGAAGACGTATTCCTCCGGATTCAGGGCATACTTCTCCCGACCCATCACCAGCTGGCAGTCCACCGCCAGGAACTGTGGGACAGAGGGAGCGGACATTAAACCATGAGACGATGGTTCCCGTGGTTGTTATACTTCTGCAATATCATAAAAATGATCAAAATGATCAATGAAGGCTTAGAATATGGTAGCGAGACCAGCTTTGTTGTACAGGATGGAGACGGTGATGAAAAGATGTGGTGGAGCTGGAGGTTTCAGAGTTATGACGAGGATGGACAGGATCAGGAACGAGGATATTAGCGGGACAGCTCAGGTAAGAGACTTTGAGTGGGAGAGACGAGACTGTTGGTTGGACGTGTCCAGAGAAGAGACGAGGAGTATATCAGGAGAAGGATGCTGAGGATGGAGCTGCCAGGAAAGAGGAGAGGAGGAAGGACAAAGAGGAGGTTCATAGATCGTGAGAGAGGACATGCCGGTTGTGAAAGAGGAAGACGCAGGGGACAGGAAGACATGGAGATGGACAATCTGCTGTGGAGACTCCTAACGGGAGCAGCTGGAAGAAGAAAAAGAAAATTTCAATTTGTGACCTGTTTAATTAAACTGAAATAAAAGACTTTAATTGGGTTTGTTCAGCAAAATAAAAGTCTGGGTTTTATTTTAATCTGGAGACTAACACACACACACACACACACACACACACTCACACACACTCACACACACACACTCACACAGGGTCAAAGGTAGATGATGTGTTCAGCTTTTAGGCAACAAATTTAGGAAAATTGAAATCAGAAGTAAAGTCTGTTCTGCGTGTTCTCCGTGTTCTGCGTGTTCTGGTGCTCGCTGGTCCTACTGTAATGTGTTCGGCCTTTTCAGACGATTCTGTATGAAGTAACGTCCTGTTTCGCGACTACAGATTTTCCCAATCGTACCATGAACTTCCTCCTCCTGGAAACACAGCTACCTTTTGGGCCACACTGGGTTTTTTGTGTATTTTTAAATGTAACACATTAATGGCACGAAACGGGAGCTCAAGGACAGCGTTGTGCCTTTGATGGGACGTTTACGGAACAAAAAAATCAAATGTTATTCCTGACAGTGACTGATTTCACTTTATTTCACATTTAGTTCCACCTGGGAGATCCTGAGTCCGTTTTTAGAGCTGACTTTTTTCCATTTTTAATTTCTTGAATAAACAATTGTGAACCATTCCTGTCAGGGGAATACACACATTTTAAAGAAATGTAATCTATCACATACAATGTCTATCTATCTATCTGTCTGTCTGTATAAAGTCATCCTACTATCTTACATTTGCAGCTGTAACCTTTTTTCCAACCTCTGTAAGTATGTTTTTTGGAGATATGAGGTTTTGAACCCATAATGCTGATGAATGTGTCGTCACAGGCTGGACCACACTAGGAACCTGAGTAATCAGACCGGCTGATTTACCAGTGAATAAAGCAGGGCTCCCAGACAGCCGTATACAATCTGCAGAACGTTGGAGTAGAAGAAGATGCTGAAGAATCCAAACATGAGCAGGTCCACCGCCAGGACGGTGAGGATGCCGTTGCATATGGTGAAGTCCACCCGAGTCTGAAACAGCCAAGAACACATCACACGTGTACGTGCTTCATGGTATTCATATGTTCACACCAGCAGGCGATAGTTTATGGGTCCTGCTTGCAGGTCTAGATCTCACCTGGGCAGAGAAGATGATGATGCTGAAGGAGACGACCAGCGTGGCGCCCATAGCGAGGATAACAGCAGTGGTGTTATGGAAGGAGGCCACAGTTCCCACCATGTAGGACAGACTCAGGGTCACCACTGACTGTAGACACACACACACACACATAAATATATATATATATATATATATATACTAAATATAAATATATACTTTTGTAGGTCCTCCCCCATCACTCAGTAGAACTGTCCTCTCTCTCTAGGGTGGTCCTCCCTCTCCCCCATCACTCAGTAGAACTGTACTCTCTCTCTAGGGTGGTCCTCCCTCTCCCCCATCACTCAGTAGAACTGTACTCTCTCTCTCTGGGTGTGTAGGGTGGCCCTCCCTCTCCCCATCACTCAGTATAACTGTCCTCTCCCTCTCTGGGTGTGTAGGGTGGTCCTCCCTCTCCCCCATCACTCAGTAGAACTGTCCTCTCTCTCTAGGGTGGTCCTCCCTCTCCCCCATCACTCAGTAGAACTGTCTCTCTCTGGGTGTGTAGGGTGGTCCTCCCTCTCCCCCATCACTCAGTGTAACTGTCCTCTCTCTCTCTGGGTGTGTAGGACGGTCCTCCCTCTCCCCCATCACTCAGTGTAACTGTCCTCTCTCTCTCTCTGGGTGTGTAGGACGGTCCTCCCTCTCCCTCTCTCTCTCTCTCCAGCAGGTGTAAAAGAGTTGTTCAGGTAATCGTATTTTGAGAGCACAGCTGAAGAACAAAGGAGTGAAAGAGTGTGAAGAGGTTTTGGGGGCGGGCAGGACTGTGTGGGTGCAGGAAGAGGTGAATGACGAGAAAGAGAGAGAGAGAACGAGAAAGAAGCAGTGAATGCTCTGCTGGTGCGGTAAATCTCTTCCTGTGGTGCAAGAACCAGAACCACAGAAAGGAACGAAAGAACCGGGTCAGGAGAAAAGAGAACACCGGAGCAGGAGCTCCAGAGCTGTTCTTCATGCCGTGGTTCAGCTCTGTGTATCTCCAGCATTTACACCCCATCATCTTCCACGTCCCACACCGGCGTTTTAAGACGCCTTCGTTTTCCTCATGTAGTTTTTAATGAATCGACTATTCATTGATGATCAAGATGAATTACGATTAGTTCATTGATAAATTAACTGCTTTATTAATGTAAAAATATGAGCTGCAGCTACAAGCATGAAGAGTGCTCCATAAATAATCTGTTACAATTATTTAAAAATAAAAATACATCCCATGAGTTTGTGTCAATAATAATAATAATAATAATAATAATAATACACCCTTACTGTTTCATATCAAAGTAAATGTATGAATAAATCATCCCAAATATATTGTGTATATAGTACTGCGATACAGACAGACAGACAGACAGACAGACGGATATTTGTAAATGAACATGAAGATATATTTGGGACATTTTATTAAAACATGTTCTTTCATATAAAACATGATTTGATGGATTGGATTTGGTGTGTGTGTTTAAAGATCACCAGGCTGATGAAGTTCCAGGGGTGTGAGCGGCTGCAGGAGCTGAAGATGCTCAGACACAGCGCCACCACCAGGAAGATGATGTAGGAGCTGATGTAAATCCAGATGTTGTCCTGCACCGCCTTCTTCACCGTGCTGGAGAAGGTGAACACACACACCACCGAGAAGGTGACCACCAGCTGCAGGGTGACCACGCTGAACACCTGCGCAGGTACAGACACAGGCAGAGGGGGCGGGGCTTACACGCTGGGACTCTGCTTATATAATACACCTGAGCTCTGCGGGACCAGGCCGGGTCAGGCGCCGGGCCACATACCTTCCTGATGAACGCACGCCGCACGGTCTTGTCCTCGAACGTCGTGTCCGTGAGAAGAGCCGGGGTTCCTGGATCCTCGGGACCTGCTGGAGGGTGGATTGGGCACAGTTACGTGAACATACTGGTTTTGCAGAAACCCCTCCCCAGTGGATCTGCGGCACCTCGACAGGTTTTTTTTGGTCGACTGCTCTCGGCCTGCACACAAACACTGCGGCACTGAGAACGGCCCGGTCTCCAAAAATATCTGGACACCAGCGGGTCAAAGAGCGAGCAGTGATGAAGGGGGTGGAGTCTGAGAAAGGATGTGCCTGTTCACCTGTACAGCAGAACCAGGAGGGGTTTCTGATAAAGTGGTCACTGAATACATGGTGGGTGTTTCTGATAAAGTGGCCACAACCACTTTCTCCGTCCTCCTACCTGTGCCCTGTATCCCGGCGTTCTCCTCTGGGGGCAGGTTGTTGGCTACGCAGCCACCCTGGAAGGGGGGGTAAGTGGGATATGGAGGGGGTGGGATGGGGCCTGTGCTGTAGGATGCCCCTACAGGAGGGTAAGCGGGGTCCTGGGGGTACGGAGGGGGCGGGTAGGACAGGGGTGGCTGCTTGTCATCGTGTGCAGGTGGATATGGAGGCGGGGCAGCCTCGGACACTCCGGCGCCGCAGTGGACCTCCTCAGGAACCGGCTGCTTCTGAAGCTCCATCGTCCTGTGGGAGGAACAGACCCTGAGGCTTTAAATGGCCAATGAAAGGTCCACTTATAAATGGGCGGGGCTTAATTCATGTTGGCTTAATGGGCGGGACTAACGCTGTTACTAGCTAAAAGAGTGGAGGTAAATTGCTGGTAGATGGAGGGTGTGGCTTATCTGCTGTAGGCTGAAAGGGCAGGGCTAAAGCTGTTCTAGACTGAAGGGGAGGAGCTAATCCGCTGTAGGGTGAATGGGTGGGGCTAATCTGCAACAAAGTTTCTATTTACATCAACAATAAAAACATAAACAAATAAATACAAAGCAAAACATTTTCCACCTCCAAATGATCCGTGATGTTTTTTAACTTGATTAAAACCAAAATAAGTCACAAATGCTCAATTCTGGACACACACACACACACATACACACACACACACACACACACACACACACAGTGTGCAGATGTTTCCGTGGTGGTTAGTGTGGTCTTGGGGATTTTTCTCAGAGCAGGACAGGGTTAAAGAGTTTTTATAAACTGCGGCTCTTTGATCAAAGTTTATAAACAAATCAGTTCGTCTGATTATCAGAACCAAATCAAAGATTTGTAGGAACCTTCACAGAACCCGAACACAGGCATCATTTCAGACTGAGAGAGAAAGTGAGAGGAGAAAGGAGAAAGTGGGGTGCTGGTGTTCTAGTGGTGGTACCTGTCTATGGATCTGTGGCTCAAGAGGTCCCAGGTTCAATCCCACCTCCAGCACTACCACCACTGGGTCCCTGAGACCCTGAACGTCCCTGTAATCAGGACATGGAAGACGCTCTGGATAAGAGTGTCTGATAAATGCTGTAAATGTAAAGAAGAGGTCCAACACTTTGTGGGACAGTGGTGTCCTCATGTTTTAGGGACAAGGCCCCCAAGACTGGAAGGTTGTGGGTTCGAATCCCAGGCCAGTAGGTTGTCCTGAGGTTCCCTTGATCAAGGTACCGTCCCCAACAGTTTTAACATTTTATCATCACGTGAATCTGAGTAAGTTACTGCTGTCTATCTCTCTGTCTTTCTGTCTATCTGTCTGTCCATCCGACTATCTGTCTGTGGATCTATCCGTTTTCCCGTTTGTTTGCCTATATATCTAATTATTTATCTGTCTGTCTGATCTTTTTCTGTTTCTCTATCCAGAGAGACGACCTCAGTGTGAAGTTTGGTGGAAACTCTGACTCGGAAACTCAAATAATCGGAGGAACAGCAGGGTTCAGGGTTGAGATGGAGCTCCACCCTTTAATCAAATCCCCCAAAACGAAGCGGGTGAGAGTTAAAGCGGGTCAGAGCGGGTCTGGTGTGAAACCCTGCGCTTGAGCGACGTCTGAGCAGAGTTTGGAGAAGATTTTGGACTAAAACTGAAGCTGTTCGTGGTGGAGGGACACGTGCAGGACAAACCGATTCAGTTCAGACTATTTCACCTTCCCTGTCCCACAGAGACACTCGGAGCTTCACTGAATGAAAGCACAGGTTTGGGACGTCCGTGAAGAAATCTGAGCCGAACCCCCTCCTGACGTGAATTTTGGAACGTTGCTTGGTTTAACGCTGGACTCTTTGAGCTCCTTCAGTGAAATCAAAAGGAGAATTTAAAGGTAATAAAAAAACACTCACCTGGTTCTGCAGTCTGGGTGTGTGTGGTAAGTCAGCAACGGTGTGAACTCACTCTTTCACACACTCCCACAGTTACAGAAGCTGCTCACTTCCTGGGGTTGCTTAGCTGATAAACCACCCTGTGTGGTCACACACACACACACACACTCAAAAATGAGGACAGAGAGACGCGTCTCTGCTTCAAACACAATTTTAGACATAGGGTTAGGGTTAGGGTTAATCAATCAAGGGTTAATCAATCTGTCCATCCATCTATCAATCTGTCTGTCTGTCTGCCTGGTGTAATGTTAGATGGGTATGTTGCACTTTTAAGTTCCTGATAGATGTTCTGTACTAGGAATCTTCTGGATTGTAATTGTAATCTTCTGGATTAGGCCAGTATCAGGTTCTCGAGGTGTAAACAGGGTAAAGGGGGAAATTCTGCAGGTCGTTTCCGGGGTGTTCTGCGAGGAGGACGTTGGGAAATCCTTGATCTGAAACGGGTTCTGCTTTCTCCCCAACAGGAACGACCTGGACGAGTGAAACTCTGCCTGTTGAGACACTTCATGTCAAAACCCTGGAAGTGCCGAGGCAGCAGAAGCGAAGGTTTCACTGTTTCCCTTTTACTCGAACTGGCGAGAGAAGAGAAGAGGAAGGCAGGAGTCGGGCCGCGGGTCAGAAGCGTGGCCCGTCTCTTTACTGTCCTTGATTTTTGAAATTGAACTAAAAGAAGGGAACATCCCTCCATTCTTAAACCCTTAAACTGTCTCACAGAGCCGACTTTAGGTTCTATTCCTGCTCTTTAAATCACTAAACGAACTGATCTGCAGCGAAACAAGCCCAACAGAACTTAGAACTTAGGCCCTCCTAAAGTGCAGACTAAATATGGAGAAGCCTGGTTTAAGTGGATCCGGTTTGTAGGGAGTATTGGAGGAACTCCAACACCAAACCAGTCCAGTCTGAGACACTCCAGGCTTTCAGTCCCAGATTAGAATTAGAATTGCAGGTCTATTTTAAATCTACTAGTTTGATTTTCTTAAACTCCAGTCATCCTGACCTGCTTTAGAGCTGCGTGATACGAACAAAATATCAGTATCTCCATTATTACCGCCTTTTCAAAATTCATTTTCACAATACCTGTGTCTCCCAACTGGTTCATCTTCCCTTTTGTATCGAGATCATTTTAATCCTTCACTATTTAAAGATTCCACATCTTATCGTGTGTTATACACCGCTCAAAAAACGAAAGGAACACTTTGAAAACACCAAAAAGAATCCTGCTGGATCTCCATACTGGTGTGGGATGGGTGACGTGTTAGGAACAAAGGGATGAACATCATTTGATGAAAATGAAGATGATGAACCTACAGAGGGCTTCATTCAGTCACCAAGACATTTAAACTGATGCGTCAGGCGTGTCCAACCTGCTGAAACCTCATTGTGGTAGTTCGTACGGTCCCCACCTGCAAGTATACAGGCCTGACAACATCAGGGCTCCTTATGAGAGGACGGATGGTGTCCTTGGGTATCTCCTCCCAGATCCTGACCTGAGCATCATTGAGCTCCTGGACAGTCTGAGGTACAACCCGGTGGCGTCGGATGCACCTACACATGATGTCCTAGAGATGTTCTACTGGATTTAGGTCAGGCGAGCGTGGAGGCCAGTCAATGGTGTCTATTCCTTCACCCTCCAGGAACTGCCTGCAGACTCCTGCCACATGAGGCCACATTGTCATCACCAGGAGGAACAAGCAGACCTTCTGGCAATGACCCGCATTGATGTGCCGTCCTGGTGGAGCTGGACTGCCTGTGCGACCTCTGTAGGGTCCTGGTAGCTCCTCATGTTTCATGAGTCAAACACAAAACCACTGAAAAGCTGTCAAAAAAAAAAAGGAGGGACAAAATGTCTGTCCTCCACCTGCAGAACCGTTCCTGTGTTTGGTGTCGTCTCATTGTGGCCCCTTTAGAGCCCGTTGTTCATTTCATCAACACCAAAACAGCCGACACTGATTAACAGCCTCCTCTGATACTGACCCGACCAGACCAACTGACCACAAGATCAACGCATCACTGACCAGATCAACAACCCACCAGATTAACTGACCTCAAACTGAACTCTCAAATAAAAAGGTTTCCTTTCACTTTTTTGAGGAGTGCATTTCTTATGGAGATCACCCTGAATATTTAAAGTCACGTTTGGTTCTTTCTCCATATAAACTTTTCATATTTTAAGAACATGTGATAAAACATTGTGCATCATGAATACATACCATCCCCATCCGACGTGTCCCAAACCAAACCCGCCCCAGTGAACAGCTGGATGAGGTTTGGGACAAGTTTTGTTGATGAAAAGACATTTGGGACAATTTAAGAGGAATTTTTTAAAAAAGTTGGACAATTAAACTCACACTTTAAGCATATTTATTGTAAAAAATACATATAAAAACAACATTTGCTGACGGTACAAAAGATCTGGGCTTAGAAACAGTATCATGGGCGAAGAGAAGACCAGGCCATGTCCCAAACTGGATACATATGTACACTTTAATAAATAAATACCCGGGACGAAGGCAAGACTGTCTATATCTGCAGATGATAAATCACCATAAAAACGTTCTAGATTCCAACATAACCCCCCGGAACCAGCTAAATGAAAAAGAGCAGGAACTAAGACCAACTTAAATGTATAAAAGGAGGACAGAAGACCCCCAAACATTTCAGAGGCCTGGTCAGAGCAGAGACCTCTGAAATCTGGAGGTATCGTATCACACTGGGTGCCAATACTTTTAGCAAAAATTCAAATTTACACCCCCTTCATAGCCTTTAAACCCAAATGTGGTTGATCATCCAGGCCCGAGTCTTAATTTTAGCCCTAAAGGTACTAAACCAGCCAGACCCGTCCGTTTATTTCAGGCCAGAATCACTCCGCTCCTCTCCGTCTGTAAAAGCCTCACTTATGTGGTTTCTTTATGACTAAAGTTTGGACTTTTTTTTTTTTGTTTCTTTGTTTTTTATCCCTCGTCTTCAGAAACTCATCTTTCGTCTACATTTTTGGGTTTCTTCTGCTTCACGACCCCCAAAAAAGGTTACAGATCTGAAAAACACCCAAAAAAGCAAGTGGGACACACTTGAGTAGAGAAGGCGTAACACTGCCCCCCAGAGGACAGACTGTTAAACACACTCAGATTCTTCCAGAACCGGAGTCTTCAGGGCCGTGGTGCCATCCGAGAAATGAGAGGAACCACAACCTGAGAGTGACCCAGTAACCGATGAACACTTTTTTGGTTCCACCTGAGAGATCAGTTGCTTGGGAAGATGATAATGGTTCAAAATCCAAGACAGGACAGGAAGTCCACAGCGACGGGACACTCCGAGGACATCGGCTGTGTTCACGCTCTACCAACAGAATCCAGGTCTTTCTGAACAGTTTGCAAGAAAATGATTCATACCTTTTTTGTAAACGGCAGCAGGCGGTTTTCTTGTGGGTTCTGCGGGCAACGCTGAGGGGAAATCTGCTTCTTTCACTTTCGGTTCCTTCACCTCAGACGCTTCCAGGTGCAAACCGACCTGCTCCCCTCACGGAGGAACCAGCTGGACGAGCCGCCGTGATTGAACCGAAGCGTTTGAGCCCTTTACTCCCAACTCCAACCTTCCGTGGATCTCAGAATCTTTTGGGGCGATTTTCCGGAAATAACCAAACAATGTCTGAGGTGCCTTCTCACAGGGTGCAATCTCACGAAAATATATAAATACATCATCATCATCATCTTCACAGGAGCCCCAAACCACATAAGCAGGTCTACAAACTACTGAACACACTTTGGAGGAATTTTTTATCCAATGGCAGCGTCCTGCTGGGGGACAATGTAATATTCAGCCCTCAGCTGTCCGCCGTCCTCGGGCTAAACGCAGGACAGCACCGACTCTGAGCAGATGGCCTGGTTCTCTCTCTCTCTCACACACACACACACACGGGTCACATCTGATCCAGAGGAACGTCCACAAGAGCCTTGCTGATCTTTTCCTCTGGATCCAAGCTCACATCTGGGGTCATCAGGACTCTTCAGGTCCCCTTCTCCCACCGCGCTCTCTCTCACACACACACACACACACACACACACACACACACACACACACCCCTATCAAACTCCCAGCAAATCGTCAGCTGACAAATTCCGGACCAAAACGGATCCCGGAAAGGAGACAAACAGATATTTTTGTAAATGAAATCAAGTTTTTACGTAACTTTTTTTTTTTTTAAGGTCCACTTTTGAGAACCGGTGGTCCGGAAGCATCCGGATTGAGTCACTGCAGCGGCACTGATTTACTCGCTTAAAAAACCCTCCTCTACAAAATTCAGGCGCCGAGGTTTAGAGCCCACCGGCTCGTGCTTTGTCTTTTTGTTAGGCGGTCATTTTTTTCTTTTCTTTGTGTTCTGAGGTTCTGTCTGGCGTTTGGGAGGATGAGGAGGGAAGAAGCGAGCGTGCGAGACCCCCCTGTCGTCCAAGCAAGCGCAGCACAGGAAAGCCGATTTGAAGGCGGCCTCTCGTTCGTTCCTTTCGTTTCCCTCCATCTTCTGTTCGTCAGATCGGTGTAGCTGGCAGGGCCGTGGTCTCCTGAGAGAGAGGGAGAGAGAGAGAGGGAGAGAGAGAGAGAGAGAGAGAGAGAGAGAGAGATCTGTCAATCTATCTGCACAGTTGTAACATCAGCAGTGTCCCTCAGGATGAGGATGGACATGATTAGGAGTGAGTATATTGGAGGGACAGCTCGGGATGGATGCAGTGGAAGTTTTTTTTGTAGGTTAGTGAAGTTCATAATTGAAGCAGAAGATATTTTATCCTTAACAAACGTTCAATTCCAAGGTTTACAGTATGGTAGTGAGACCAGCAATGTTATACGGGATGGAGACAGTGGTGCTGTCCGCTAGGACAGTTTTAGCCTAAAGTTACAGGAAGGTTCCAGATAAAAGTGAGCCTTACACTGTCAGAAACCACACAAGCAAGTCAGTCAGTTCCTCCACGCTACTCGTTCCAATTTGTCCCCGCACCGTTTAAGGAGGGACGATGGTGGACCATTTGGACGAGATGCAGGAGGAAGCACTTTGAGGCTGAACAGTGGGGTTTAAGCTCCCCTGCATGTGGAGAAGATTAAAATATGTACATTTTCTGGCTCACCTGAGTCGAGCAGGTGTGTTGGGGAAAAGGAAGTCAATCAAAAGGATGTTCTGGACAACAAGGCTTCACCGTGCACCAGGAGTCGATGCATCTGGACACAAACAGAACATTCAGCATTCGGCTCGTCCTCGACAAGATCAGAAGTCTGGACCGAATCATCACAGCGACAACGAAAACGAGCCCATTTTGACCTTCGACCTGATTCCAGAGGTGTGTTTCAAAAAAACATATACATTTAATTTCCGAAGCAAGTTCATGAACACGACCTTCGCTGTTCCTACTTTATCTGTTCTTAAAGCTCCTCACGTGGAGTCCAGTTCCGGTCCTGGTGTCCAGAACGCTTTTCTGGTTCCGTAATATGCTCACTAAACCTGAGCAAGGACAGCAACAAACCCCCTGGACACCTTTTGGTTCCCCAAATTCTCGCGTTTCATTTCTTCTTCTGGATCGAGTGTTTACATTTTGTTGAATTTTTCCTTTAAAGTGACAGTTTTGTTCTGCAGTGTGTGAAAGGAACCGCACTCACACAATTGAGTGCTGTTTCTTAACGAGAGGCTGAAGAACCTTAATCTGGTTTAGAGAAATAAATCTGGGTCTCTGGTCGCTGTTCTGAAGTCCCACTTACTTCTTGTGGTAAACACACAGGCAGGCCAGGCGGGCGATGGTCTCTCCCTGGAGCAGATCCTCCAGACAAATGGAGCACTCGCCACTGTCCTTACTGAGAACATCCGCTACAGGAGAGAGAGACAGAGACAGAGAGACAGATCTGTCAGTCTATCTGTGCAGCTGCAACACCAGCAGTTCCCCTCGGGACGAGTATATTAGAGGGACAGCTCAGGCTGGTTGATTTGGAGACAAAGTGAGAGAAGTGAGAGTGCATTGGTTTGGACATGTCCAGAGGAGAGACAAGGAGAAGGAAGTCGAGGACGGAGCTGCCAGGAAAGAGGAGAAGAGGAAGGGCAAAGAGGAGGTTTGTGGATGTGGTGCGAGAGGACATGCAGGGGGAAGACGCAGAGGACAGGAAGACGGGTGATCCGCCGTGGAGACACCTAACGAGAGCAGCTGTAAGAGGACGTCTATATTAGAGGGACTCACTGTTGTAAGGCAGCGGTGGGGACGTGAGGCAGCTCAGCAGGTGCTCTTCGATTCGTCCTCCCGGGAACGGTTTGGTGCAGAAAGGACAGCGAATCGCTGATGAAGAGAGAAATAAATAAATGACATTTATTTATTTATTTTTAACCAGAAAAACTAACGGAGGAGCCTGAACAGGTAAACATCCAGAAAAACAAACATCAGTTCAAAGGAAGAGTAAAAAATAAAAAGGACAGATTTAATACTGAATTAAACAAGCTGCTCTTCATCTGAAGGACTTCAGACAGACAGACACTTTGTTGATCCCGAGGGAAGTTTAAGAACCAGTAACCAGGAACGACCAGTTAAAACAACTCCATCAAGATACGGATTATTTAACTGGGAAGTTTCCACGACTTGCTTAATGTCAATTCACTGGTTGTTGCACTAGCGTTATAAATCAAATAAATTAGACTGTACGCTAAATTATTAAAAATAAATTATATACACACACACACACACACACACACACCCCCCCAGATCCACGTTCTATACTTTTGTAATCCAAGTAGAAATCATCACCACCACTACCTTCACCAGCATCATCATCATCCCTACCATCATCCTCATCACCACCACTACCCTCACCAGCATCACCATGACCACCATCATCCTCATCACCACCATCACCATCATCCTCATCACCACCATCATCCTCATCACCACCACTACCCTCACCAGCATCACCATGACCACCATCATCCTCATCACCACCACTACCCTCACCAGCATCACCATGACCACCATCATCCTCATCACCACCACTACCCTCACCACCATCACCATGACCACCATCATCCTCATCACCACCATCACCATGACCACCATCATCCTCACCATCATCCTCATCACCACCACTACCCTCACCAGCATCACCATGACCACCATCATCATCCCTACCATCATCCTCATCACTACCACCATCCTCACCACCACGATCACTACCCTCATTATCATCCCTACCCTCACCATTCTCACCACCACCATCATCCTCATCACCACCTGATTTACATTTTACATTTACGGCATTTATCAGACGCTCTTCTCCAGAGAGACGTCCATGTCCTGGTTACAGGGACAGTCCCCCCTGGAGACACTCAGGGTTCAGGGTCTCAGGGACCCAGTGGTGGTAGTGCTGGAGGTGGGCTTGAACCTGGGACCTCTTGATAGATCCATAGGCAAGTACCACCACTAGAGCACCAGCACCCACCTGATGGTAATGAATCATTCTCCACGGCTGTTAGAGAACAGTAAATAGAACATGACCACTGTTTGAGGGAAGAACGGCTGATTATAAAGAGGAAGAAACACTGAGATGGTTTCCATGGGAACGAAAGCTGTTGTTTAGTTTGATCTTCTCCTATTTTCACCCTCAGGGGAAACGAGAGTTTTGCTCGAATGACATTTGTGCTCAAGCTGCAGAGCAGAGCGTCGGTTCTCCCCAGCTCCCTGCTGAACGCTGCCGTTATTATTTTATTTACTTAAACACGAGACACGAGACGCAGGACTTCAGAGACACGTCTCCTGTCTGAGGGCGTAAATATTCAATCATGATTTAAATGATTTATCCCTTAATAAATGTAATCAATCATTTTTAATTTTATTCACAAATAAACCTCCATAAATATGTAAAAATACTGAAATTCTGTCCAAAAGTGAAGAGTGAAAAATATTAAACCGTTCAGGAAATAAATGTATATAAATATTATATAATTGCACCATATTTCATTAAAGTGAAGGTGTAATTATAAAAGTATAATATACAATGTTTGTGGTTAAAATGAATTACATACATATTTCAAATCAATAAAACATTCATTTGATAGTTATTAATCACGATTTAAATGATGGATTAATATTATTCCGGCGCTGGTACTCCGTCCATGTCCTTTAACTTGTTTTAAAAACACATTTCTTTTTGATTTGTTCTTATTTTTCCAGCAACTCTGCGAGTCGAACGCTGAGAACTTCTCATCCAGGTCGGATCAACAAGTTCTGAGATCTATTAGTTTTCTAACTGACGTCCCAGCCTGAAGGCCCACGTTCCCGTCGTCTGCCAGCGGCGCAACCCACTTCCTGTTGAGCGGGAATGTGGGAAAATGACTCTGAATTCCCGAGAACCTCCATGATTTCGACATCATGAACATGACTCACTTCCTTGAGAAGAGAAGCCCCGTCAATCCAGACCGGCTGGAGGCTGAAAGAACGCCGTTCGTCCCGGTCCCTTTAGAGAATTCCCGTCAGGACTGTAAGAGACATCAGTAAAGCCTTTGCCTAATTACTCCCTCGTTATCCCTCCACAAACACAACGAGCCTCATTTTCGGAGCGTTTATTCCACCAAACAGCCACAGATCTGTCCGGCGGGACCTCAAGCCCAGTAAATCTCCACCTTCCTTAAAGCTGCAATCTGAACGCATCTCACTCCGAACACTGAAGGAGAAGAAAGTGGAGAAGCAAAGCTACTTTCAGTGACTTTTAGAGACTCTAAAAACCCAATATTCACCAACATGCACGATATCGGAACAGTACCGTCACATACTTGCTCGGAAAATTCGTATCGGGATGAGACGGGCGTTCGTTTACAAAGCGGAATTTAAACGATGCAACGTTTCGAATTATGCAGCAAAAATGTCCTATTTTAATCACTTGAAACCTTGAAAAATGTAAAAGATATGCAAAATATTTGTCTAATCCAGGCTTTAGGCTCAATTTCTGCCATTCTGTATCAGAATCCGCAGAGTTATCGCTCACAGATCCCACTCCTGCCGTCCACGAGAATCAAAATCAGAGTTAAAACCTTCCTCTAAGACAAAACTAGACTTATGCCTGTGTGTGTTTATGTATGTAAATGATCTCTGTTCTGGTTGGCTGTCCTGTACTGGGCGGGGCCACAGCTCATTAGGCAGATTGAGGAGATGCTGGTTTTTGTGACGTCACAAAAACAACGGTTTGAACGTGGACGGCTCACTTTTCACACTCAGCCTGTCTGGATGGGTGAAGGTGCGTTTTGGGAACTTGATATTTCTGGAGGCCCAAAAGGAGAGACATCAACTTTATCAACAGAATAACAAGTGGATTAGTGAAACTGAGAGCCAGCAGACAGACTAATCTTCCGAAAAAAACAATAAACACCTTTCCTGACCTGCCAAGCAGACAACTGAACACACAAACAGTCCCAGCTTAAATCTGAGAGTGTGATCTGAGAGTGTGATCTGAGTGTATGATCTGAGTGTATGATCTGAGAGTGTGATCTGAGAGTGTGATCTGAGAGTGTGATCTGAGAGTGTGATCTGAGAGTGTGATCTGAGAGTATGATCTGAGTGTATGATCTGAGAGTATGATCTGAGAGTATGATCTGAGAGTATGATCTGAGTGTATGATCTGAGAGTATGATCTGAGTGTGTGATCTGAGTGTGTGATCTGAGTGTGTGATCTGAGTGTATGATCTGAGTGTATGATCTGAGTGTATGATCTGAGTGTATGATCTGAGAGTATGATCTGAGAGTATGATCTGAGAGTATGATCTGAGTGTATGATCTGAGAGTATGATCTGAGTGTATGATCTGAGAGTATGATCTGAGTGTATGATCTGAGTGTATGATCTGAGAGTATGATCTGAGTGTATGATCTGAGAGTGTGATCTGAGTGTGTGATCTGAGTGTATGATCTGAGAGTATGATCTGAGTGTATAATCGGTGGCTGGTTTGAAAAGAGGCCAATAATGAAGAGATTTTGGCCCAAACTGATCTGGAAATGAGAGTAGACCATAAACACCCCAGAGGGACCGAGTTAAAGTGCATTTCCAAACTGTTCCCACTCAGTGTTAATGTTTAAAACACGATCTTACTGCTGTGCCGGACTCTGTAAATGCCGATCCACGCCTCAGACGCGGGCCGGGGGCTCCTCACCCTCGCCGCTCTGGCTGCGCCGCTGCGGCCGACCGAGGCGTGCCTTCCGCCGTGGAGGCGCTCTGAGAAAGTCCGGTGCGGTGTAGGCCCCACGTCCTCTTCCGCGGCCAGCCGCTCGCTGGGGCTCTGCCTCGACTCACCTCCCTCCTCAACCTCCTCTTCGGGCTTCTCTCCGCTTTCGGCCGCAGCCGGGGCCTGATCCGGAACCCCGGGTCCGGGGCTGCCCGTGTCCGAGTCGCTGCCCTCCTCCGAGCGGCTCCTGTTCGCCTCCGAGTCGCGGTCGAAGCTGCCAGACAGGTCCAGAGCCAGACTGGCCGGCCTGCCGCCGCCGCGCAGCCGCCGGGACTCGCGCTTCACCCCGCCGCGCTTGGAGAGAGAGGGCGGGGACGGCGCGGCCTGCAGTCGGCTGGAGCGGCTTCCCATCGGTACAGAGGGGCCGAGAGACGGCGCTTCACCGACGGGGAGAGAGACACGGGAGAGACGGGCTCTCCGACACCCAGGAATCTGCGCGCGCGCGCGTCTGTGCGTGTTTTTGTGTGCGTGTGTGTGCGTGCGTGCGTGCGCGTGCTGTACCGGAAATAGGTCTTGTTTCTGCATCCGCACTGCCGAGAAAACAACAACCCGCTTCAGTGTTTAGTGTCTAAAATAAAGTGGAGTTTATTCATTTCAACGTCAATTTATTCTTGTATAGCGCCTTTTACAACAGACTAACTAACTGCTTAACTGACGACCAAATAACTGACTGACTGACAGACAAAATAACTGACTGACTGACTGACAAAATAACTGACTGACTGACACACAAAATAACTGACTGACAAAATAACTGACTGACAGACAAAATAACTGACTGACAGACAAAATAACTGACAAACTGACTGACACACAAAATAACTGACTGACAATATAACTGACTGACTGACAAAATCATGACTGACTGACAAAATAACTGACTGACTGACAGACAAAATAACTGACTGACAAAATAACTGACTGACTGACAGACAAAATAACTGACAGACAATATAACTGACAAACTGACTGACACACAAAATAAATGTCTACTGACAAAATCATGACTAACTGAAAGACTGACTGACAAAAAATTGACTGACTGACTGACTGACAAAATAATGAATGAATAACTGACTTACTGACCATATAATGGACTGACTGACCGACTAACAGAGTAACAGACTGAGTGGAGCGAGAGAGCGAACTTCGTCCTTTCTGGACGGCTGAAGTGAAGTCGAGCAGAGGGAAGACGCTGCGTCAGTACTGTCTGTAAAAGTGAAATAATAACCACAGAGATTTTTATTTCTTTTGCATTTTCCATCCTGTCCCACACTTTTCTGATTGAGGATGTTCAGTCTAATAAACACCAACTAACATTTCATCAACTAACTAACATCTCTCGGCTCCAGATCCGATCATATCCTGGGATTCTCATTATTTTGTAGAAATTCCTAAAGCCTGGAAAGATCTGGCCCTCAGGCGCAGGGTTTGGGTCTGACCGTGAGCTCAGGAAAGCATATTTGGAGCCCAGAATTTGGCCAAAATATTATTTTTTAAAAGTAATTTGAAGTTCATGTATCGGTATCACAATATGCCGGCAGATATATTAAACCCAGGACTACTGGGATATCTCACACCCTATCGGGAAAGAATTCTCACAGCCAGTGTCTAACCAATCTCCATTCTTGTTCATCACGATGCAGTCCTCATTTCCTCCGTAACTGTTGGGTTCCCCTGAGAGCCACCTGCTGAAATCTAAATCCTGTCCCTCCTCGTCCACAAACCGCCCTTCCGTCACCTGGTCAGTCGCCCCCATGAATATGTAGGGCAAGTCGAGAATCTGGAACATGCTGGACAGTTTCTGGTTCTCCTCCCGGTTCCTCGGCAGAGCCATCTTTCCTCCAGCGTCTCGGCAGGCTTTCTTCCCTTCGCTGAATGTCCTTTTCCGCCCGTCAGACACAAAGTATTTCTGCCCAGCTTTGATGGACACACCGAAGCTTGCAGCTTGGAACAAAAGATCAGAATCACATCATGAACACCAGCTCCATGTTTTACCTTCAAGAAAATTTTCAAAACTGTTTAGTTCGTTTTTCCATCTTCCAGTGACACAATGCATCGTCAGAATGAATCAGAATAAAGTGTTTTTAGTTTTTAAAAGTGAAAGTAACTGTTTTTGTCATCAAGTAACGCAACAAAATTCTCTGCTTTTCACCCAAAGCTATTTAAAGCGCCCGGGGAGCAGTGATAGGGGCGGTAACTTGCTCAAGTGCGCATCAGGGCAATTTACTGGTCTGGGATTCTAACCCATGGCCTTCCGATCCTGGGGCCTCGTCCCTAACCACTAGGACCCCGCTGTCCTAAAGTAGATCTAGAAGTTATTTTAAGTAGATGTCTCACACGCTGCCAGGCTTACTTCCAGATTTCTTCGTCTTCATCTTCAGCACCTGATTTAACTTAATGAGACATCGATTCATCAAGGCAGGTGTTTTATAGGAACAGACCAGCTGTGTTATACGAATTGGAGACTGTAATGAGACCAGCTATGTTATGCGGGTTGGAGACCATAGTTAGACCAGCTATGTTGTATGGTTTGCAGATGGTAAAGAGACAATCCATGTTAAATGGGTTGGAGACGATGATGAAAAGAGAGGCGGTGGAGCTGGAGGTGTCCGAGTTAAAGATGATGGGATTTGCGTTGAGCGGGACGAGGATGGACAGGATTAGAAATGAGTATGTTAGTGGGACAGCTCAGGTTTGGAGACAAAGTGAGAGAAGCGAGACTGTTGGTTTGGACATGTCAAGAGGAGATGAAGAATATATCAGGAGAAGGACGTTGAGGATGGAGCTGCCAAGAATGAGGAGAAGAGTAAGGGCAAAGAGGAGGTTTATGGGTGTAGGGAGAGAGGACATACAGGGGGACAGGAGGACATGGAGATGGACGATCCACTGTGCAGAAACCTAACTCGAGCAGCCAGAAGAGAAAAAGAAAAGACTCTTCCTGAGATTTTCAAAAATAAATATTGCTGCTAATGATCACTTTCCTGCAGCCAAATGGTTTGATCATCACATCGAAGGGCTTAATTGATTTAATGAAAAAAAGAATTCAGTGTGGACTGGATGGTCCTACCTGTCTCCAACAGGGACATCCTGAGAGTAAGACTCTTCAGTTCCTCTTGGAGAGACATGATCAGCTCACTGTGAGAATCTCCTGAGAATGAAAAAATATTTTAAAAATAAATAAAATAAAAATATTAAGTTTAAAAAGGAATAATAAAAGATCACATGCATGTTATATTACATTGATAACAAAATGAAATTAAAAGAATGTAAAAGATAAAAAGGTTGTCTAATATTGCGGGATTAATGTTTAACTGAAGAAAAAAAATGTATAAATATTATTTGTCTCCAACTGTCCCATTCTTCAGCTGTCCTGAGGAATATTATTTTATGCTTTTTAAAAAAGCCATCTCATTACCTGGTGGACCTGAATCGCCCTTAGGTCCTTTGGGTCCTGCTGGCCCTTGTGGCCCTTGTGGTCCTGCTTTCCCCGGAGGCCCCTGCACACTCGGCCCTGAAATCAGATCATACTGATCACAACCCTGCCCGTCTCTGTGTCCTCCAAGCTCCACTGTGTCTTTAACCCACATACCCGGCTCTCCCTTCTCTCCCTTGGGTCCAACCGCTCCATCTCTTCCATCCCTCCCGTCTCTGCCGGGGACGCCGTTGTGTCCGGGAGTACCCGGGACCCCAGCAGGGGCGGGACAGCTGAGAGTTTGAGGAAGTGCAGGTTCAGGTCCAGCGGCCGAATGCAGCTCCAGCCTCAGCAGCAGCAGCAGCAGCAGGACCGGACTGAACAGCGCCATCTTCTGATCACCGCGGGAACTACAGGCTGATCCTGGGAACACTAGTCGTGCCTAAGATTAAATAAATATTCAGTTCAAATCCAACACTAGGCTTAAATACACGTCCAGACAGAACATGTTTCTGTGCATTTCAGTTCAGGAACGGTCAGAGATGTTTAATTCTCCGTTGCTGTGAGACGTGTTACAGTTGCTACAGGCCTCATCAGAAACAGGTAAATCTATGGCGTCCCTGCCGCAGGGACAAATTCAGATCTTTATAGACTAAACGTTCCCTCCAAGCTGCACAAGCAGAATCAGACATTGAAGAAAAGACGGAGCGTCGTTACCTTGAGGGCTGATTTTCGACCTGGAATGATCTCAGTGTTTCCTGGTTCGTTCCGTTTGTCCTGAATAAACAACTTCAGACCAAAGTTCAGGCTCTAATCAGCCAGAAACCTCCTGAGACGTCCTATTAGATCAGATGAGACGAAGCTTTTACAGCTTTAAAAATGTTTGAACCTTAACCTTAAAGAATACGCTTTCAGGCTCTCGATGATTTCTTTGATTTGCTCCTCAAAACGTTTCCTTGTTTGTAAAGGTTCACATTTCACTGTTCATCATGTTCTGTCCTTACATTTTTTAGGTTGAAATGAAAGAAAAAGCTTGAGAGTTTGTTGGACCTGATGTTTAGAAGATATTTCGATGTGTTTATCTTCTCCGAATAAAGAGAGAAATCATCAGAAATGAGGATCAGTTCATACCTGAAGATACCAAAGCATGTGCACTTTAATAACTGAAAATAACGGGGTGCTGGTGTTCTAGTGGTGGTACTGGTCTATGGACCTCTGGATCAAGAGGTCCCAGGTTCAATCCCACCTCCAGCACTACCACCACTGGGTCCCTGAGACCCTGAACCCTGAGTGTCTCCAGGGGGGACTGTCCCTGTACTCAGGACATGGAGACACTCTGGAGAAGAGCGTCTGATAAATTCTGTAAATGTAAATAAAGGAAATAATAATTATTGTGGTTCCGGTTGGGCACGACAGGGGGCGCTCTGTTCTGACTGAGCACACCTGAGCTCATGGAGGCACAGGTGTGCTTAATTGGGCTGCTATTTGTGCCCCAGTGAGTCAGAACAGAGTGCGGTTCATTAACCAGGCACAGCCTCACAGTTAATGGTGGCACTTTTGGTTTTGTATTTTGGTTTATGTTTAATATAGTTACGTTCCGGAATACTGGCTCAGCGTTGACGTCCTTCCCACACCCCCCCACCGTTACATTATTACTACTACTACTTTTATAATAATAATAATAATAATAATAACAATAATAATAATAATCATAATAATCACTACTGTTATTACTATTATTAGTGGTATTATTATTATTACCCCCAGTTTTAACTTACAACTGGCTACATATGAATTTAAATTCTTTTTTTTTAATAATTACATATAAAAACTAATGAGAACAAAACGTAATAATAATATATAAACAATAATACACAATTATGTATACAAATGAATATATTTTTATCATAATTTATAATACACAGTATTTTTATTATATTGTAACATATATTTTTTATATTATATAACTGATGCCACACTTACACATTAAATCTGTAAATCCCACTGATGATGAAATGAATGTGTTTAAAGTCAAAAGTGTAGAAGCTCCGACCAAACCTCTGAGTCCAGGTGAATCCTTCACCTGAAGAACTTCAACACACGCCTGCAGAACCTCCATATAAGGAGTTATTTTTGTTACTATGGAGATTCACATGCCTTATTTGGGAAGTTGAGGTACAAATGTTGACCCAAATGCTGGTGTGTTTACACTTTATTGATCACACTCTAATCACAACACAGAATAAAGTTGATCTTTATTATCTTTATGAATAAAGCAGAGTAGCAGTGCTGCAGGATTATTGATTATAATAATGAAGCGGTGAAGAGAGCTTGATATTGACTCTGTTTTCACGCTCATTCCTGTTATTAAGATTATTAAGATTATAAATTGTCTCAGTAATGAAAAGGTTAAAGGAGGACTCCACCCAGTTGATAAAATTCCCCATAATTCAGTGTTGGGAGAGGATTTGGTTCTGATTTCTCCAGTGGTGCTGATCGGAACCAGACGTCCCAAATCTGTATATCTGTATGCTATTTAACCCTACCTACTTAATTTTAGTTTCTATTTTAAATGTTAAGATTTCAGCATAGCCATCTTTCTCGAAATTTGCAAATTTAGTCTGAAAGGGTCGAAGCGCCCAGAGAGCAGTGATGAAGACGGTACCTTGCTCAAGGTTTCTGCAGGAAAACCTATTGATCTGGGATCAAACGCACAACCTTCTGATCCTGGGAACACTAGGACACTGCAGCCCTGCAATGAAGCTCCACGTGTCTCTGAGTGTCTCTGAGAGTCTCTGTGTGTCTCTGAGTGTCTCTGAGTGTCTCTGTGTCTCTGAGTGTCTCTGAGTGTCTCTGAGTGTCTCTGAGTGTCTCTGTGTCTCTGAGTGTCTCTGTGTCTCTGAGTGTCTCTGTGTGTCTCTGAGTGTCTCTGAGTGTCTCTGTGTGTCTCTGAGTGTCTCTGTGTGTCTCTGAGTGTCTCTGAGTGTCTCTGTGTGTCTCTGTGTGTCTCTGAGTGTCTCTGTGTGTCTCTGAGTGTCTCTGAGAGTCTCTGTGTGTATCTGTGTGTCTCTGAGTGTCTCTGAGTGTCTCGGTGTGTCTCTGTGTGTCTCTGAGTGTCTCTGTGTGTCTCTGTGTCTCTGAGTGTCTCTGAGTGTCTCTGAGTCTCTCTGAGAGTCTCTGAGAGTCTCTGTGAGTCTCTGAGTGTCTCTGTGTGTCTCTGAGTGTCTCTGTGTGTCTCTGTGTGTCTCTGAGTGTCTCTGTGTGTCTCTGTGTGTCTCTGAGTGTCTCTGTGTGTCTCTGAGTGTCTCTGAGTGTCTCTGTGTGTCTCTGAGTGTCTCTGTGGGACGGTGATGACGGTAAAATAGTCCATCTGAACTAAATCTCTGTTCTTCGTGTCCCTCCACCATGAACGGTTCAGTTTTAGTCCAGAATCTTCTAAAACAACGTGTCAGACATCAGGCAGCGTCTCCGCCACCAGTTCATGTCTGTGAGGGACGTCTGGTTCCATCTTCTGATTCACACAAAACCCAATCAGAACCTCCCTGTTTGTCTAAACCACTGAATTATGGGATTAATTTCTCGAGTCTCCCTGCAGGTCCTCATATTTCACACACGATCAGACGATCCACACTGCAGGTGTTGTCGTCCCACAGGCTGGTGGATTGGATTATGATGGTGCAGTCCTGCGCACCCTGATAATTATCAGGCTGCCCAGCCCCCCATTTAGCAAAAGTTAAAGTCTTTCCTTTCGCGTCCACAAACGAACCCTCGACCTGGCGGTCCGTAACCCCCAGGTAGGCGTGGAGCCCCGTGTAAGGAGAGATCAGCTGACCTACGGCCTTGTTCTGCTCCTCATTCCTCGGCAATACCACTGCTCCTCCAGCGTCGTTGCAGAACTTCTGAGCCCTGTCAAAGCTTCCTGTGCTCCCATCCGTCACGTAGTATTTCTCTCCAACTCGTCTTCTTCCCTGGAAGCTCATGACTTGGGAGGAAAAGTGTGGCTGTCACTCATAAGAAAGCAAATCAACATCTTTCTGAGCAGCACCAAAAACTCCTTACCTTTCTCCATGGTGCCGATCTTGGCCGCGAGGCCGCTGATCTCCGACTTCAGGGACAAAATCAGGCTGGTATCTGTCCCTGAGACGAGGAACATCATGGAGCACGTATAAAGACCCACAGTTTGGAAAAACAGGCCTCCTTTCATTTTATTTTCAAGAAAAACTACCAGCGTTAACGTTGCAAAATTTTTGCAATGTGCCGCAAAAAGCAGCCTGTTTTTAACGTACTGCTTTTGTGATGTCACAAGAACCAACATTAGCCCCGCCTACTGGCAGTGTAGACTTCTTTTTGCAACAGACAAATAAAAAACATGGTCATTTATACACATATGCTTTTCTTCTATATTAAAAATAGAAGGAAAAAAATAAGAAACAAATGCTGCTCTCTATACACTGCGTGTTGGACGGTTTGCAGACAAAGTGAGAGAAGCGAGACTGTTAGTTTGGACGTGTCCAGAGGAGAGACGAGGAGTATATCAGGAGGAGGATGTTGAGGATGGAGCTGCCAGGAAAAAGGAGAAGAGGAAGGACAAAGAGGAGGATTATAGATGTGGTGAGAGAGGACATGCAGGTGGGAAAGAGGAAGATGCAGAGGACAGGAAGACATGGAGATGGGTGATCCACTGTTGAGACACAGGAGCAGCTGAAAGAAGAAAAAGAAGAAGAAGAAGATGCATGAAACATGGCAAGTGAAACCAAGAATTTTTGTCGAAATATGTAAATTTTCACAATTTTGATGAAATAAGTCTCAACTGGTCAATAATTTTGAAAAAATGTAAGATTATTTCACATTTCTACACAGTTTTAATTCTACACCCTCGTATGCAAGCTATGTGTTACTGTTTACCTGCTGAACCTGTATCTCCCTTTGGTCCTTTGGGTCCTGCTAGCCCTAGTGGCCCTTGTGGTCCGGCTTTCCCCGGAGGTCCCTGCACACTCGGCCCTGAAATCAGAGAAAACCGATCACTTCCCTGCTCGTCTCTGTGTCCTCCAGGCTCTTCAACCCACATACCTGGCTCTCCCTTCTCTCCCTTGGGTCCAACCGCTCCGTCTCTCCCATCCCTCCCTTCTCTCCCAGGGACGCCGTTGTGTCCGGGAGTACCCGGGACCCCAGCAGGGGCGGGACAGCTGAGAGTTTGAGGAAGTGCAGGTTCAGGTCCAGCGGCCGAAGTCAGCTCCAGCCTCAGCAGCAGCAGCAGCAGCAGGACCGGACTGAACAGCGCCATCTTCTGATCACCGCAGGAACTACAGGCTGATCCTGGACACTGCAGTGAAACAGTTTCAGTAATCATCAGTCTTTAAACTTGTTCACTGCAGTGATTAAGGTGGAACATCCATCTTGAATTACACCAGTATTAAAGTGTAAATTACTATTTAAACTTTTTGCCAGTTTAAAAGGTGGAATATTATTTAAGCTGTCCTCCGCTCTGTATTTAAGGTGGAATTCTGTTATTTAAACTGAATTGTCACTAAAGCATTTAAGGTGAAAAATCTGTGTTTAAGTTGGGAACATTTCAGTATCTGACCTGCCATTTCAGGATTAATGTCAGCTTCAGTGCAGTATTTAAGATGGCACTCTAGTCTTTAAGGTGGAACATTAATATTTAAGGTGACATCACTCTAGTATTGAAGGTGGAACAACTATATTTAAGCTGGATGTATTCCGGTATTGGAGATGCAACATTATTATTTAAGCTTCTTCTCCTCCAGTATTTGAGGCGGAGCATGATCAATCAAGCTGACATGCTTAAACAATATTTAAAACCATAAGGATGCATCATTTTAAAACTATGAAGTAACACAGAGAAGTTATCTTACCAGGAGGACGCGTGTCTCACCAGCAGGACCAGGCTAGGCCAGAGACTCCACCTGTGAGTAGATTATAAAGACAAAGATGGTCCACCTCTTGGCACAGGAGATTATAAATGGTCCCTGTTCCAGCTCATCAACTGATTAAGTAATCAAGAGTGATTACTGGGGCTTTTAGTGCCATCATCTCTAAGTTCTGAAAGTGGGACGACTTGGAAAGGAAGGGGATTTTTGGGGAGAGGCAGCGCCTGGCAGTGCTGCAGCACCTCCTACTTCTGCAGCTGGATGAACTCCAAGGATGAACTCCTAGGATGAACTCCAAGGAGATGATTCCCAGAACACTCAAGCTGACCTTTTGTACCTCATCTTTTGTGAATTCGTGTCGTCCCTGTTTTGTTTTCATGGTTTCCACTCCATCCCTGCTTGATGAACAGAATCACAGCTTCACAATGAAAACACAGTTCATTTTTATTTCAATGAACAGCGTGTCCCATGAGCAAGAAACATTAATGCATTAATCACAACTGCATGTCCAGCAACACTGCGAAAGACCATTCCTGCCTAGAATCTTCTTTCTGGTACCATCCAGAAGCATTTCCAAAGCATCCGTCTCTGCCAGATTGTGCAACAACGTCATTCCACTAGTTTTGGAAGCTCTTAAAACAGGGTATCATCTCAGCCAGGCTTAAATACTTAGTTACTTATTCCTTTAGAACTTTAATTGCTGATATATTTCCGGGCATTTAATGTAAAAAGAAGAAAACTCTCTGGATAAGAGCGTCTGATAAATGCTGTGAGAGTAAATTAAACTAAACTATTGTGGTTACTGAACCTGGACAGGGGAACACGCTGGCCACTCTGTATACAGGTACACAAGTCGAGGGATCCAGTTTACAGAACAATAAAGTTGATCAGACACAGCATGAAGTTCTGGGAAAGAGTCGTGGAAGCAGGTTAAGAAAGAGGAGATGATCAGTGAACGGCAGTCTGGCTTCATGCTGAGAAAGAGCTCCACAGATACAGTGTTTGCTCTGAGGGTGTTGATGGAGAAGTACAGAGAAGGTCAGGAGTTCCAGAGGGCAGGAGAACATGGAAATGCATGATTTGCTGTGAAGACACCTTACGGGAGAAGAAGAAGATGATGAAGAAGTTGATGAAGAAGAAGAATTACACATTTCAGTGGAAAACACAGCATTTACTCAAGTACAAACATCTGAACAAACCAGGTTTTACATTTCACATCACTAATTATTGATGCTTATCAGATTATTTCGTCAGGAAAGAGGAGAAGAGGAAGACCACTTCCGGTTCCGGTCGGAGTACTGCTGCGCGTTTGGCTGCCGCTTTCCATTGGAATTTTGTTTGTTTGTTTGTTTGTTTATTTGTTTAGTCTCTTTACTCGGTCCTGTATCCCAATATTTCTCATTCTGTGTTAGTGAGTTGCTATGGTGATTTCCATCTGACTTTACTCAGCGTTTGGACACTGCGTCAACTTTTCCCGCGCTACTGCTTGGATTTGTGCTGGATTTGCTTCTTGCTCCAGCGTCAGCCTTCTGGGTGAGGGCTGCGGGGTTCTGGCTAATGTGAACAGTGAGGTGTGTGTGGTTCGGTGTTCTGGTCGTTTACGGATCTGATCAGCCAGGTGTTTTGCTCCAGATGTTTGGTGTCTGGCTGGTTAATCGTGGGGTTTGAATACACGCTGTCTCAGCTCCGGGACTGGAACTGTCCGGCTCACTTGGACTCGAGCTCATACGGCCTCTGCCAAGCACTCGGAATCGCCCGCCGTGTCCGTGATGTTCACCGTGCCTCCAGAATTCAGCTCTTCATTCATCACACTTCTCTTTCTGCAGTCCCTTCAATCTGGTCCTCTGTCTGAAAACATCATCCTGCTCGGTGACTTTAACATTCATGTAGTCACCGTCTCTCCAGCTACTTCAGAACTTTTGGCCCTTCTTGAATGTTTCCATCTCACTCAGCATGTGAACTTCCCCACACAGACACGTGGACACATACTGGATCTGATTTGTTCATCTGGACTTAAAAATGCTTCTGTAAACTGTTCTTCTGCTGGTATTTCTGATCACTATTGTATGGAATTTGCTTTCGAACTAACCTTAGATAATCTGTGTAAAAAATCTACAATTTCATATAGAAATTTGAAATCTGTTGACATTCAAGGGTTCACCTCTGACCTGCTTACATCTCCTCTTTCAAATTTCTTTAACCTCTCCTGTCCCGATGCCATTCTGAATTTATACAACCGCTCCATTTCTGCCGTTTTAGATCAGTTTGCTCCAATCAGGATCAGGGCTGTACCCTCCTCTCACTCCTCTCCGTGGTTCACCCCTGAACTGAGGTCCATGAAAGCTGTTGGGAGGCGACTTGAACTCAGGCCTCACAGTGCACTCTCAGCTGTATGTTGATCACATGCAAAAATATCGATCTGCCCTTAATACTGCTGGCTCTCGGTACCTCTCCTCCATCATCAACAGCAGCAGCTGTAAGCCCAAGGCCCTGTTCACTAGTGTGAGGAAACTTCTTCAGCCCCAGCACCTTCTCTCTCAGGTTCTCACTCATGTGAGTCCTTTCTTCATTTTTTTCAAAACAAAATCAATCTGATATATAAACTGTTCACTGGTACCCCTCCACCATCTTGTAACTTTCTCCTAGAAACCCCAGTACAACCCTTCACCAAGTTCACTCTTACAAACTCAAACTCTGTTACTGAATTAATTAGGAAAATCAGTTCTTCCACCTCCATCCTTGATCCAGCACCTACTTCTCTTCTTAAATCCTGTTTGTCTGCCATCTCTGCCTCCATCTCCCATCTTATAAACTGTTCACTCTCCTCTGGTGTTGTGCCACTGGGCCTGAAAACTGCTGCTGTTACACCTATTTTGAAAAATAACACTTTGGATCCCAGCAATCTGAGCAGCTACAGACCTATTTCTAATCTACCTTTTATCTCAAAGCTCCTTGAAAGGGTTGTAGCTGCTCAGCTGCAGGAACATCTAATAATTAACAATCTATCTGAGCCGTTTCAGTCAGGTTTCCGTCCATTCCACAGCACCGAGACTGGCCTGCTAAGGGTCAACAATGACCTTTTACTCAGTGCTGACTCTGGTTCCCTCAGTGTCCTTCTTCTCTTGGATCTAAGCTCTGCCTTTGACACTGTCAATCATAAGATCCTTCTTTCCCGCCTTTCAGCCATTGGGCTCTCTGGTGCCGTTCTTTCTTGGTTCACATCTTATCTTACTGATAGACAGCAATTCATCCGCCTCCATAACAACAGATCACCTCCTGCTCCAGTTAAACAGGGTGTCCCTCAGGGATCTGTTCTTGGACCCATGTTATTCATAATTTATATTCTCCCTCTCGGTCATATTATTAGAAACCATGGCCTCAGTTTTCACTGCTATGCTGATGATACCCAAATCTACATTACCACCTCCATTTCAGCCGCCCCGCCCCCTTCCCTCACAGCGTGCATTCATGACATAAAACTATGGCTCACCTCTAACTTTCTCAAGCTCAATACTGACAAAACAGAACTTTTATTAGTTGGCTCCAAATTTCTCATCACTAAACTACAAAATTTCAGTTTATCCATTGAAAATGCTCTTGTTACGCCCTCACCCTCTGTCCGGAATTTAGGTGTTATATTCGATCCCTCTCTGTCATTTGAATCTCACATTAATACAGTTGTGAAAAATGCTTCCTTTCACCTCAGAAACATCTCACGTCTCCGCTCATCTCTTTCATTGAAGGATGCAGAAATACTTGTTCATGCTTTTATAACGTCCCGTCTCGATTACTGCAATGCTCTACTCTTTGGTCTCCCAAGTAGAACATTAGCCAGGCTCCAGTACGTGCAGAACTCTGCAGCTCGTGTTCTCACCTTCTCCAAAAAATCTGAACATATCACCCCCATTCTCCACAAACTTCACTGGCTGCCCAGATCGTACCGTATTCAGTACAAGCTGCTTCTCATCACATTTAAAGCCCTTCATGGATCTGCTCCTTCATACCTCACTGATTTACTCCATTCATACACTCCCACCCGCTCACTTCGCTCCTCCGGTACCGGGTTACTCTCAGTTCCTAAATTCAGGTGAGCTTCCATGGGGGGTAGATCATTTAGTGTTGCTGCCCCCAAACTCTGGAATTCCATCCCTCAAACCCTGCGCCTCACGTCCTCTCTGTCCCTCTTTAAAACACAGTTAAAAACAGATCGGTTCAGTCTGTGCTGCTCCACTTCTCCCAGTTCTTCATTTCCTTATTCTGCTGTTTTCTGTCTTTGTCTTTGTGTTTGTATTAACTGTTTTTTAACTTACTTTTTTAAGTGACCTTGGGTTTTAGAAAGGCACTATATAAATAAAAATTATTATTATTTATTATTATTATTTCAAGTATTTTTATCTAGAATTTAGGTTTTTACTTGTGTTTAAGATGGACCATGGGTTATGTTTAACTGCCTGTTGGTTATAGAGGGTGGTGTGTGTGTGTGTGTGTGTGTGTGTGTGTGTGTGTGTGTGTGTGTGTTGTGTGTGTGTGTGTGTGTGTGCGTGTGTAAAAGCAGAGTGAACAATCCAGATGGCTGTGTTCCCCGGCGCTGATACTACGCTCATTACGGTAATCAGAACTGACGCACGCACCGATTTGAGGAAGTAGGCGGGGCCTGTGAGACGCGCCGTCGATCTCAGCGCTCAGGTGAGTCTCCCTGCTCGCGCGCCCTGGCCCCGTTACAGCTCGGGTTGGTGTGCGTTTGGAAGCGAGCTGTGATTTTCTCTCTTTGATCCGCCGCTTGTTTCTTTTTCTGCGCGCTTCTCCAGCTGGGCGCTCCTCACTGTCAGCTCAACTTCAGAGTCTGCATCACTGAATCATTCAAGTCCAAAGGGCTTCACCGCGCCTTAAGTAGTCACGTGACCACACAAACACACTTTCACACACACTCCAGCTGCTGTCACGCTAGAAAGCACTGTGCAAAAGTCTTGATCCCCCAATGTCTTCATACTTTCCCTCCAAACTTTCTTGTATGGTTAATGTTCTGTTGAGGAACAGTTCTCCAGATCTTCCTGAAGGACAGTGTTGTTGTCTCTCATGTTCAGTCCAGTCTCTTTACCTGAGCAGTTCTCCAGATCTTCCTGAAGGACAGTGTTGTTGTCTCTCATGTTCAGTCCAGTCTCTGTAGCTGAGCAGTTTAAGAGACAGTGTAGGATCATCTTCACGGAAAACAAATGTCCAAAGAAGAGCTTTGGAATGTCCTTCCAGAAGCCTGGAGAAGTGTTCCTGACTTAAAGAAAGGAGCTGGTCTAAGAGAGTTGAGCTGTGCTGGAGAATAACGGTGGTGAATACTGACTTTAAAGCTGGTTAGAATGAAACTCTCTTTGTGTTTAGACTGGAGTTACAGGTGTTTGTACACATCACTGAACTACTGTCTCACTTTCATACAGGACAGAGAATCGAGGGGGTTAGGACATTTGCACAGGTCTCTACAGGTAACTGCAGTGTGGACTGATCTTCTGCCTTTAATTTCCAGTCAGATCTCTCTGGTCAGCTCTCTGGACGCAGGAATGAAGCCGCTGACTCTTTTACATTCACAAACGATGGACAGCGGCGAGTCCAGGGCTCAGGACAGCTGTGTCCCAAGCTTGGAGAACCGAATCCTGTCCCAGGCTCTTTGCTCTGCTCTACCCCGCTCCTCCTGTCTGGCTCTCCAGCCGTCCCATCTCTCCTCCACCCAGCTGAGGCAGGACCTCTTTCCCTCTGTCTTCTCACCCAGCTCCCCTCACTTCCTGAGCTCTGTTCGCCAAAGTGCAGCGCCCTCTGCAGGAGAATCATCTGCAAGACATCAATCTGCGGGAGGACCATGTGCTGAAGGACGAGCTGTTGGTAGCCTTTCGACTAGTGGACCTCGTGATGATGGGCTTTCTGCGGGAGGACGATCTGCAGGAGGAAGACCTGTTGGTGGGTTTTCTCCTAGTTGGCCTGTGGATGATGAGCTTGCTGCTGCTGGACCACCTTCTGAAGGACGATCTGCTAGTGTACCCTCTGGTGAAGGACCTCCTGGAGGAGGACAGACTTCAGGAGGCCCATCTGGTGGAGGACGACCTGCTGGGCTTTATCCTGCTGGACCTTGTGATGATGGCCTTTCTGCTGGAGGATTCTCTGCTGAAGAACGTCATACTGAAGGATGTTCAACTGGTGGGCTTTCTTTGAGCAAGGTATGTAGATGAACCATGTACATGTTTCATACGAGGCTACTAAAGGAAGGAACATGATTCTAACTATTGATACCATGTAATAACACTCCAACAACTCAGTTTGAAAAACTTTACACCAAGGACTGGGACCACGAAGGCCAGGCGAAGACGACCCCATTCGAGAGGCCAGTTCCAGAGCTCGGCGGTGCTGAAGAGGAGAAGAAGCAGATGGTTGAGCTTGGGGAAGATTTTGAGGTGCTTGAGAAGGATTCGGGTGAAGAAGCTGGAGACGTGTTGAAGGACAAGAAGGTACAGAGGTGTTTTTCCAGCAGCAAGGTCACCAGTGGGACCCTAGTCGTCTCTCGCTCTGCTAAACTGTCCCTGCTCTGGTTTTCCCGCAGTATAAGCTGCTTAACCTGGTGTGCTGCTCTCTGGTGAATAAGAGCTGCTCTCCTGGCCTGGAGGGCTGGGATGAGAAGAAAAGCGTGTGGACAAACATCAGGAGCCTGGCTGAGGACATCGCTGTCAGGGATCCTGAATTTCTCCTCAAGGTGTGTGTGATCTGATCAACTGGGCAGTTAGTGTAACCACAGGGTGGGCGTTTCTGATAAAGTGGCCGGTGGGTGAGTTTTGTGTGATGGATTTCTTTTTTGTCCTCCAGGTGGCCGTCTACACTAGACAGGAACTCAACAAGCGCCTCATGGCCAACTTCCTGCTCGCCCTGGCAGCTCATCTGCCCGCCTCCAAGCCACACCTGAGGAGGTACTTTAGTGCGGCGGTGCAGCTGCCCTCTGATTGGCTGCAAGTACCCAGTATCTACAGCAAGGTGAGCTGGCAGTTAGTCATCGCCTGAGCAAACAGCCTGCTCTTGCTCTTAAACATGCGCGACTCAGAGCGCGATTTAAGGCAGCCCAACAGCTGGACTATGAAGGGTGAATAAAAGAAGGTCGTGTGTGTGTGTGTGTGAGTGTGTGTGTGTGTGTGTGTTGGTTTAAAAATGTCTGATTCTTACTGTTGCGATTAGTTACCGTCTAATACTAAAATATGAAATGGAGCAGGGACGAGGGACGAGGCCCCTGGATTGGAAGGTTGTGGGTTTGAATCCCAGATCAGTAGGTTACCCTGAGGTTCCCTTGTTCAAGGTACCGTTCCCATCGCCGCTCCCTGGGTGCTGGATATGTCTGCCCCCTGCTGGACGTTGTGTGTGTGTGTTTAATACAGAGGATGTGTTGGTGGTTCACTGAAACAGATCTTTCACGTCTCAAACTGCTGGATTGATTCATTTTTAAAATTGTTGTAAAATAATCATCTGATCTTTTTCTTCTCCCAGTGTTTCAGCTCGTCCCTTCCATCGTGCCTGAAAAAAGGCCTGGTGGACAAATTCAAGCAGTTCACCGAAGTTCAGCTGTCCAAGTACAGCGCTCACAAACAGAGGACACGAAAACGCAAGGTACCGCACTCGTTTACTCCTCTCCCACTTCTCTCATTCAGTTTCCCTCTTTAGCCCAAATACAACTGTCCTCTGGGTGGGAAGGGCGGTCCTCCCTCTCCCCCACTCGCTCAGTAGAACTGTCCTCTGGATGGACTTTCCCGTCCCTCGTCACTCAGAATAGTGAAGGTGTGTGTGTGTGTGTGTGTGTGTGTGTGTGTGTTCTGAGCAGAATATATCCCCTGAGTTGTGCAAGAAGTGGGCAGAACTTCTCAGAATGGACACCTCGGAGCTGCAGAAACAGGTGAGTAACTTATTGGACCTCAAGCTTCTGAGTGGTTTCTTCTCAGATGGATTTTCCAAGAGAGGACTGGGTGTGTGTGTGTGTGTGTGTGTGTGTGGTTCAGTTACAGAAGGACCGGAGTGGGTTCACGATGAAGGAGCTGATTAAACGTCTCCACATCAAAGAGCCTGCTAAGTTCGTCATGAGCATCCTGGGCAAGAAGTACGTGTCCACCCTGTCCCTGAAGATGACCTGGGCCGTCCCGATCAGTTGATTGAAACTGAGCATTTGATCATTTCTTTGTGATTTGGATGTACAAACGAGTGCAGACGTCATAAGAACACTTGTCCTGAAGAGATGAAATCAGTTGGAGATTATCTCCAACTGTCCTAAGCCCCGCCCACAAATGCACACATCCCTGCCCACTAACTCAGCCTAGCTCAGCCCCACCCACTAATGTGCAATGCTCCGCCCACTAACTGAACCCAGCTTGGCCCCGCCCGCTAAACATACTCCATCATTTTTACTTCGCATTACGAGTCTCTCCTACTTTCTCCTACTTATGTCCACGCCCGGCACATCCATTGTCCCAAACGTCTCTGTCCATGAGACCTGCAGATGTGTTTAGTAGTTTCAGCAGCGTCCACAAGAGGGAGCTCTCAGGAGTTAATTGTAATTGGGTTTGACTCGTTAATCTCCAATTAATACCTGAAACATTTACAAGATGTTTGTGGACAAACGTTTAATAAAACGCTGAAAAATTGGATAAACGAACACGTAAACATGCACTATAGCCTTGTGTGTGTGTGTGTGTGTGTGTGTGTGTGTGTGTAGGTACCCATCTGATGAGAAGATGTTTAAGGACAGTGGACTGAGCGGTGTTTGGCAAAGTGAGCGCGCTGGACAGAAGATGAAGCTGAGGCAGCCGAAGACGTGGCGGAACCGAGAGCGATTCGAGGCTGCAAGCTGGGAGAGGCTGATAGGTCTGAACTCTCGCGCTCACACACACACACACACACACACACACACACAAGCAATCTGAGACCTTAAATGTTCAGTCATCTGGTTAAAGGTTCTTTGTGTGTGTGTCTGTGTGTGTGTGTGTGTGTGTAGACAGTAACTCTCTGCCCTTCATTGCTGTGCTGAAGAACCTGAGGAACATGATCACTCAGGGCATCAGTGCGGAACATCACAACAAACTCCTGAAACGACTCACCTCAGAGGTGACCCGTCCCAACATTCACCTCCCTCCATCTCTCTATTCACATCTTACATCTCTCCGTTCACTGTTTACTGCAGTTCATTTCTTTCGATCATCTCTTTTCTCCTACGTTCTCCTCTGATCATCCCTGGTTCTCCTCCATTCTGTATTTATTTACTCTGATCTTCAAAACTGTTCTACGGATCGGTGGTTGTTCAGAGATGGGAACCGGAGGACGTCTGCAATGATAATACTAATAAACTCATCGTTGGCCCTGTTGCTGTGTTTTCAGGCGGATGTGATCCAGAGTGAACTTCTGCCTCTGCACTTCTTCACTGCGTATAAAGCGGTGATGGAGCTCAGGAGGTTCGGTGAGTTCACTTTCACGAGAAAGCGGTTTATTTTCTTTAAATGAACGAGTCCCTGGGAATAAACGGGACGAGTCCCTAATTTGTGTGGAAGTGCTTGAATGTTGGGATGAAACACCGGGTGGGTTGATGTTTCCAGCTGACCCCGCGGAGACGCCGGACCAGTCCATGGTGGTCCTGCGGGAGATTCTGAGTCGGTTCCGGAAGAGTAAGCGCTATGGGAACGTGGACTGGGCGTCGACCAATCGGAGGAGGCTTCGCGCCGCGATCAGTGTCCCTTTAGTCCACCGTCTCTACAGCGCCAAACACAGAATCCTGCAGAGAGTGAGGTCAGACACAAACACACACACACACACATACACATAACCCGTATAACATAGCTGGTCTCATTACCACCTCCAACCCGTATAACATTGTTGGTCTCACTACCGTCTCCAATGCGTACAACATAGCCGGTCTCACTACCGTTTCCAACCCATATAAAATAGCTGGTCTCACTACCGTCCTGAAGCCTTTGAAGGGCTTCCTCAGTTCACTGAAGAACTGAAGTGGTGAAGACCCTCCACTGTGCTGTTGTTGATGATTTGTTCTTTTGGTTCCTCAGGCAGAGAAGTTTCAGTCAGGAGCTTCTGGACCGCTACATGCAGGCTCTGCTGAAGGCCGTACAGATTTCCTGCAGATACAACATCCCTCTGCTTCCCGGACACACCATCATCTGCATCACCAATGATTTTTATGGTGGAGCTGAAATTTCTGATTGGAACGGTGCGAAGAATATCTTTCTGCCTCCAGATGCTTCAGTGGACACGGAGAAGAACCTTCCAGATGCTTCAGTGGACACGGAGAAGAACCTTCCAGATCCTTCAAAGGACACGGAGAAGATACTTACAGACCTTTCAGAAGACACAGAGAAAACGGCTCCAGATCCTCCTAAGGATGCGGAGAAGACCCTTCCAGACCCGTCAGAGGACACAGAGAAGACCAGCTCAGGAGTTCCGGTAAGAGGAAACCTTTATTCTAGGGTGATCTGAGTTGATAACCGTTCAAAAAGCAGTTCACTTATCTTGAAAGTTATTCCTTGTGTTTTAAGTCTTCCTAGCTTCAAGGACATGTTTCGTTTGTGTACGTTGCTCTGGAGAAGAGCGTCTGTCAGAAGATGTGGATGTAGATGAAGGTGTAAACAGTGTTCGGCTGAGCTCAGTGTATGTCAGAAATCTGCTGTTTCTCTGCTGCAGGCGCAGGAAGCTGCTTTTCTCTTGGCCCTGATGCTGAGATATGGCTGCGAGAGCTCTCAGGTCCTGTTGAGGAGCTCCAGAGGAGTTAAAGAAGCACATTTCCAGTCTGACGACCTTCTGGAGAACATACGGGACGGAACAAAGCAGATCAAGGTGAAGCTTGTGACCTGATTAGCTGCAAAAAGCAGTGATGAGCTTTAGTGAGGTGGAGATCAACCGAACCGGAGCTTTATTTGACCAGATACAGGATTAAATCCTCACTCTGTGGAGAAAACCTCATCAGGAGACACCCATCAGGGGGTTCTCTTCCATTAGTGGAACAGCAGGGGGCGCTGTCACCACAGTGAGCAGGGTTTGGAGAAGATGGATGTCTTTGAACTGTTACCTTTATTGTCGTTATATGAATACAATGATCATTTGTTGCAAATATTTAGATCTTCTTCTCTACCTTCTTTCAGCTGCTGGTCTCCATCGCTAAGCCTGTATAACATAGCTGGTCTCACTATCGTTCACAGATCCAGGACCAGCAGCCTGACCACATACAGTCTTATTTAACTGTCGTTAAAAATGCTGTTTGTGTGTGTGTTGTTTATTTGTTTGTTTATTTATTATTTGTTGTTGTGTTCTCTTCAGGAGTCCAGTGATGATGACGATTCGGAGTGGACGCTCTACTGCAACTTTTTTAATAAAGTGATTGAGGAGAAGACGGAGGTAAAGAACACTTTCATATCAGTGTTGGCGTGTTGGTCCAGTTTCCACAAAATATTCATTAATATTCAGTCCATCAGTTATCCAGTATGAATTCATCATTCTTTCGGTAGGTGAATAATGTTCTGGTGCTGAACGAGTACTGGGAGGACTCGTCTTTTGTGGCTGCAGTGGACCGGTACCGCAAGAACTCCAGCAGAAATGTTCTGGTGGTTAATGTCCTGTTCTGGCCACAGTGAGTGAATCTGATCTAATGATCTCTGTCCAGCTCTGCTATTTATACTGTCTAACCTTCTTCTTCTTCTTCTTCTTCTTCTTCTTGGTGGTGATGACGTTATAATGATGATGATGATGGTGGTGATGGTGATGGTGGTGGTGATGATGATTGCTGTTGAGCTGGGTGTGTTGGTTGTGGTGGTAGTGGTGATGGTGGTGACAGTGGTGATGATTGTTGTTGTGCTGGCTGTGTTGGTGGTGGTGGTGAGGATGGTGATGAAGATGATGGTGGTGGTGATGATTATAATTATGTAAATAATGAATGAAAAGTGATGAACGTCGGTGTTATTCTGAGCTTTATTTCTTCAGGAGACGCTGCAGCAATCGGGACCCTCACACCGTGTATCTGCGTGACTTTAATCGACAGATTCTGAAGTGAGTGCTGGAGGTTCTGATCCGGTTTAGAGAACGCTGATCTTCTGTTCTGCTCTGGTTTGATGGAACTGCTCTGTTTCTGCAGGTGTGTTTCACAGAGAGCTTCCTCCAGACTCCTGGACCACGTGGACCACATGAACACACTGTACCACGTCCCTCCTCCCGAAGGGGACAAGGCTAAACCTGACAGGACCACAGACGTCGTCCAGCTGTCCCCCAGCCCAAAGCTCAGGTACCAGCTTCATTACTGGGTTCTAGAGTTTGAGCGAACTCTGAATCGGGGGCTGATTTAGTGACGTGTCTTTGTGTTTTGATCAGATTCGATGAGTATAGAGTGTCGACACTCAATGAAAGGACACCGAATAAAAACCTTCGTCCTGTGTTCTTACAGATGGCAGGAGGTGCGAGTGCTTATTTCTTCGTCCCTGCGGGACATGTCCACTGAGAGGGACGTTTTGGTGAAAAGTGTGTTCCCCGAGTTGCGGCGCCGCGCAGCAGAACACTGCCTCTACCTGCAGGAGGTGGAACTGCGTGGCGGTTTATCGGAGGACGAGTCAGTCCAAGCTCTGGACCTCAGTCTGTTGGAGGTGGACCGCTGCCACCTGCTGCTGGGAATTCTGGGAGAGAGATACGGGCCCGTACCACCGCCGGGAAATATCAACCAGAACAGCCCGGTAAAGAGTTCCTTTACAGATGGACTGTGCTGAAGAACATAATTATTTATACATATATATTGTCCCATTTGTGTATGTAGAGGACACTGCTGTCCCAGTGTACTGTCCGGTCCATAAGATCACTTTAGGGGTAGTGGTTTAGTGATGGACCTGTGTGTCTTCTTCTGGTTTAGTGATGGACTTGTGTGTTTAAGGCTGATTCTAGTCGACAGTTTAGTCACAGTGTTGTTTTGATGATGTTCTTGTGTTTTATCAGTTCAGCTGTTCCACCGTCGACCCGTCGATCACAGAGTTGGAGATCCGTCGGTTTTGCTCAGTGTTTCCCGAATCAGCTCAGAGGCGCATGTTCTTCTACTTCAGATCAGCCCGTCTGCTGAGGTACACACTTCAGACAGTCCTCCACCCTCCCCCAAAACAGGGTCGGTGTCCTGTTCTTGTCTGTCCACAGTTCTAGAGAACAGAGGGTTGGGTCAGAAACCACACAAGGCTGATGCTGAGAACCTGCACACTCCGAGCAGGAGAACCCATGAAAATCTTTTATAGCTTTTATATTGAAATGTGTGAAAAGGTTTAGTGTAAAATGTATCTCTGTATTTGTGTTTATATTGGCGGATTAGTGTTGGTGATCTGTTGTTGTCGTGTTCAGTTCAGTCCCGGTGGCGTGGAGGGCCGACTTCACCGCCGAGACGCGGGAATCAGCGGCCAAAATGAACGACCTGAAGGACTGGATCCGGAAAAACAACTTCAGAGTGACGGAAAAGTGAGTGATGTCTTACAGCGTGTGTGTCCCCTGAAGGTTTCTGGTCCTAACATGCCGTGTGTCCCTCGCAGTTACCCGTGTGAGTGGGACGGGCTGGTGGACGGACGGTCCTGCCTGAAAGGACTGGAGGACTTTGTCAAGACGGTGATGGAGGACCTGTGGACGGCTTTACAGGAGCTCTTTGTGAAGGTGAGGGTCACGTTATAATGGAATCTTTAAGAGGAACTTTCAGTTGAACATAGAAGACCTTCTACAAAGCAGCTCCAGTGGAAAGTGAAAGTGACTGTCACCATGAACACAGTGAACCACAACTCATCCTCTGTGTTTAACACACACACACACACACACACACACACACACACACACACACACACAGACATATCCAGCAGATTTGAACCCACAACCTTCTGATGCTCAGGCCTTGAACACGAAGGCTCCTCTGTGTAGTGCATCTAGATAAAGCGAGCACTTTAAAGGTGGGAAAGGAAAAATGGGGGAAAGTGGGATATTGGCCCTTTAATGCAGTGATGTATGAAGATGGAAGATTTCTGGAGTGTGGGATTAAAGTGCTCTCTGTTGTTTTTTTTCGACAGGAAACAAGCAGGTCAGGTGTGATGTCAGAGCTTGACAAGCAGGAAGTTCATCAAGAAGCCCAGCGACGGCGCTTCCGGGGGAGAGGAAATCTGGTTTCCATGGCGATGGAGAAAGTTAAAGAGTGTCAGCGAAGAGGAGGCATCTTATTGGTGGAGGGGCATCCTGGGGAGGGCAAGACTGCTTTCATGGTAACACACACACACACACACACACACACACACACACACACACACACACGACTGAGCTCTCTTTTTGTGTCCTCTTTTTTAGGCTGCCGTCGCTCAGGCTCTCAAAACCTCTGACCCACTGAACACCACACACAAGTGTGATGTCATTTCCTATTCCACAGCTGCTAGCCAATCAGCAGCCAGTGTCCACCACCTCCTGCGCTGCCTGGTCCACAGGCTGAGGAAGAGGACAGAGGAAGAGGGAGAGGAGGTTTCCAGCATGTCTTACAAGTGAGGACAGCGCCACGAACACTCAAACACATGAGACGAGACACTTTCTCTACTAGTTCTCCCGTCACGGACACGCCTGAACTCCACCGTCCACTCTCCCTGTCCTCTCTCTCACGTCTCCTTCACTCTGTCCTGCACCGATGGACACACAGAGGGACGTCCTTTCTGTGTGTCTGTGTCCATTTAGTCTGAGACAGGTCTGGATGTTGGGAAGGTGATGGAGGAAATCTCATGGTGGATTGTGTGTTTTGTAGATCCGTGCTCTCCGAGTTCCTTCTGCGTTTGGTGGAGTTTAGAGGAGGAGAACCGCTGGTCTTGTTCGTTGATGGTCCAGATCTCCTGCTCGATGCCAGAGGTCAAGTGGTGTTTGACTGGATACCTGATCACCTTCCCAAGGTCTCTCACACACACACACACACACACACACACACACACACACACACACACACACACACACACACACATAAATATTGTTGTTTTCAGCGGAACAGATGGGCTGCATCTCAAACCGCACACTTCTACACATTACACTACATTACTGAGTGTGTGTCCAGTGGCTGTGCACTATTTGTCCACACTATTGAGTGTGTGTCCAGTTTGGGACACGGTTGTGTGGACAGTGATGTAACGAGAGATCAGTAATCAGTTCTCCAGTTAAAGATCTTCATCTTCAGTCTGAAAACTTCTCGATGATTGTTGGAGAGAAGAGGGACGCTCGCTAACATCAGCTCATCATCACCCTTTACTGTAACAGTGAGAGTCTCTCGTCCTCCGTCTCCTGAGAGACAGCGTTACTGACCGTCCACACTGAGGACACACACAGCTGTCTGTCCTTCTGTAAACTCTCATCCTGACGGCAGTGTAAGGGGAGGGACTCTCCACAGGACACATGCAGACGTCCACAAAGTGGAGCTCTGGCAGGGACGTCTCTGTTTTAGGGACTGAAATACTGAGACAGGTTCTGGACGGGGATAAAATATCTGAGTGTGACACTAATCTCAAAATCAAAAAAATATTTCAGAGATTCGGATTTGAACTCAAATCTTTGGATAAATCGTGTGATAAATTAACCGAACAGCGTTATGGTCAGATGTTTCGCTGGAAAGTTCAGAGATCATCAGGCTTCCAGCCTCGGGGTTTTCTGGAGCACGTCCTTGTTTATAAGCTTGAGCTGGACAGTGTCTTTAACGTCCTCCACCCTGCGGGGGGTGCTCTTTAGGGTGTGTGTCTGGTCCTGAGCGTCTCCCCAGACTCGGTCCTGAGGAACAAGCTGGTCCAGAAGGGGCGCTGTGAGCTCCTCCCGCTGGGGGAGTTAACCTGGGCGGACCGCTGGGACATCCTGCTGGAGGAACTGGGCGTCAGCGGTTCAGAGATCACCAAACAGGTCGGTCCAACATCCCGGCGCCGGTCGGGAAGAAACACCAGCAGGATCACACACACTCCTTTCAAGGGTTACTGTGTGTGTGTGTGTTAGTGTGTGTGTGTTAGTGTGTGTGTGTTAGTGTGTGTGTGTTAGTGTGTGTGTGTTACTGTGTGTGTGTGTTACTGTGTGTGTGTGTTACTGTGTGTGTGTTACTGTGTGTGTGTTACTGTGTGTGTGTTGGTGTGTGTTACTGTGTGTAACGGTGTGTGTGTGTTACTGTGTGTTACTGTGTGTGTGTTAGTGTGTGTGTGTTACTGTGTGTGTGTTACTGTGTGTAACGGTGTGTGTGTGTTACTGTGTGTTACTGTGTGTGTGTTGGTGTGTGTTACTGTGTGTGTGTAACGGTGTGTGTGTGTGTTACTGTGTGTTGGTGTGTGTGTGTAACGGTGTGTGTGTGTGTTACTGTGTGTTGGTGTGTGTGTGTTACTGTGTGTTGGTGTGTGTGTGTAACGGTGTGTGTTGGTGTGTGTTACGGTGTGTGTGTGTAACGGTGTGTGTTACGGTGTGTGTTGGTGTGTGTTACTGTGTGTTGGTGTGTGTTTGTGTGTAACGGTGTGTGTTGGTGTGTGTTACTGTGTGTAACGGTGTGTGTGTGTTACTGTGTGTTGGTGTGTAACGGTGTGTGTTGGTGTGTGTTACGGTGTGTGTTGGTGTGTGTTGGTGTGTGTGTAACGGTGTGTGTGTTACTGTGTGTTGGTGTGTGTTACGGTGTGTTGGTGTGTGTGTTACGGTGTGTGTTGGTGTGTGTTTGTGTGTAACGGTGTGTGTTGGTGTGTGTAACGGTGTGTGTTACTGTGTAACGGTGTGTGTTACTGTGTAACGGTGTGTGTTACGGTGTGTGTTACTGTGTAACGGTGTGTGTGTTACTGTGTGTTGGTGTGTGTTACGGTGTGTTGGTGTGTGTGTTACTGTGTGTTACGGTGTGTGTTGGTGTGTGTTTGTGTGTAACGGTGTGTGTTGGTGTGTGTTACGGTGTGTGTTACTGTGTAACGGTGTGTGTTACTGTGTGCTACGGTGTGTGTTGGTGTGTGTGTAACGGTGTGTGTGTTACTGTGTGTTGGTGTGTGTTACGGTGTGTGTTAGTGTGTGTTTGTGTGTAACGGTGTGTGTTGGTGTGTGTTACGGTGTGTAATGGTGTGTGTTACTGTGTAACGGTGTGTGTTGCTGTGTGCTACGGTGTGTGTTGGTGTGTGTGTAACGGTGTGTGTGTTACTGTGTGTTGGTGTGTGTTACGGTGTGTGTTAGTGTGTGTTTGTGTGTAACGGTGTGTGTTGGTGTGTGTTACGGTGTGTAATGGTGTGTGTTACTGTGTAACGGTGTGTGTTGCTGTGTGCTACGGTGTGTGTTGGTGTGTGTGTAACGGTGTGTGTGTTACTGTGTGTTGGTGTGTGTTACGGTGTGTGTTAGTGTGTGTTTGTGTGTAACGGTGTGTGTTGGTGTGTGTTACGGTGTGTAATGGTGTGTGTTACTGTGTAACGGTGTGTGTTGGTGTGTGCTACGGTGTGTGTTGGTGTGTGTGTAACGGTGTGTGTGTTACTGTGTGTTGGTGTGTGTTACGGTGTGTGTTTGTGTGTAACGGTGTGTGTTGGTGTGTGTTACGGTGTGTGTTGGTGTGTGTTACTGTGTAACGGTGTGTGTTACTGTAGGTGCAGCCGCTGTTGAGGAATAAAGGAGCTGGACGTCCACTGTACCTCCAACTGGCCTGTGAGGAACTGAGGAACCAGAAGACTTTACAGGAGGTTAGAGTGAAGATGATGATTATTGTGATGATGAAGGTGGTGATGATGATGATATTGTGACGATGAAGGAGATGATGATGATGATGATGATGAGTGTGATGATGACGGTATTGATGGAGATGATTATAATGGTTATCAAACTGATGATGATGGTGAGGATGATTATATTAATAATGATGAGGATGATAATATTGATGATAAGATGACCATAGTGAGGATTCTGAAGAAGATGATGGTGATGATGAGGATGATAATATTGATGATGATGTTGATGTTTTCCAGATGAAGGACACTGTCCAGGCTCTTCCTCAGTCTGTGAGTGAGATGATTCACCGGACTCTCCTCAGCCTGGAGTCTCGCGTTCAGATGGTTGGACTGAACTGGACACTTGCTGCCTTGACTGTCAGCTCCACCGGTACGAACACACATCCAGTGGAGTGTGTGTGTGTGTGTGTGTGTGTGTGTGTGTGTGTGGGGCTAACTCTCGTGTCTGGTGTCCTCTCAGGTTTGAGAGAAAGAGATCTTTTCTCTCTGCTGAATCTGTCCCGAGATTTGATGTCCTCTCAGTGTCCCCTCACCTGGCAGGAAACCCTTCAGCAAGCAAGGAACCCAAAGAACCGGGCGCCGATGGCAGGGTTCTACCAGCTGAGCCGAAAATTACGGTGGTTTGCATTTCAGATCATTTTTTTCTTCCCAGTTCCTTCCATTTTATAACACAGTTTGAAGATCTGTAGGTCCTGACGCCTCCTGTGTTTTGACCTCCCGCAGTTTGCTCCACCTGACCGCACCAGACGAGGTCCTGGTTCTGTCCAATGAGGACGTGAGGTCAGCGTTTGAACAGCTGTACGTCTCGACCGAGGACGAACGGACCAGAGCTCATCTGCTCCTGTCAGGTAAGACCACTGATCACACCCTGTCCCACCTTAAAAACCCAAAACCTTCTTCCCTCTGTGGTCACATCCCATAATTTGCACCTTAACAGCTCACCTCTGGGTCCGGTCCGACCCGCACGGGGACAACACCTTCATTCACTGTGACGCAGAGTGTCTGCCTCACCTCCTCACCCACCTGGTCAGTCCGTTACCTTCTACAGACTTCTACAGGCCCACCGTGCAAAGGATAAACAGGACTTTACAAAATAAAAGTCCTGAAGCAAAAAGTATAATTTATATATAAAATAATAACTTATTTAAAAAAAAAATTAAATTCATATATATATATATAACGAAAATGTAAACAATATTATATTTGATCCATTATTAGAATTTAAAATATACATTTTTAGAACTATTTAATCCGAACACTTCAAATATATATATTTTTTATTTTAAATCATGTATCATTTTTATATTAATTTCACTATATTTAAGAAAAATATTATTAATAAAATATTTAATTAATATAATATTATATTTTCACAATTAATAGACACTGGAATATTTCCAATGCTATGTTAAGGAAAAAAAAGTTGTTTTATTTTATTAAGAGTTATTTTAATGTTTTCACAATTAAATATTTGTTTTTTTAATTGCTAAATTTGTAAATTTGTTATTACTAATGTTGGGTGGTGAAGTTGTGTTGTCAGCACTTTGTCCTTTTCACTGTCCCCCCTCCGTTGGTTTAAAGGGTGTCCATCGCGAAATGAATAATGTCCTAAACTCTGCCTCGTCCTCTTGTCCCTCCAGGTGAAATGCAGTCAGTGGGATCCCATGCGTTTCCTGCTATCCAGCTACAACTTCCTGTATGCTAATGTCCGACATGGATTCCTGCGCCCCCTGCTGGACACTTACTGTCTCATCTGTAAGTCGTCACACTGTCTCTCACATCCATTTTTTACGCTCATCTCTCGCACCCGTTCCACAGACCTTTCTCTAACACCTGTCCCTCAAACCCGTCTCTCACACCCATCCCTCAGACCCGTCTACAACACCTGTCTTTTACACCTGTCCCTCAAACCCGTCTCTCACACCCATCTCTCACTTCTATCCCTCAAATGTGTCCCTCAGACCAATGCTCTTACAACTCCCTCTGAAACCCGTCCCTCACAGCCATTTCTCAAACTATCTCTTTCCGTCTCTCTCTTTTAAACCGTCTGGGAGGTTTTCACTACCACTTTATTCTTTTTCTTTAGTAAACAGAGACGGAACTGGCAGATTTCTGATGGAGCCATCAGGTAGGACAGTTTCTTCATTTTCATTCTATATCCTCATAACAGTCTTCAGGAACACTTCTCCAGCTGAAGGTGGTCCTAAAGTTCCTCCTTAGATGTTTGTTTTACATTCTCTGTGGAGATGATTCCACACTTCTTCTACAACTGCTCAGGTGCAGAGACTGTACTGAAAATGAGAAACAAAAACATTGTCCTTCAGGGAGAACCGGAGAACTGTTCCTCAACACACTGAACAAAAAGAAGGGAAGCAGATGATAAAGAAACAAGGGGGTCAATACTTTAGCACAGTGCTGCCGTCCACTGGTTGATTCCCTCGTTATTGTCGTTATTGTTCCTCAGGTGATCTTGAGGAGTGCCATGACTTCCTGACGCGCCACGTCACCGTCCTCTCGCAGTGGCCGTCCCTGTTTGTGCAGCAGGCGTTGAGTGAAGCCGCCGGCTCGTCAGCACAAGCCTGGGCTCAGAGGATGGTCCAGCAGGGACGAGTGAGGACGCTAAAGTGGCTCAATAACTCCGGACACACACAACCTGGGTATGACCTCTCTCTTCATTCTGTCCTCTCTCCCTAACCCATTTTCTGAGGGGACACACCTTGGAAAGGATGTCAGTCCTGTGCAGGTCAGACATAAAGACAAACGCACACTCACATCTGGGGGACAATTAAGTGTCTCTGATCCCTCACAGTGAGAAGGTCCTGGGTTCAGTTCCCTGGCAGAACGGTCCAAGTCCTTTCTGTGTGGAGTAGACATGTCCTCCCCATGTCTGTCTGGGTTTCCTCCAGGAGCTCTGGTTTTCCCCAGCCCTCCAAAGATCTGCACGTCAGGTGGACTGGAGACGCCCCTATGTAGGTGTGTCTGTCCTGCGATGAACTAGCAGCCTGTCCAGCGTGTGTTCCCCTGTGAGAGCTGGTACAGAGTCCAGCACTGTGACCCTCGGGAGAACAGGGAGTCACTCTGGACCAGAGGTTCTGCAAAAAATGACCAGTTTGTAAATACTTTGCAGGGTCCTGGTGTCCACCCTGTCCTGGACTCCGTCCTGTGTGGCTGTGAGTTCGTGGGGAACGTTTGTGGCCGTGGGGACGGAGCAGGGATCTCTGCACGTTTACCACTCTGAGAGCGGAAGGGTATATTTTCACACTTCTATTTTCTATATTTTAGTAAATATATAATAATATTTCTGTCTCTTGTTTGTACAGTTTACACCATTTACGTTGTCTCACTGGCCACTTTATTAGAAACACCCCTTTTTGCTTCATCACATCTGCCACTTGATTAGAAACACCCACGTGTGCTTCCATTTATTGGCCACTTTAATACAAACACCCTTTTTTGCTTCATGCCAACATTCACTTTATTAGAAACACCCCTTGTACTTCCATTAGTTTGCCACTTTATTAGAAACACCTGAGAGCAAACGCTGAGAACATCAATCAGGCAGCAGGGGAGGGGTTGTTGATAACGTGGCTGGTCAGTGTGGACAGCCGGTGATGTTTCAGGTCTTTGTTCTGTGCCTGAAACAGGAGGTGAAGTCACTGCAGGACATCTGTGAAGGCATCTCTGGGTGCTTCTTCCTGAAGGAGGATGTGATCTGCCTCACCTTGTACAGCGGTCAGGTGGAGGTGTGGAACATTCTCTCCGGATGCAGGTGAACACTCAGAAAGCCCTGAGCCATTTTATCAGAAGTTCTCTGTGATTTATGGTGACTCTTCAACAATGCTCAACCTTGAACCTGCTGCCTTCTTTGTCTCCTCCTTCCAGGACGGCCCACCTGGATGCCCACTCTAGCCGAATCACAGGGTGTGATGTCAGCAGGGACGGGACTGTCTTCGCCACCGCCTCGCTTGACTTCACCCTGAAGGTCAGTTTCTGAGCTCTGGAAAAAATGGCAGACAGGGTTTTGCGTTCAGATTTGACCGCTGTTGCCATGGTTAGGTGCAGGAGTGGATGTCCCAAGGACTCCGGAAGGAGGTGACTCTCCTCCAGCCCTCCCCACCCAACTGCGTGGCCTTGGATCGCAATAGTGCACTGGTGGCGACGGGCTGCTGGGACAAAGTGGTGCGAGTGTGGGACTGGAGAAAGAGGACCTGCACGGTGAGGGACTGACAGGAAAAATGGACGTACATTTCCTGCAGGAGGACAATCTTTACTCATTCTCTCTCTCCTTCCCAGACTCTCTCAGGGCATCAATCCTCCGTGCGCTGCGTGACCTTCTACTCCTCCCTGCTGTGTTCGGGAAGTCTGGACGGAGAGGTGATGTTGTGGTCAGTTCCTGTGGCGGCCTGCGTGTGGCGCTGCCAGGGTCACCGCAGCTCCGTCCAGTCGCTCGTCTTCCTGTCTGAAAGAGGGATGCTGCTGAGCGCCGGACGTGACGGCACGGTGAGTTAACAGATTTAATGTCCTCTCATCGTGTCAATGTGGCAGATCTGATTGTCTGCTTTCTTCAGGTCCAGCAGTGGTCGATTGACCTGGGACACGTCCCCACTGCACTCGGAGATCAGCAGGTATTTTTTTGGGTTTGTTTGGATTTATTTAATTTTGTTGTTATAAATAAGATCCTACAGGGCTGTGCAAAAGTCTCGAGCCCCTCATTTCTCCACATTTTGCTTCCAGACTCTTGGATTTTTAATGTTCTGGAACACTTCTGCAGTTCTTCCTGAAGGACAAAGTCTTTGATCTTTCTCTTTGTGTAGGTACAGAATCAGGGCTTTCTTTACTGTCAGGGCGCTGTCCGTGCCCTTGCCGCTGGACAACATGGACGTATTTTCTCCATTTCTGGTGATGGCTCACTCAGATCCTGGATCATCAGGGAAGGTAAAGGTTCGTCAGTGATGCGAACAAAGGATGCCGATGAACCGCTGTCCACAAAACACAACCTGGAACTGGTTGTCAAACACTCACCCATTTTCTGAGCCGCTTGTCCTGATCAGGGTGGCGGGCAGTGATGGAGGAACGTTGAATTCCACAGCATCACACAGGCTTCACCCTCCTGTGTTTCCAGTAAAGTGGCCAGTTCGCATTTGTCCACTTTTTTAAGAATTTGAGCTCCGAGCTCTCTGAAGTCTCACACAAACACTGTTTCGCTGAGTTGCTTGTTTTTCCTCCTGTTGTAGTGATTCTTGAATTTTCTGGACATGTCCCCAGGGAGGTCTCCTGGACAGAAGGAGCCCTTGAGTGCGGTCTGCTTTCTGGAGAAAGGGCGATTGGTGGCCTGTGGTTTCACTTCTGGCCGTCTGGAGTTGCGCCGTTGTGACCTGATCCTTCACTCCTGTAAGGTAAATCGCTTTATTCCTCCCGGAATCACTGAAGCACTTTGGTGTCCTCACCTTTCCATCCCTCCATCCAGAGCAGTGGCAGGTGAAGGTGTGGACGCACCTTTCTGAATGTATTTTTCTTTTAGGGATCGCTGTTTGATGGCTGTCAGGTTTGGGATTTCATCATTTTGATTGTTCTGGGGTGTAGAAAAGAGTAAAAATGAAGGAAAAAGGTTTGGGTGTAATGTTTCCTGGGACGCCATGCTGGTGTTCAAGCAGTTAGTTTTGCGTCTGCTCTCTAGGTCAATGATAGTCGTATTCGAGCGCTGACCGCTATGCCGGATGAGCAGCTGGTTGTGGGATGTGATGACGCTTCAGTGACTGTCTGGAAGATGCAGTTGGACTCGGATCTCTGTTCTGCCAGGTATGACATCATTTTTAATTTTACATTTCATTTACAGGGTTTAGTAGGGCAGCAAGAAGGTCCTGGGTTCCATTCCCAGGCGGGACGGTCAAGGTCCTCTCTCTGTGGAGTGGACATGTTGTCCCCATGTCTGTGTGTTTCCTCCCACTGTCCAAAGACCTGCACATCAGATGGACTGGAGATGTTAAATTTTCCTCTAGGTGTGAGTGTGTTTGTATGTTTGTCCTGCGATGGACAAGTAAGGGTGAGGGTTGCATAAAGGCCTTCATCCATCTTTCTGGTCTGATTTGGTTTTTGAGGTTTCAATCACAATAACTGTATCCCACTGCTGAGCACTTGTTGTCATTTCCATGAAAATCCTAGTTTTTTACATCATCCGGAGCAGAAGCCCTTTGAGAACTCGTTTTTTGTGATGGAAAGATTGTAAAGCATGTTTGGTGGAAAATATATCTAGAAAATATATACCCAGCTGTGTCCTAGAGTTGAGGGACTTCTGGATAAGAAGGTCGTGGGTTTGCATCCCAGACCAGTAGGTTACCCTGAGGTTGATCAAAGTACCGTCCCCATCACGGCTCCCCAGGTGCTGGATATGTCCAATATAGGTTCCCCTCTGAGCACTGTCCACACCTGCTGGACAGTGTGTGTATGTTAAATGCAGAGGGTGTGTTCACCGTGACTAATAGTCACTTTTCTGGGTTCTTTATTGTGCAGAACCGGAAAAGCAGGAGAACCCTGGAGGCCATGTGTTCTCACCATTACCATTAGGATTGGATACACTGCATCTTTAGCTGAATTTTTATTAGTGATATTAGAACACAAGCTAAATAAAAAAATGAGTACGAGCTGCTGCATTGTGAGCTGGGCGGTGGCCGAAAACGGGGGCCTTGGCGGTCCGATCCTCGGCTGCAGAAGCTGGCTCTAGGGACGTGGAATGTCACCTCTCTGGTGGGGAAGGAGCCTGAGCTAGTGCGCGAGGTTGAGCAGTTCCAGCTAGATATAGTTGGACTCACCTCGACGCACAGCTTGGACTCTGGAACCAGTCTCCTTGAGAGGGGCTGGACTCTTTTCCACTCTGGAGTTGCCACCGGTGAGAGGCGCCGAGCAGGTGTGGGCATACTTATTGCCCCACGGCTTGGCGCCAGTACATTGGGGTTTACCCCTGTAGATGAGAGGGTGGCGGCCCTCCGCCTTCGGGTCGGGGGACGGGTCCTTAGTGTTGTCTGCGCTTATGCGCCAAACAGCATTCTGGACTACCCACCCTTTCTGGGGTCTCTGGAGGGGGCGCTAGAGAGCGTCCCTCCTGGTGACTCTATCATTCTGCTGGGGGACTTCAATGCTCACGTGGGTAATGACAGTGACACCTGGAAGGGCGTAATTGGGAGGAATGGCCCGATCTGAACCAGAGCGGTGTTTGGTTATTGGACTTTTGTGCTCGTCACGGATTGTCCATAACGAACACCATGTTCAGGCATAAGGATGTCCACATGTGCACCTGGCACCAGGACACCCTAGGCCGCAGTTCAGTGATCGACTTTGTGGTCGTGTCATCGGACTTGCGGCCCCATGTCTTGGACACTCGGGTAAAGAGAGGGGCGGAGCTGTCAACCGACCATCACCTGGTGGTGAGTTGGCTTCGTTGGTGGGGGAGGATGCCGGTCAGACCTGGTAGGCCCAAACGTATCGTGAGGGTCTGCTGGGAACGTCTGGCAGAGTCCCCTGTCAGGACAAGCTTCAACTCCCACCTCCGTCAAAGCTTTAACCACGTCCCGGGGGAGGTGGGGGATATTGAGTCTGAATGGACCTTGTTCCGCACCTCCATTGTCAAGGCGGCTGACCGGAGCTGTGGCCGGGAGGTGGTCGGTGCCTGTCGCGGTGGCAACCCTAGAACCCGTTGGTGGACACCAGCGGTGAGGGATGCCATCAAGCTGAAGAAGGAGTCCTACCGGGCCTTTTTGGCCAGTGGGGCTCCGGAGGCAGCTGATAGGTACCGACAGGCCAAGCGGAATGCGGCTCTGGTGGTTGCTGAGGCAAAAACTCGGGCATGGGAGGAGTTTGGAGAGGCCATGGAGAAGGACTTCCAGACGGCTTCGAGGAAATTCTGGTCCACCATCCGGCGTCTCAGGAGGGGAAAGCAGTGCACGGTCAACGCAGTGTATAGTGGGGATGGTGCGCTGCTGACCTCGACTCGGGACGTTGTGGGTCGGTGGGGGGAGTACTTCGAAGACCTCCTTAATTCCACCAACATGCCTTCCGAGGAGGAAGCAGAGCCTGGGGACATCGAGGTGGACTCTTCCATCTCTGGGGTCGAGGTTGCCAAGGTGGTCAAAAAGCTCCTTGGTGGCAGGGCTCCGGGAGTGGATGAGATCCGCCCAGAGTTCCTCAAGGCTCTGGATGTTGTAGGACTGTCATGGCTGACACGCCTCTGCAACATCGCATGGACATCGGGGACGGTGCCTCTGGATTGGCAAACCGGGGTGGTGGTCCCCCTCTTTAAGAAAGGGGACCGGAGGGTGTGTTCCAATTATCGAGGGATCACACTTCTCAGCCTCCCGGGGAAAGTCTATTCAGGGGTCCTGGAAAGGAGGGTCCGTCGGATAGTCGAACCTCAGATCCAGGAGGAGCAATGTGGTTTTCATCCAGGTCGCGGAACAGTGGACCAGCTCTACACCCTTAGCAGGGTCCTGGAGGGTGCATGGGAGTTTGCCCAACCAGTTTACATGTGCTTTGTGGACTTGGAGAAGGCATTCGACCGTGTCCCTCGGGGGCTCCTGTGGGGGGTACTCCGGGAGTATGGGGTATCGGATTCCCTGTTAAGGGCTGTCCGGTCCCTGTACAACCGGTGTCAGAGCTTGGTCCGCATTGCCGGCAGTAAGTCGGACCTGTTCCCGGTGAGGGTTGGACTCCGCCAGGGCTGCCCTTTGTCACCGATCCTGTTCATAACTTTTATGGACAGGATTTCTAGGCGCAGCCAGGGCGTTGAGGGGGTCCGGTTTGGTGGGCTCAGGATTGGGTCTCTGCTTTTTGCAGATGACGTTGTCCTGTTGGCCTCATCATGCCGTGACCTTCAGCACTCTCTGGATCGGTTCGCAGCCGAGTGTGAAGCGGCTGGGATGAGAATCAGCACCTCTAAATCTGAGGCCATGGTCCTCAGTCGGAAAAGGGTGGAATGCCCTCTCAGGATTGGGAGTGAGACCTTGCCCCAAGTGGAGGAGTTTAAGTATCTTGGGATCTTGTTCACGAGTGAGGGTAAAATGGAGCGGGAGATCGACAGGCGGATCGGGGCAGCTTCTGCAGTAATGCGGGCTCTGCATCGGTCCGTCATGGTGAAGAAGGAGCTGAGCCAGAAGGCAAAGCTCTCAATTTACCAGTCGATCTACGTTCCCACCCTCACCTATGGTCACGAGCTGTGGCGAATACAAGCGGCCGAAATGAGTTTCCTCCGCAGGGTGTCTGGACTCTCCCTTAGAGATAGGGTGAGAAGCTCAGCCATCCGGGAGGGGCTCAAAGTAGAGCTGCTGCTCCTCCGCATCGAGAGGAGTCAGATGAGGTGGCTCGGGCATCTGATTAGGATGCCCCCTGGACGCCTCCCTGGTGAGGTGTTCCGGGCACGTCCCACCGGAAAGAGACCCCGGGGAAGACCCAGGACACGCTGGAGAGACTATGTCTCTCGGCTGGCCTGGGAACGCCTTGGGATCCGCCCGGAGGAGCTGGAAGAAGTGGCCGGAGAGAGGGAAGTCTGGGCATCCCTGCTGGAGCTGCTGCCCCCGCGACCCGACCTCGGATAAGCGGGAGAAAATGGATGGATGGATGGAGCTGCTCAATGAATATTGGCGTCAGTGGCGGGATGGTTTAGGCCGGGCTTTAGGGATTGACTAAGATTGAGCTGGATTTTTGTTTTTTCTTTATCTCTGCAGTCTGTGTAAGGTGGCATCCTACACTCTGGAGACTCCTGTGGCTCACCTGTTCTACAGTAACGTCCTGATAGGAGTGTGTATCGACTCCACCATTGTGGACGTCTTCTCCACAACAACAGAGGATAGCAGAAGCATTAGCAGGTATGCCCACACACACTTCCTCCCTACAGACTCGGTATGCAATGAGACGAGGCTGCTCACGCTTTGCACACAGTCACCAAGGTAAGTGACGTTGAACCCATTCTGCAGCGCCCTCTAGTGGTGCAGTCCAATAGCGTTCAACATCCCTGATTGTATAATTACACAAATTAAAACTGTTCAGTTTTACACCAAAGAACATGGAAAACCGCCTTTACTGCCTTAATAAGATCAGCTGTACTGCAGTGCATGAACGTCTTCTGTCCATCAGTAGACAAACAGTGTCAAGGTTCCCTCCAGAGTACAACATGTACCAGTTTTACATTTACAGCATTTAGCAGACACTCTTATCCAGAGCGACTTACAACTCCTGATTACAGGGACAGTCCCCCTGGAGACACTTGGGGTTCAGGGTTTTGCTCAGGAACACAGTGGTGGTAGTGCTGGAGGTGGGATTTGAACCTGAAATTTACCTACCACTAATCCAGTACAGGAAAAAGAGGGCAGATTTGTGACCAAATGTTTGAAAGACGAGGGTGTCAGCCCAGAAAAAAAAATCCCCCTCCAGTGGAATATGGTGGAGTTATGTTCCCTAAATTAAGGCGAACCCTTGAAAGCATCATTGCAATTTACAGTTTAATAAAAGTTAAAAATTAAATGTTTTTGGCTCCAAGAGTGGAGTTTGAACTTTGAACTCCGATTTCTTCCATTCAGGTCGCTCACCGTTCTCCTCCTGAGTTATCCTGTTGTTCAGTAAAGTGTAAATGTTTTTGGGATTTTCTGGTGAACCCTGGACATAAACCTACACAGACATAACGAGTAGCGGTGAGTGTGGAGAAGAGGAGAAGAGCGTGCCGGCAGGTTGGAATGGGTGGTGACGGGAGTGATCTGTGACTGATCTGTGACCAGCAAGAGTGAAAGGGAATATTTACACTGAGACCAGCTATATTATATGGGTTGTAGACAGTAGTGTGGCCAGTTACACAATACAGGTTGGTGACGGTAGTGAGACCAGCTATGTTATTCAGGTTGGAGATGGTGATGAAAAGACAGGAGGCGGAGCTGGAGGTTTCAGAGTTAAAGATGCTGAGATTTGTGTTGGGTGTGACGATGTGGGACAGGATTAGGGACGAGTATGTTAGAGGGACAGCACAGGTTTGCAGACAGAGTTAGAGAAGCAAGACTGTTGGTTTGGACAGAAAGACATGGAGATGAACAGTCCACTGTGGAGACCCCTAACAGGAGCAGGTTCTGATCCCACCTCTAGCACCACTGCAGGTGTCTTTAGGGAGACTGTGGGGAGAATAAAGGTATGAAACTTTGTTAACGGGACCGTAAGAAGGCTTTAGTCATCAGTGTCTCCTGTGTTGTTACAGTTGGGAAAATGCAACGTGCCCTTTAGCGGTGGTAAAGAACGATGCCAAGAGCATTTGGATCCTGGAAGAGAGAAAACGTGGACTTCATAACACCTTTCTCGTGAGTACACACACACACACACACACACACACACACACACATATACACCCATGTTAATATCACACCACCTACCTGATCTCCTGCACGAGGGGATCCTACCTTACCAGCTCTGACCTGTCAACTCCAGCGTCCCTCTGATGGTGAGCTGTGGTTCCAGATCCTTTAAGTCCTGTGGTGGGTCCATGGATGGGACTAGTTTGTCCCACAGATACTGGATGGGATAGAGATTTCGAATTTGGAGGAACATTCGGTTCCAGAACAGTGTTTCAGTGAGAGGGAGCATTGTCCTGCTGAAAGAGGACACTGCCATTAGGGGACACCATCACCATGAAGGGGGAACTTGGTCTGCAGTGAAGTTTAGGTCTCAACGTCATTACGTCCACATGAATGCAGGACACAAGGTGTCCCAGGAGATTGTTGACCAGAGTGTCATACTGTCTCCCGTACTACATCCTGGTGTCTCTTCGCCAGGTAAGGACACGCACACCCAGTTGTCCATATGATGGAAAAGTGAACAGGATCCATCTTATCCCTCCATGGTCCTGTTCTGATGTCCATTGTAGGAGCTTTTGGTGGTGGACTGGGAACAGGGAACTCTCTGACTGGTCTTCAGCCCCATACGCAGCTTCACTGTGCTCTAACACATTTCCATCAGAACCAGAACGTTTTCAGCAGCTTGTTCCACAGCAGCTCTTCTGTGGAACCTGCTGATTAAGTGAGTCTTCGGCATCCATCCTTGGAGCACTTTTGGTTGGTGCAGAACAGGAACACCTCACGAGACCTGTCGTGTTGATGATCTGACCCAGTTTGACCTAGTTCTGTCACAGTTTGTCCCTCAGATCCTCAGATCCACTGCCAATGAACATGTCATTTCACATCTACACTATCATCTACACCATCATCACCATCATCATCAGTGATTGGTGTGTGTAAAAATATCTGCTCTTGTTCTCTTGCAGATCCCAGTAATTCCCAGCTCCAAATGGTATTGGTCCAATTTAAATGTTAATCTGGGTCAGGAGGAGGACAGTGATAGTGAAGAGGAGCAGTCTGAGAAATCCAGTGAAGAAAATGAGGAGCAGTCTGAGGAGAGACATGACAATGAGTCCTCTGAAGAGAGACGGGATGAAGAGCAGTCTGAGGAGAGACGGGACGAGGAGCAATCTGAGGAGAGACGGGACGAGGAGCAATCTGAGGAGAGACGGGACGAGGAGCAATCTGAGGAGAGACGGGACAAGGAGAAGGCAAAAGTTTGGATCACTGCTGCAATGATGCACAAGGGTATGTCCTCCTCCAATAATTAGAAGGTTGTGGGTTCTGTTCTCATTTTTTTTGTCAGGAGTGGACATGTCCTCCCCATGTCCCTCTAGGTGCTCCTTCTTCCTCCCAAAGTCCAAACACAAGACTGGTGGACTGGAGATGATGCACTGGTTCCTCCAGATGACTGTGTTGTACAGAACACTTAAATACCCTTCAGTTCCCCCTAAAATAAAAGTCTCTTTCATATTTACCCACACTTTTAATATTTGATTTGCTTTTATAATGAAAATATTTCAGTTTTTGATTGTTTTTAGCAAATTAAAGTTTTGGTTGAAATGAAAGAGCGTAAACTTCACCAAGAGAGCAACTTCAGGATGAATATTAAATGAAAATCTGACTAATTAACTAATTATTAAAGACATATTTGATGAATCAATAAATTAATTACTTATTTAAATATACATATTTTAATTGTTTAATTAATTAATTAATACTTTGAGGAGGTTTATGGCCGTGGTGAGCGAGGACATGCAAGTGGTTGGTTTGGAAGAAATGGTAACGGTTGATGCGCTGTGGCAACCCCTAAACGGGAGCGGCCGAAAGAAGAAGAAGAAGAATGAATGAATACTTTGATTAATTAGAACATATGACATGAATAATTACATTAATTAGACACAAATGAATAAATAAATACATTTATAGATCAAGTAAATATATAATCTGGAGAGTTTGACAGTCAGAATGACTTTTATTCACCTTTCTGTTCCGGACGGGGCGAGTCGTCAGATTCGGACAGGAAGTTTGGGCGTGATGTGATTTTTTTTTATTTTTTTTTTATTCCCAACATTGTATCTGTAGGTCAAGGCCTCGTTCTCCAGTTTAATGATGAATGTTTAATTAACAAAAGGAAAATCAAGTTCAGCTGATGAAGGAAAGTGTAGAAATACACTTCAGTCCAAAGGGTTAAAGATGATCCATATATCATACCAGGACCAAATAAAGCTGAAATAAAATTAACCTAATTAATTCTAATGAATGTTACCTAAATTACCATATCCCTAATGACTATATCCCTAATTACTATATTCTTAATTACTATAGCCCTAATTACTGTAGCCTTAATTACTATGACCTTAATTACTGTAGCCCTAATTACTATGACCTTAATTACTATAGCCCTAATTACTGTAGCCCTAATTACTATGACCTTAATTACTGTAGCCCTAATTACTATGACCTTAATTACTGTAGCCCTAATTACTGTAGCCCTAATTACTATGACCTTAATTACTGTAGCCCTAATTACTATGACCTTAATTACTATAGCCCTAATTACTGTAGCCCTAATTACTCTGACCTTAATTACTGTAGCCCTAATTACTGTGACCTTAATTACTGTAGCCATAATTACTATAGCCCTAATTACTATGACCTTAATTACTGTAGCCCTAATTACTATGACCTTAATTACTATATCTTTACTGTTAACTGCTATGTTAATTACTATATGTCTAATATTGCATTAGTTACTATAATCCTAATTACTATCAACATAATTAATTAAATTAAAATTATTTACTGTAACATTCGTTTAATTTATTATAATTACAAAAGGTGAATCGTCTGAACACTAAACATGGAGATTAAAACACACACTCACACTCACACACTCACACTCACACACTCACACTCACACACGCACTCACGCTGAACCTGGTCTCTGTTCTTCACCAGGGTTCATCGTGTGTGGAGACAACAGGGGGAACATGTGGACCAACAGGCCGCCGGACTTGAACACCTGGAGCAAAAAGCTGCGAGTGAGTTTTTTTTCTGACCTGTTTCTTGGAGAACCCTAGAGGGCCCGCATTATCACCAGTAATTGATACTGCTGAGAACCCATGATCTCCAGGGCTCTCCAGCTTTTCTCCAACAGTACTAAACAATAAGGAACCCAGGAAAGAAGAATTTTGTATCAAATGTGATTTAATATCCTTCCGCAAGAAAAAGTAGTTCCGCTGTGTGTTCCTCATGGTATCTGGGAGGTTTTCCTGTTGATTCTTGGTTCTTCTCAGAGTTCCCCATGGTCTTACTGAGGTTCTGCTGTTGATTCTTGGTTATGGCTGATGTTTTCTGACCCCTCCAGGCTCACAGTGACCGAGTCAGTGTTCTTCGTCTGACGGAGAACCTCATCATCTCTGCCTCCCGCGATGGAACAGTTAAACTGTGGGACAGAAGCTCGAGGAAACAGGTGCTTTTGTTTCTCTTCTGTCAAGCCGGAAATATTCCTTTATTTAATGTCTGTTTGATTAAGGGATCAATTTCATTTAATTTCTTGGACATTTTCCCAAAATTATAATAAACCTGCATATCCCTAATGAATATATAACCTTAATTCAAATGAAATTATTCACCGAAACACTGATTACTGTAACTTTAATTACTATTACCCTAATTACTCTCTCACTCACTCATTTTCTGAGCCACTTGACTTAACTGGTTAGGGGTGCTGGAGCTCCTAGCCCTCCAGGTGAAAACACTAATGACTAACTTTAATTTCTAAGCCTCTCGTTAGTGAGTCTCTCAGGTGTGACGTTAGTAGGCGGGGCCTAAATATCCTCGTCTGATAAACAGTAAATTCTTGGAGTAAATCTGTTTGAGTTCTGCAGTTTTATTTTCCCACAACGGTGGATCGCATTAAAATAAGTGCTAAATTCCCTCCCTGACCTCCTCCTCCCCCTCCTCCTGCTCTTCCTCCTCCCCATCCTCCTCCTCCTCCTACTCCTCCCACTCCTCCTGCTCTTCCTCCCCCTCCTCCTCCACCTGCTCCACCTGCTGCTCCACCTGCTCCTCCACCGGCTCCTGCTCCTCCCCCTCCTCCTCCTCCTTCTCCTGCTCTTCCTCCCCCTCCTGTGCTCCACTCCTCCTCCACCTGTTCCACCTGCTGCTCCCACCTGCTCCTCCACCTGCTCCTGCTGCTCCTCCACCTGCTCCCGCTCCTCCTGCTCCTCCTCCCACTCCTCCTGCTCTTCCTCCCCCTCCTCCTCCACCTGCTCCACCTGCTCCTGCTCCTCCTCCTCCACCTGCTCCACCTGCTCCTCACGGCTCTGCTCCTCCTCCTGCTCCTGCTCTTCCTCCCCTCCTGCTCTCTCTTCCTCCCTCCTGCTCCCTGCTCCTCCTCCCCTCCTCCTCCTCCACCTGCTCCTGCTGCTCCTCCACCTGCTCCCCCCTCCCTCCTCCTCCCTCCTCCTGCTCCTGCTCACCTGCTCCTCCAACGCTCTCCTCCCCCTCCTGCTCCTGCTCTTCCTCCCCCTCCTGCTCCTGCTCTTCCTCCCCTCCTGCTCCCTGCTCCTCTCCCCCTCCTCCTCCTCCTCCACCTGCTCCTGCTGCTCCTCCACCTGCTCCCCCTCCCTCCTCCTCCCTCCACCTGTCCTGCTGCTCCTCACCTGCTCCCCACTCCTCTCCTCCCACTCCTCCTGCTCCACCTGCTGCTCCCACCTGCTCCTCCACCCGGCTCTGCTCCTCCCCCTCCTCACTGCTCTTCACTCCTCTGTCTCCTGCTCGCCTCCCACCCTCCTCCTCCTCCTCCACCTGCTCCTGCTGCTCCTCACCTGCTCCCCCCTCCTCCTCCTCCCTCCTCCTGCTCTTCCTCCCCCTCCTCCTCCACCTGCTCCACCTGCTGCTCCACCTGCTCCTCCACCGGCTCCTGCTCCTCCCCCTCCTCCTCCTCCCTGCTCTTCCTCCCCCTCCTGCTCCTGCTGCTCCACCTGCTCCTGCTCTTCCTCCTCCTCTCCTCCTCCACCTGCTCCTGCTGCTCCTCACCTTCTCCCCCTCCTCCTCCTCCCCCTCCTCCTCTTCCTCCCCTCCTCCTTCCCCTGCTCCAACTGCTGCTCCCACCTGCTCCTCACCGGCTCCTGCTCCTCCCCCTCCTCCCCCTCCTGCTCCTGCTCCTCCTCCCCTCCTCCCTCCTCTCACCTGCTCCTGCTGCTCCTCCACCACTCCCCCTCCTCCTCCACCTGCTCCTGCTGCTCCTCTCTCCTCCACCTGCTCCCTCACTCCACCTGCTGCTCCTCCACCTGCTCCCGCTCTGCTCTTCCTCCACCTGCTCCTGCTCCTCCTCCTGCTCTTCCTCCCCCTCCTCCTGCTCCTCCTACACCTCCCACTCCTCCTGCTCTTCCTCCCATCCTCCTCCACCTGCTCCACCTGCTCCTCCACCGGCTCCTGCTCCTCCCCCTCCTCCTGCTCTTCCTCCTCCCCATCCGCCTCCTCCTCGTACTCCTCCCACTCCTCCTGCTCTTCCTCCCCCTCCTCCTGCTCTTCCTCCTCCTACTCCTCCCACTCCTCCTGCTCTTCCTCCACCTGCTCCACCTGCTCTCCACCCGGCTCCTGCTCCTCCCCCCTCCTCTGCTCTTCCTCCCCCTCCTGCTCCTCCTCCTCCTCTCCCCTCTCTCTGCTGCTCCTCCACCTGCTCCTCTTTCTCCTCCCACCTGCTCCTCCCCTCCTCCTCCTGCTCTTCTCCTCCTCCTCCACCTGCTCCTGCTGCTCTCCCTGCTCCCCCTCCTCCTCCACTGCTCCTGCTGCTCCTCCACCTGCTCCCCCTCCTTCTCCACCTGCTCCTGCTGCTCCTCCACCTGCTCCCCCTCCTGCTCTTCCTGCTCCTCCTCCTGCTCCCCCTCCTCCTCCTCCACCTGCTCCTCCAACTGCTCCTGCTCCTGCTCCCCCTCCTCCTCCACCTGCTCCTGCTGCTCCTCCACCTGCTCCCCCTCCTGCTCTTCCTCCACCTGCTCCTGCTGCTCCTCCACCTGCTCCCGCTGCTCCTCCACCTGCTCCTGCTGCTCCTCCACCTGCTCCCCCTCCTTCTCCACCTGCTCCTGCTGCTCCTCCACCTGCTCCCCCTCCTGCTCTTCCTGCTCCTCCTCCTGCTCCCCCTCCTCCTCCTCCACCTGCTCCTCCAACTGCTCCTGCTCCTCCACCTGCTCCTGCTCCCCCTCCTCCTGCTCCTCCACCTGCTCCTGCTTTTCCTCCTCCTCCTCCTCCTCCTCCTCCTCCTCCTGCTCTTCCTCCACCTGCTCCTGCTCCTGCTCCTCCTCCTCCGGCTCCTGCTCCCCCTCCTCCTCCTGCTCTTCCTCCTCCTTCTTCTCTTCCTTCTCCTGTTCCTCCTCCTACGCCTTGTCCACTTACTGCTCCTGCTCCTCCCCCTGTTGCCCCTCTTCCTTCTCCTGCTCCTCCTCCTCCACCTTGTCCTCTTCCTCCTCCTGCTCCTCCTCTTTCTGTTTCTTCTCCACCTCTTCCTCTGTCTTTTTCTCCTTCTCCACCTCTTTGTCCTTGTCCTCCTCCTGCTTCTCCTCCTCTTCCTCCAGGTGGGTCTGTTCGTGTATGGGGCTCCAGTGGATGTTTTGGAGGTGAACGAGGAGAACCCCAGTCAGCTGGTGTGCGGTGGAACCCTGGGCGTCTGCTTTCTGTCCTGGACGGGTTGAAGTGCTGAGAACTTCCATCCCGACCTGTTGAGCAGGATGGTTTCACCGTAAATTAAAGAGTCCATATCCCGCCCATGTTTCTCTCTTCTCCTCTTTACACATTAGACTGTAACTGTTTTTATTGCTGTGCCTTAATGATATATGCAAATTAGCTCCTTTCTGATTGGCTGTCCTGTTTTGCATCTCTGCCTTCAGTTGAAACTGAAACACTCCTCTTCACAGTCTTCACTGTGGATCTAAGCTGCGGATCAAGAACATTTAAACAGTATTTTTTTGGCTGATAAAGGATTTCTAAGCCAGCTCTTTTCTCGGTGCTGTCTGCTGCCGGGGAGTCGCCTCAGAGGCCCGTTTCCAAACATCATTGACCAACTAGAGGGTTTCTCCAGGATATCGGCCCTTTAATAAGTGCTCCTGCAAAATTTCTCAGTTGTTCTCCTGAAAATGGCTTTAAGATTTAAAGATAATCTTTCTGAAGGAATGAAAAGGTGGAAGAGCTTCAGATGGAGGTTTTTGTTGTGCTTGATTATGAAAATGCTTTATTGTTTATCAATTAACGAGTTTAAATCTTCATGTGAAATTGACATGCAGTTCTGGAATAAATGAACTTAACGCTGTTTATTGTGTCTCTAAAACAAAATAATGAGCAGAATAAAGAATTTAAACACTGAAGCTTTATTGGATCACATGTCACCGGTACATAAAGATATTTAGTCAACATTTAACCTTTTATTAACTTTACACTCTCAGTACTAAAGTCTTAATTACTATTGCAATTAATTACCGTAACCTAACTGTAATTTACTTTTCATTACTATAATTACTAGCATATACATAAATCTAGGATAGCATTAATAATTCATACATTTATGGCTTCATAGTGCAGGGGCTGAAGAGACGCTAACCCTGCGAGTGTGTGTTGGGAAGAAAAGGGACAGAAAACCTTTCAACAAAGAAAAATTGACACATTTGTTGGCCACACTGTCACTCAGGTTCTTGGAAATCTCTCCAAACAGTTGCTTTTGGATGGTCTACATGTCCTCCTAACCCTGACAAGAAGCTGCAAAAAGAATGGGATTGGACCTAAACTAATCAACTTCAGATCTCGTCTCCAGATGCTGAAGGAAGTTCACAGCGGGAAGAGCAGGTGGCCACTGAAGGAGCTGTGGTGATGTTCACCGTTGTCGAATATCCAGGCACCCGTGTAGAGACAAGCGGCTATGGCGTCTCCTTGCTCCAGCAGCAGCGAGGCTCCGTTCGAGCTGGTGTAGAAACCGCTTGTTTGGTGTCCGTGGGTGGAAAAGACATGCTGGTTGTTTTTGAACAAGCCTACAGTCACGGAACGCTCCGCATGTCCCACCGCTTTGGAAAAGATCCTGAATGCGTAGACTCCCTTCAGAGGTGCCGTGAAGACCCCTGCGGCGAAAACGCAAAGAGATACAAGATGACAGTCGCATGGTTACGTGGAGATCAGACAGAATTCAGGCTGCCATTTTTAGTCCATAACTGATTCGTATCTGAAACCAGGTGAAGGGAAAGTGAACTATGATGTAAATCCTCTGTATTTAACCCACATGCACCGTCCAGCAGGGGGCAGCCATATCCAGCACCCTGGGAGCATCGATGGGGCGGCACCTCGCTACCTTTGGGCAGCGGCCTAGTGGCCTAGTGGCCTAGTGTTTAGGGACGAGGCCCCAGGATTGAAAGGTTTAAATCCCAGACCAGTAGGTTGCCCTGAGCTACCCTTGACCAAGGAACTGTCCCCATCACTGCTCCCTGGGCGCTTTAAATAGCTGCCCCAGTGTGTGTTGGTGAAAAGCAGAGGTTTGTGTTTCAGTGGGTGCTATGCTGTCTTTCACAATGACAAATAGTCACTTTCAGTTTGATCAAGGGCACCTCAGAATTTTCAGTCACATTACTGGCACCCAAACCTGGAGGACCTCAGTCTAGAGGAGCACACTTTCCCTCTGAGCCAAATCAACTAATAGTTAGAACACCAGTCAGCAGAGGAAAAACAGAGAGAGGAGAAGTAGCTGCTATGGGACCCCTGTCCAGCACCACCACAGTATTTCTGTCCCTAAAACAGGGACGTCCCTGCCAGAGGTCAATAACACCGCTGCTCGCGAGACGGAGGATGAGAAACTCCCCACTGTTACAGTAAAGGGTGATGATGAGCTAATGTTAAGGAGCGTCCCTCTTCTCTCCAACAGTCATCGTGAAGTGACATCACATCACTGTTCACGCAACCGTGTCCCAAACTGGACACACACTAAACAGTGTGGACAAATAGTGCACAACCACTGGACACACACTCAGTAATGTAGTGTGGACAAATAGTGCACAACGCGCTCATTTTTTATTTGTTTTACTGTAAATACGTGTGAACAACTGGTGGCCTTTTAGAGACAGAGACACGTCCAACAGAGACATGTCTCCTCTGGACTTTGTCTCTATTGGGATTCTGTAGCATCATCGGCTAGTGCATCAACAACCATCGTTTTGGAGAAACAACCTTGGTGAAGATCAGAGGAGGGAAGAGGGAATAAGATCTGTTTTGCCTGCCAGGTGGGCGGGGCTTTTAGAGAGTGACATCACAGGAAAACTATGAACTGGGGGGGGCTTCTATTACTCTTTGGCTGCATTGGCTTTAGTGTCTACAGTGGGTGAATACCTGTAGCTGGATTATAGGCCTCTCCTACGTTCGTGAAGACGTGTTTGTAGATCAGCGTTGTGAACGCAGTGAAGGGTCCAACATTGGTGGGTGTCTGTGAATCCAGCAGAAACGCAGAAAAAGCCACCTTTGGAACTAGAAGAGATAAAAAAGGATCAGTTTAGGTTTCTGGCATTTCAACAAAAATATTCTCCCAGCATTAGATATAACGACCAGTATTCATCAAAGTAGCAAAGAGTTTAATCCAGGAACCATCAGATCCACCCAGAGAGAGAGGACAGTTCTACTGAGTGATGGGGGAGAGGGAGGACCACCCTACACACCCAGAGAGAGAGAGGACAGTTCTACTGAGTAATGGGGAAGAGGGAGGACCACCCTACACACCCAGAGAGAGAGGACAGAGTTCTACTGCACTGGTGATGGGAGAGGGAGGACTTCACCTACACACCCAGAGAGAGAGAGAGGACGGTTCTGCTGAGTGATGGGAGAGGGAGGATCACCTACGCAGAGAGAGTGAGGACAGTTCTACTGAGTGATGGGGGAGAGGGAGGACCACCCTACACACCCAGAGAGAGAGAGGACAGTTCTACTGGTGATGGGGGGAGAGGGAGGACTTCACCCTACACCCAGAGAGAGAGAGGATTCTGCTAGTGATGGGGAGAGGAGGACCACCTACACACCCAGAGAGAGAGAGAGGACAGTTCACTGGTGATGGGGAGAGGAGGACCACCCTACACGCAGAGAGAGAGGAACAGTTCTACTGGTGATGGGGAGAGGGGTCCCACCCTACACACCCAGAGAGAGAGGACAGTTCTGCTGAGGGGATGGGGAGGGAGGACCACCCTACACACCCAGAGAGGGAGAGTTCTGCTGAGCATTGGGGGGAGAGAGAGGACAGTTCTACTGGTGGGGGGAGAGGGAGAGAGAGAGGGACAGTTCTACTGAGTGATGGGGAGAGGGACTACACACCCAGAGAGAGAGAGAGGACAGTTCTACTGAGTGATGGGGGAGAGGGAGGACCACCCTACACACCCAGAGAGAGAAGACAGTTCTACTGAGTGATGGGGGAGAGGGAGGACAGTTCTACTGAGTGATGGGGGAGTGGGAGGACCATGCTGGGTTATCACCGACAGGGTGTCTGTGACATTGGCAGGGACAGGTCTTATAGGACAAAGCACCCTGCACCTATTTTGTAGTAAATTTGAGGAACGAGGCCGTCTGACTCTAATATTCGGTTAGAATTTCACTTCACCTTCATTCTTCATGGCGCTCATGGTTCCCCGCAGGTCCTCCAGCTCCTTCGCCTGCTCTGAATGGAAAGACAGTCAATATGAGATCAGGCAGAAAAACAGGAAGCAGAAGTTCGGACACACCTGTACATGGGATTGCAAGAAGAGCGGAGAAATGAAAACCGGGAAACTGCACAAAACCTTTTGGGGAAATATACTGTGCTGTGAAACGCATGTTGTCTCATATACCTGGTTTAAAGGGGAACCTTTATCAAAATGTCAAAAACATTCGACCGATGTTCAGACAACACGTCTAGCATCTTGTTCAGTGATACTGAACCAAATAGTAACTTGAAATGTGACCTGTGCAAAAATGATGGCACCTTTAAAAGCCTGGTTGATACTCACATTATGCCCAGTTGCCTGGTAGAGTCCCCCAGCACTGCTCTTGCAAGAGGGACTGCACTTATAACATTGCTGCTAGGTAGACTCACAGGTCCAGGGTCCTCCATGACTAAGGTCGTTCCCAACTCTAGAACATGAGGACTTCTACTTGGTTTAAGGCTCATTACATTTCTGACACCATTGAAATGGATCTTTTTGGTCTGGTGAGCTGCTAGATAACATTTTCAGATACTGAACCTGCAGCTTTGCAAATTAGACCAAATATCTCAGAGTCTCCATTTGTCCCTGTAAACTCTCAGTCACCCATATTTCCAGCAAACACAGCCTCGACCAGAGTGGTCCTTCTGCTGTCCTCCACAGACACTAGTGAACTGGACTTTAAGGGTTAAACCTGCACAGGTATCATCAGTGGACCTTTTGTAAGACATGAGAAGAATTAATGATCTCATTTCCACTTTACTAAGTGATTTTTTTTTCACCAGTGGAGTCCCGTTCCCATTTTTACATTTCCAATATGGTTACACTCATTCACATTTGAGTGTGTTCAGACAGCTGGACATTAGAAGATCTACAAACATGTCAATCTGAAATTAAAGCCAAAAATGGAACCCTACCTTTATTTTCTCTCCGGAGCTCGTTCATTTCACTTCTCCATGGCGGTTCGCTTTCCTCCATGGTCTGGGTTCCCAACTCCAGAAGAATGTTGATCGTTGGTGACAGGACATCCTGAGCCCAGGTGTCCCGTGCAAATACACAAATTGTGAGTAAATGCAGCAACAACCTCATGTTTGGTGTTTAGGAGAGAGCGCTCAACTGAAGATCAGGTTCTTCTGATGAGCAGAGCTGGGTAGGACTTCCAGAAGACTTTTGGAGCTTTCTGCAGAGCTGGGGGATTTCTTTTTGTTTTTAGTGACGCGAGGAACGAGGAGTTTAACGGGTGATGACAGAAGGTCCTCTCTGTGTACAATCCGTCTCTGTTTGATTAAAGACAGTCGAAGTTCAGATGATGGAATCCACAGAGATCTTTCACAAACAGTGAGCTTCAACGTTCCTTCAGTTTAGTAATGAATTTACTAAAGAAGATCTGTTCCTTATCCACCACTCCTGACCAGATCTTATCTACTGGTGTGACACCGCTGTGTGTTCTTTGGTGAAAGGGGTAGAGAGGGCTTCAGCAGATGGACTACAAGGACAATGCTCCAGATAGTGTGTTCTCGCCCGGTTGTTTCCATCTGTGGGAAAATCCTGCGAACTGGAAATCCAGCTCCATCCCAAGCGAGGCGGGCCGCTTTGGTGAGTTCAAACATTAGTGCTCTTGGTGAAGCAGGGCTCGGCTACTGTTGAGCGTTGATCTGCTAAGATGGGCATTAGCAGACCCAAAGGTCAGTAAGGAGAGCCAGGTTTGCGAAACATTGCTAACAACAAATGAAAGGCCACTGATTGCTCATTTGCTTTCTGTTGACAGCATGCTTCAAACTTGAGAGTTGATCTTTCTCCTCTTTAAAGGTTCCTCCACCAGGACCAAGAGGAGAGAGAGGAGACTCTCCTGGGGACTAATGCCTGACCACGAGGACACCACTGCCCTGATTATAATTAGATCAAACTCCTGTGATGGGGATGGTAGTCGTAGTTAGTAGGTGAAACAGGAGGAAACCGGGCAGAAAACGAAAGGAAGACGTCTCCAGGAACGAGCAAGGATTTTTGGCCAAGGTTTGAGGGTATAACTATATAAAACAGGAGGCAGCAGTGCTGGGACACTTCTTGGTAAGACATGACATGAGGCAGCAGAGCATGTTTTGAGAGTTTATTGAGACACCAGGAGGGGCCGAGCAGTGGAAACATGGATGATCCATCGCGTCATATGGACATTTCAGGAGAAGCTCGATCTTCCTGCTTAGAAGCGGTTTATAGCCGAAACCTGTGAGGACTGAATGAAAGACGAAGGCATCTCGTCCATCGGGTTTAACACAATGAACTCAACGTTCTCTTCATTGTAGTGATTTAGTGGAAATATCAACACGTCTTCAGTATCGTCTCACTGCGTCGATTGCTGTTCAGCGAAACAACATGCTGGCGTCTACAGAGGCCTTCCTGACAGCGGACATCCACCTACATTAATGTTTCTAAAGCTTTGCTGCTTTTGAGAAAGTGAGAAAGTGTTTCGCTCATCTGAGTTGCTTTTATAAACGTCTGTGAGTCAATGTCGGCTGTCTACAAAGCTAATTAACTTAGCTCTGTGGGGATGGAGGATGTGTTTACATGCTAAAGTCATTCCGACACAAAGCCTGAAGAACATTTGAACCTCTGTTCCTGTGCTGTAAAACAATTATTCATCAAATAAATATTTAAACTCAGTAACACGAGATCAGAGAGTATTGTTATTGGGTGTTTGTTTGAGATGGATCATGAAGGATACACCATCCTCTGTACTTTTGCTGTTCCATCATCACATCTGACTGTCACTCTTCTTGTGGGAGAACAAAAAAAACTTTCCTCTTCACCGTGCTCCAGGTATGGTTTTTTATGTACAGTATAATAAATGATGGACTGATCCAGTGGACATGAAGCTGGGGACACAAAACAGAATAAATCATCTCCAAATTCTCTTGAACTTTATATTCCTTGTGTTACAGTCTGGAAGTGATCCTGACCTTTACAAGAGGGCAGCTCCGTCCAATGTCCCTCAACACACAGACTCTTTCTGGTCAACAGGTTTATGAAGCAGGACACACACAGCTGCAGGACCCATCGCTCTGCTCATAAACTTCTCCATGTGGAACAGTGGGCAGGGTGTCTGAAGCCTGGCTTTTTGTGCACAAATGAAGAAACAGTGCGTGATCAGTGAGCGTTCCTCCAGAGTACTTTGTAGGAATGTAAAAATACTTTGTGATTTAACTGAACTGTAAGTGAGACTTTATGATAAACAAGGATGAAGTTCTGATGTTATGCGGGTTGGAAGCAGTGGGACAGATGAAGGACGGGTGGAGCAGCTGGAGGTGTCAGAGCTTCAAATGCTGAGGACTCTGTATCCACCCAGAGAGAGAGGACAGTTCTACTGAGTGATGGGGGAGAGGGAGGACCACCCTACACACCCAGAGAGAGAGGACAGTTCTACTGAGTGATGGGGAGAAGGACCTACACACTCAGACAGAGAGAGAACAGTTCTACTGAGTGATGGGGGAGAGGGAGGACTGCCTTACACATTCAGAGAGAGAGAGAACAGTTCTGCTGAGTGATGGGGAAGGGAGGTCCACCCTACACAGAGGAAGAGAGGACCAGTTCTACTGAGGGGATGGGGGGAGAGGGAGACCCACCCTACACACCCAGAGAGAGAGGAGGAGTTCTACTGAGTGATGGGGGAGAGGGAGGACCACCCTACACACCCAGAGAGAGACAGAGAACAGTTCTACTGAGTGATGGGGGAGAAGGAGGACCACCCTACACACCCAGAGAGAGGTGGACAGTTATACTGGTGATGGGGAGAGAGGAGAACCGTCTACGGCCAGGGCAGAGAGGACAGTTATACTGAGCGATGGGGGAGAGGGAGGACCACCCACCCTTTACCCTCTTAGACTCTCAGACTAATAATAGGGCGTGTCCTTTGCAAATGACATGCAAATAAGGGCAATTCATCAGCAGTACATGATTTTTCCACACTCTGCTCCTGTCTGCACCTGGGAAACTTCACTGGATTTGGGCGTCAGAATTTGATATTAGGTCAAAATTCAACTTTACCTCCCGTCTTTTTCTCCAGTTCATCTATTCCCAGCCTTCCCTTCCCTCATGTTTCCTCGCAGGACTTCCAGCTCCTTCGCCTGCTCTGAACAGAAATACAGTTAAAATAAGATTACTCAGCAGAGACAGGATATAAAGTCTGGACAATTCTGTGATCGGGTGTAATCTGAATTCTGAGAGAAAAACGTTGAGATTACTAAAACATTTCAAGCAAAAAGCAAAATAGCAAGTCTATTAAGTTTAGGAAAAGTGGATTAAGGAGGCTTTAGATCATCATTAATGGAACAAATGTTTTGGCGCCCCTGGTCAAATGACATTTTGTACGGTGAACATGGTTATTGTTTATGTACTGAATAAAATGATGAAAAAACTCAAATGCCCCGTGCAACAGTTAAGATACATTACAGAGCCTTGCTGATGTCTCCAGGCCAGGATTCTCCCAGCCTGAAGTGGAGTCCTGTAGAGCCTGAGCCCTGTGGCGTGCATTACATCACTGTAGGACTCTCCAGCTAACGTTACCTCAGGACGTCCCAGACTCCAAAACGTCAGGTCCACCATTTAATTTAAGGCTTATTATCTTTTGACACCATTAAACCATTGAACCTGATCTTTTGGTCCAATGGGCTGCCAGATTACGTACCTCTTCTTGTAGGTATCATACGGATCATGAGTTGACCCTTAATAAGACTTGGGTTTTCAGGTATTGGGTAGAACATTTTCCAATTTTGTTTTAAGAAAGGACGTCACCAGCAGAGTCCCATTTACATTTTTACGTTTCCAATTTGGAAAAAATAATTCAGAAGAAACTGTGCACTAAAATGTCAAATTGGGTGTTGGACAGTTGGACAGTAGAAGATCATGTCAATATGTCCATTGGTTCAGATGCGTCCAGTCCGGCCTAATTTTGAAACTACCTCTAGAAGTTTAAGCAACAGAATGGAACCCTACCTTTATTTTCTCTCCGGAGCTCGTTCATTTCACTCTCCATGACGTTCAGCTTTTCCTCCATGGTCCTGAATTTCGCCAGCTCAGAAAGAATGTTGATCGTTGGTGACAGGACATCCTGAGCCCAGGTGTCGTGCAAATACCTAAATTGTGAATAAATGCCTTAACAACCTCATGTTTGTGGTGTTTAGGAGAAGCGTGCTGAACTGAAGATCCAGGTTCTTCTGACAAGCAGGAGCTGGTGCAGGACTTCCAAGACTAGACTTTCTGCAGAGCTGGGGGATTTCTTTTTTATTTAGTGACGGGAACGAGGGGGGTTTAACAGGTAAATGACCAGAAGGTAACTCTCTGTGTACAATCCGTCTCTGTTTGATTAAAGACGATCGAGGGATTCAGATGATGGAGATCCACGAAGTCTTTCACAAACAGTGAGCAACAAGCGTTCCTTCAGTTTGTAATGAATTTACTAAAGAAGATCTGTTCCTTATCCACCACTCCTGACCAGATCTTATCTACTGGTGGACATTATTATGGCTGGTGTGACACCGCTGTGTCTTCTTTGGTGAAAGGGGTCGAGGGGGCATCAGCAGATGGACTACAGGACACAGTGCTTTGCTAGGATGGAACGTATGAACCCAAAGGTCAGTAAGGAGAGCCAGGTTTGTGAAACATCGCTAACACCAAATGAAAGGCCACTGGTTGCTCATTTGCTTTCTATTGATGGCTTGCTCAAGCTTGAGATTGTGCTCTCCTCTTTAAAGGTTTCCTCCACAGGACCAAGAGGAGAGAGGAGAGACTCTCCTGAGGACTAATGCCTGACCACGAGACACTGCCTGATTATAATTAGATCAAACTCCTGTGATGGGGATGATGGTCATCAGTTGGTGGGTGAAACGGGAGGAAACAGGGCGAAAGCGAAGGAGAGCGTCTCCAGGAGCAGGCAAGTTTACCCCGGCCAAGGTTTGAGGTATAACATATAAAACAGGAGAGCTGGCAGTGCTGGGACACTTCTTGGTCAGTGAACCAAACAATAATAATAATTATAATTTTTATTTTTGTATCACCTTTCTCAAATCCAAGGTCAATTCCAGAGATTAGGGGCAGCAACACTAAATGATCTACCACCCATGGTGGCTAACCATAATTTAGGAACTGTGAGTAACCCGGTACCGAAGGAGCGCAGTGAGCGGGTGGGAGTGCATGAATGGAGTAATTCAGTGAGGTGTGGAGAGTCCATGAAGGACTTCGCTGTAAAGAAGCAGCTTGTACTGAATAGGGTCTGATCCGAGCAGCCAGTGACGTTTGAGGAGAACCGGGGTGATATGTTCAGATCTTTTGGAGAAGGTGAGAAAAGGATCTGCAGAGCTCTGTACGTACTGGAACCTGGTTAATGTTCTAGTTGGGAGACCAAAAAATAAGCGTACGTTATAAAAGCGTGAATAAGTGTTTGCGTCCTTCAGTGAAAGTGAGTGATGAGCGCAGATGATTCGGAGGTGAAGGAATGCATTTTTCCCAACTGTGTTTATGTGAGAGTCAAATGACAGTGGGATCAAAAAAACGAAGCCTTGTTAAAGCAGGAAACTCTTTTCAACAGATGTCTGTAAATTATTACTATTACCATCCATCCCTTACATCCCCTCCATCCTCACAGGTACTGATCCAGGGTGGTGGGGTGCTGTAGTCGAACACTCCTCACGGTGAAGAGAACACTTCGACAATCAAGATTACTATTCCTCATCAATCGTAATTGATCGGAATTATTCGTATCTTCTAGAAAATGGTTCTAGAAAAGTTCAGAGATGTTTTCTGCCCTAGTTGATGTTAAAGCTGGTGTCGACATGAAGTCAATACACAGAAAATAAACAGTGAACCATGACATGAGGCAGCAAAACATGTTTTGAGAGTTTATTTGAGACACCAGGAGGACGAGCAGTGAAACATCTGGACCAGTCCATCCCGTCTAACGGACATTTCAGGAAGAAAGCTAAATCTTCCATAGTAAGCGCATTTCACTGTCAAAGCACAAGCGAGACTGAATGAAAGACGAGAAAGCATCACGTCCATCGGAACGCTTACAACCAAGACTCAATGTTCTCTTCATTAGTGATTTAGTGGAAATATCAACACGTCTTCATGTCGTCACCGTCGGCACTGTTCATGAAGCAACATGGCGTCTACAGAGGCCTTCCTGACAGCGGACATCCACCTACATTAATGTTTCTAAAGCTTTGCTGCTTTTGAGAAAGTGAGAAAGTGTTTCGCTCGTTTGAGTTGCTTTTATAAACGTCTGTGTGGAGTCAATGTCAGCTATCTTCAAAGCCTGATGTAGCTCTGTGAGATGGAGGATGTGTTTACATACTTACAAATCATTCCGTTCACCTGAAAGCACAAAGAAAAAGAGACATTTCAGACCCTCTGTTCTATTACTGTAAAACAATTGTCTCAAATAAATATTTAAACTCAGTAACACGAGATCAGAGAGTATTGTTATTGGGTGTTTGTGTCACACGTGGGGTGTTCCGGGCACGCTAGAGGGCGCTCTCTATCACCTGTGTTGTGTTTTGGGTACGGTAGAGGGCGCTCTGTTCTGACTGAGCACCTGGGTACAGTCAGGTGTGCATCATTGGGAACTGACTATTTAAGCCCCGATGAGTCAAGTGAAATGTGACTCATTAGTGGGTTAAAAATATGCGTAGCGATTTGGTTTTTGTGTATGTACCTTAGTGTTTATAACTGGGTATATGTAACTTAGTCCATGTTCCTTGGTATCTAGGGTTAGACTGCAGTTCCCCAGTTCTAGGGTTTTCAGGTTTAGGAGCACAGTCCGTTCCTTGTTTTTGTAGTGTGACCAATAAAGCATGTTCCCTAACTCCTGACTCGAGCTGGCGTCCCTCGGTACCCGCTTGCCGTTACAGAAATGAGCCATGTAATGCCTGGAGCGTCACGAGCCACGAGGGGCGAGCAGGAGCGTGTTGTGGCGGCAGTGAGCACTGTCCGAGCAGGCGGCTGCAGCTGATGAAGACCTGGGAGACAGAGCGTTTCTCTGGACCTCCAGCGAGTATATGGTGGTGAGGAGTGGAGTGCGGCGGGCGCCGGCGTACGGCAAAGGAGCTGGGCGCCGTCTGAAATCTGTCGCTGCTCCTCGATATCATCAGATCGAGCCATGGATTGGTTGCGCTTTTTTCCCGGATGCTGATCACCATGGCTGCAGGGGCGCAGCGCTATCTCAACACGATGGACCGCGTGTTGTTTTCCGCACGCGACATAGGCGGGGCGCCGTTGGCGGCGTTGCGCGAGCACGGCGCCAACCACTTGCCGCCAAGCTGCTCAGCGAAGCACGCGCCTTACGCGCCCAAGCAGCTCGCGAGCGCCAGCCCACCTGCGGCAGCTCAGCAGCGAAACGCGACCAACCGCGCCGCCCAGCGGTTCAACGCGGTCCAGCGTACCGGCGCCCGGCGCCAGTAACGCGATCACGCCAGTGGAAAAAGCGCCGCCCATGCAGCTGATAGAACACGGCCAGGCGATTCACAACCAGGGTTGATACTTCGCAGCGCCTTGCCTTGTTCACCCGCGACGCAAAGGCATTCACGCGCGCACGCGACACCACGGCGTTCACCGCCGCTGCGACTGCAGGCGTTCCCGTGCCGCACGCGACCTGCAGCCCGCGCCACCCGCAGCATGGCGTTCCAGCGCCGCACCGCGCGCTCCTGGCGTTCCCGCGCCCGCCCGCGCTCACGGCGCCCACCGAGGGAGGAATGCAAAGGCTGCCGCTAACTTAAAAGCGGGCAGTGGCAAAGCAGTTCTGACATGAGAGCAGGATGGTGGAGACCACTTCCTGCACCGTGCAACGGGAGAGTCGACCAAGAAAGCGCCGCGGCGAGGCGGCGTGAAGTGGGCCCCCAAACCCAGCACCACGAACATCACACTGCAGAAGCAGAGAGAACAGCTCAGGTTAGTGGCAGGATTTAAAAGGAAAGTTACCGGTGCAAGGAGAAATTGAACATGGGGCTGCGGTAACCATTCAGGCGCAGGTGAAACAGTGAGCAGAAAACACCTGTAGTAGCTGTGGGCAGCCAGGACTGTTCCAGCGATATTATAGAGCTAGCAGAGTATGAGCAAGAAATAAAGTCTTTGAAGGAGAAAAAGGCTGTCGTTGTTCTACAAGCTGCATTCGAGGATGAAGACCAGACAGACTCTGAAACTGAAGCACCAGGCTACCACTGTTATACAAGGTGCTTACAGGGCTCACTGTGCTCGAGCACGATACTTATACATCAAGCCAGAAAACAGAGAGAAAATTTTTGAAATTTCGCTCTGCTGCAATGTTCCTGCAAGCCTCTTCAGAGGTCAGAGGGTCCAGAAGAGGCGATCCTGCCATCAGGCAGCTTCCTGATTCAGGCTGCGTTCAGAGGACACAGGGAGGTAGTAAAGTACCAAACCATAGGAGGTCAAACCATCTTCACATTCAAAGGATAATATAGGTCCTACATCAGGGGAATAAGTGAACATGAAAGATTCCAGGTGTTGAGAAAGTCAGCGATACGCATCCAGGCAGCTTTTAGAGGTTATTTAGTGTGAAAAAATATTAATGCTATGAACCGGCTGCTGTCATCATTCAGGCTGCAGGAGAGTGCACCAGCGAGGTCTGTCTTCAGAGACCCGGCAGGCAACAGGTGAGTCGTAGAGGAGGACCGGAGTGGAGACGGGACTGGCAAAGGACAGAGGTGTCAGAGGTGTAAACATGCTGCGTGTGCAGAAATCAGTCAGAGGAGCCGGTGTGAGGATCGGGTGGAAGTGTGGCACAAGAGAGCAGGACAATCAGTCCACCTCTGAGGTGAGCAGATCAGCTGCAGTAATGTTAGGTTTGCAGAGAGCAAGGAGGAGTTGCGAGGACTCTACCAGTAGCTGACCGAAAGAGCCTCCATGCCACAGGTGAACGCTGCGGTCTCGAAGGAAAAAGAGGAGACTTTGGCTCAAGAAAAAGGTGAGCGTCATGGACGGAGCTGCCAATTCAGAGAGGACAGAGAGGTCCCTAGATTGAGGAATACACACTGTGATGGTTTTCAAGAGAGACTGAGGAGAACACGGAGTTGAAGAGAAGTGAATCGTAGGCCAGATCACGAGTTGAGATCCAACCACTCGGGAGAAACTGGAGGCTAAAATAGCCACAATGGAGGGCAGTTGCATCAGTGCAGGACAGAGCTGGAGACGGTGCAGACCACAACACTGTCGCTCTGGAAGCTGACCTGAGAGGGCCGATGCCAGGACCAGCAAGCTCACTGAGCCTAAGAAAAACAGGTCAGAGGTATGAAGTGAAATTGGCCCTCATCGAATCTCAACTCACTTCTCCGACACCAGTACCTGCTGGAACCCAGAGGGCAAAAGCCAAAACAGAGCATCTGGAGAACAGTCCAGCGGGCTTGGGTAACGAATGCAGAGAGGGTATTACTTCAGACCCTCTGGCGTCGCTACGCCCACAATTCAGCAAACCCAGAACAAGGTGACATTTAGATAAGGAAGAACTCCTCAGAGTGAAACCAGAAGCTGGGACATAGTCGCGAATTTAAGCGACCAGGAAGTATATTGAACAAGAAGGGCAGACACCCATGCGAATCAGTTCAGGAGGCGGACAAAGAACCCGGCACCAGAGATTCGGGGGGAAGCGGCCAGCGGATCCCAGCTGACAGGGGTTGTGGCAGGTTTAGACTCATTGAAAAGACTTCCTCTGTGACCTGTAGCGTCTCTGTGTAGCTCCTTTCAGGTTCCTGTCGGGGTCCAGGCGTTCCGTGGAATCAAATTGTGATTCCTCCAGACTCTGGGTGGGTTCAGGCACCAGTCGAAAAAGATGGACCGAACTGCTGGGATTCCCCTCACCACCGCCAGCTGCCTGACATGGCTGGTCGGGGACCCCTTTTATGTTTTTGTAGACCTGACCGTATGTCCGACCAGGGACTTGTCCTGTTATTTTGGCCTCCCCCCAGGGGTTCGGCTATGTTCTAGCACTTCGGGAGCCGCGCCTTTGGAGGGGGGGGTTCTGTCACTGCGTGCAGGTGTTCGAGCACGCTAGAGGGCACTCTCTATCCCCTGTGTTGTGTTTGGAGTGCGCTAGAGGCGCTCTGTTCTGACTTCAAGGAGCTCATTAGGTAGAGTTAAGCCTATAAGTAGCGGGTGGTTTTGTGTATGTACTTGTAGTGTTTTATAACTGGGTATATGTAACTAGTCCATGTTGCATGGTATCTAGAGGTTAGACTGCAGTTCCAGTTCTAGGGTTCAGGTTTAGAACTGCTGTCCCGTTCTTGTTGTTGTAAGTCTTGATAATAAAAAGCATGTTCCTAACTCCTGGCTCCGAGCTGACGTCCCTCCGGTAGCCCGCCACCGTTACAGTTTGTTTGGAGGTGGGATATGAAGGATACACTTACATCCTCTGTACTTTGCTGTTCCATCATCACATCTGACTGTCACTCTTCTCAGAGGAGCACAAAAAAAACTTTGCTCTTCACCGTGCTCAAGGTATGGTTTTTTATTTGAAGAATAATAAATGATGGACTGATCCAGTGGACATGAAGCTGGGGACACAAAACAGAATAAATCATCTCCAAATTCTCTTGAACTTTATATTCCTTGTGTTACAGTCTGGAAGTGATCCTGACCTTTACAAGAGGGCAGCTCCGTCCAATGTCCCTCAACACACTGAATTTCTTTCTGGTCCACTTGAGTTTTATGAAGCAGGACACACACAGCTTTTAAGGACCCATCGCTCTGTTCATAAACTTCTCCATGTGGAACAGTGGGCAGGATGTCACAAACCTGGCTTTTTGTGCCTGAAATGAAGAAACAGTCGTAGTCAGTGGAGACGTTCCTCCAGAGTACTTTGTAGGAATGTAAAAATAGTAAGTAAGGAAGTAGAGTAGAGTAATCTTTTATTCTCCCACAAATGGGAAATTTGGGCGTTACAGGGCTCTTATAGAAGTGACAGATGTACAGAAAAGAATAGAAAAAAGATATATAAATATAGAGATTTAAGAGAAAGAGGAACAAAGTACAGGAGAAAGTACAGAACTATAAATAATAAATTATCTATATATATATACATATCTACAAGGAGAATTAGGTGACCTGATATACAGTACACAGTAATAATACACGATAATAAATAAGTTTTAAATAAATTATGAATATATATAAATAAACAAGTAGCAAAATATAAGTGTAAGTGTAATAATGATAATAATAAATAAATGTAATAATAATAATAATAATATACAATACAATAATAATATACATTAATGTACATTAATAATAATATATAATATAATATAATATCTAATAATATATAATAATAAACAAGTAATGTAATGTTATGATGAGTTGTGGAGTCTTATTGCAGAGTAGGAATGACCTCGCGATGGCTCCTTCCTCTCCTCCCCTGACCTGCGATGGACAGCGGGCAGTCAGGACAAACTGGACCTCTTGGCCAGTTTGTTTTTAGTTTCCCTCTGTCCCTCTCGACTCTTCCCACCAGACCACAAGCGTAAAATGGCCAAGCGCGCTACCACAGTGTCATGAATGTCACTCAGAAGATTCCTGTTTTACCCCAAGGACCTCAGCCTTAGCAGGTGGAAACGACTGAGGCCCGCACATGCAAACAATGGTGTTAGTGGACCAGTCAGTTTATTGTTGATGTGGACACCCAGGTGTTGTACTCCTCCACGTTTCAATCTGAAGCCTTGGATGTCACGGTGTGATGGGGTGACTTCCTAAGTCAATCACCAGCTCCTTCGTCTTGCTGGCATTGATGTGCAGATGATTTTGATCGCACCATCTGACGAAGTCCCTGATGACCCCCCTGTATTCCTGTCATTTCCCCTCAGCATGCCCAGAGAGAGAGGACAGTTCTACTGAGTGATGGGAGAGGGGACCTCTACACACCCAGAGGAGAGAGAGGACAGTTCTACTGAGTGATGGGGGGAGAGAGGATTCTGCTACAAGCCCAGAGAGAGGACAGTTCTACTGAGTGATGGGGGAGAGGAGGACCCGCAGCCTTACCTCTTGAACTCTCAGACTAATAATAGAGGCGTGTCATTGCAAATGAGATTGCAAATAAGAACCAATTCATCAGCAGTACATGGTTTCCACACTCTGCTCCTGTCTTGCCTGAAACTTCACTGGATTTGGCGTCAAAATTTGATATCAGGTCAAAATTCAACTTTACCTCCCGTCTTCTTCTCCAGTTCATCTATTCTGACCTTCAGGACTTCCAGCTCCACCACGCGCCTGAACAAATACAGTTAAAATAAGATTACTCAGCAGAGACAGGATATAAAGTCTGGACAGTTCTGTGATGAGTGTAATCTGGTCTGGAGAAAAATGTTGAGATTACAAAACATTTCAAGCAAAGAAAATAACCAAGTCTATTAAGTTTAGGAAAAGCGGATTAAGGAGGCCTTAGATCATCATTAATGGAACAAATGTTTTGGCGCCCCTGGTCAAATGATATTTTGTGATGAACGGTTTACTGTTTATATACTACTTGAATAAAATGATGAAAAAACTCAAATGCCCCGTGCAACAGTTAAGATACATTACAGAGCCTTGCTGATGTCTCCAGGCCAGGATTCACTCCCAGCCTGGTCGTCCTGTAGAGAGCCTGAGCCCTGCTTGTGCATTACATCACTGCTCAGGACTCTCGGCCGTTACCTCAGGACGTCCCAGACTCCAAAACGTCAGGTCCACCATTTAATTTAAGGTATCATACGGATCATGAGTTGACCCTTAATAAGACTTGGGTTTTCAGGTATTGGTGTCACCTGTGGGGTGTTTTGGGCACGCTAGAGGGCGCTCTCTACCACGTATAAGGTGTATGTCACAGGAGGTGTTGTGGGTACGCTAGATGACGCTCTGTTCTGACTGAGCACACCTGAGCCCCTGCAGGCAGGTGTGCATCAATGGGGTGGACTATTTAAGCCCCAATGAGTCAGAACAGAGCGCGGCTCATTAGGTAGGCTAAGCCTATGCGTAACGGGTGGTTTTTGTGTCAGTAACTGGGTGTCTATGACTAAGCATATGTAACTTAGTATAGGCCACTTAGTCTCTTGGGTTAGACTGCAGTTCCTCTGTTCTAGGGTTTCATGTTTAGAACTGCAGTCCCCCGTTCCTTGTTTTTGTAAGTGTGACTAATAAAAGTATGTTCCTAACTCCTGGCTCCGAGCTGACGTCCCTCCGATACCCTGCCACCGTTACAGAAATGAGCCGCCAGTACCTGGACGTCACGAGCCACGAGGGCGAGCAGGAGCGCGTGTTGTGGGCGGCAGCGAATGCTGTCGAGCGGACGCTGCAGCTGATGAGGACCTGGGGGACAGAGGCGACTTCTCTGGACCTCCGCGAGCATCTGGACGGTGAGGAGTGGGTGCGACGGACGCCGACGGCCACGGCAAGGGAGCTTGAGCGCCGTCTGAAGAATATGATGTCGCTGCTCCCACTCGATATCATCCCAGACCCCGAACTTCGCATGGATCGGTTCGCGCTTTGTCTCCGGATGCTGATCTCCGAGGCTACAAGGGCGCAGCGCTATCTCAACACACTGGACCGCGTGTTGTTTTCCGCACGCGACATGGAAGGCGGGGCTTCGTTGACGGCTGGCGTTACGCAATGCGGAAGCACGGCGCCAACCACGCCGCAAGCGGCTCAACGCGGAAGCACGAAGCCAAGCACGCCGCACGCGGTTCAACGCGGAGATTCGGCGCCGAGAGCGCCGCGCGCCAGTAACCGCGCTCCGCCAGCGGAGACAGCGTTGCGCGCAGCTGATAGCGGGAACACGGCCAGCGCGATTCACAACCAGAGGTTGGTAGCAAACGCGCCTTGCCTTGTTCAACGAAACTGCACGGCGTCCCCCGCGCCGCACCGCGACTGCACGGCACCCACCGAGCGGAATGCAAAGAAGGCCGCCTGCAACCAGAGAGGCGAGGCAGTGGCAAAGAAGGCAGTTCCTGACATAGAGAGCAGGAGGAGGGTGGAGACCACTTCCTGCACCGTGCAACCGGGGAGGTCGACCAAGAAAGCCCTTCGCAGCAAGGAAAGCGGCATCAAGAAGTCGACCCCCAAACCCAGCACCACGAAGCCATCTGCTACACAGAAAGCAGAGAAGGAGCAGCTCCAGGTTAGTGGGAAGTTTAGAAGGAAAGTTCGGGTGCAAAGGAGAAATGAACATGAGGCTGCGGTAACCATTCAGGCACAGGTGAGGAAGCAATTGAGCAGAAAACACTACCTGAAGCTACTGTGGGCAGCCAGGACTGTTCAGCGATATTACCGAGCTAATAAGATGATGAAGCAAGAAATGAAGTCTTTGAAGGAGAGAAAGATGGCTGCTGTTGTTCTGCAAGCCGCATTCCGAGGGATGAAGACCAGACAGGCTCTGAAACAGAAGCACCAGGCTGCAACTGTGATACAATGTGCTTACAGGGCTCACTGTGCTCGGACACGATATTTATGCGTCAAGTATGCTGCTATTGCCATCCAGCTTAGGTATCGCTCCACACTTGATGCCAGAAAGCAGAGGGAGGAGTCCTTGAAATTGTGCTCTGCTGCAATGTTCCTGCAAGCCTGCTTCAGAAGTCAGAGGGTCTGAAGGGAGGTAATCCTGCAACATCAGGCAGCTTCCCTGATTCAGGCTGCGAGGGTGTCAGCCATCATCATTCAAAGACATTTTAGGTCCTACACTAAGGGTAAATTTGAACATGAGAGATTCCAGGTATTGAGAAGGTCAGTGATATGCATCCAGGTAGCTTTTAGGAGTTTTTCTGTTCGAAAGAATGTTGCTGCAATGCACAAAGCTGCCACCATGATTCAGGCTGTAGTAAGAATGCACCAGCAAAGATTGGTTTTCAAGAAGCAGTGTTGGGCAGCAAGTGTTCTTCAGAGGAGGTTCAGAAGGTGGAAGTTTGGGCATCAACAAAAGCAGAGGTATCAGCTGTTCAGACATGCTGCAGTGTGCTTGCAAAAGTCATTCAGAGGAAAGCAGGCAAGGGATCTGGCCAAACGGATCAGAGCTGCAAGGACAATCCAATCTCACCTCAGAGATGAACAAATCAGCTACATGAATGTTCAGATCACTGAACAGGAGGGGTTGGTGACAGAGCTCTACCAGCAGCTGATAGCGAAAGAAGCCTCGACGCTACAGGTGAATGCCTCGGTCGCGAATGAAGGGTTGAAACGCAAGGAAAGGATCACCTATCTGCTTCCTCAGCTGGAGAGGACCAAAGGACTCGTGTCCAGTTGCCAAAGGGACATTGAAGCCCTGGCTCAAGACAAAGGTGAGCTTCAAGGAAGGAGCGCGAAGTTCAGAGAGGTTAGAGAGGTCTCTAGGATACAGCTGCAAGCTGTGACGGCTGTCCAAAGAGAGGGGCTGGAAAGAACGGATGAACAGAGGGACCAAACTGTATGCCAGACAACAAGGAGAGTTGAGACTCCAACCACTCAGGAGAAGCTGGAAGCTAAAATAGCCACTATGGACGAACAACTGAATCAGACCACAGCAGAGCTGAGAAGGGTGCAGGACCACAACGTTGCTCTACAGGCTGAACTGAGAGAAGTCCAAAGTAAAGCCAGTAAGCTCAGCGAGCTGGAGAAGCAGGTTAGTGGTATGGAAGCAAGATTGGCGATCTTCGAATCTCGACTTCCTCCACAGACACCAGTGCGTGCTGGGACCCTGGTGGTTAACGCCAGCGCGGAGCAGCTGAAGAACAGTCTGATGGAGAAGCCAGGAAAAATCCCAGAGGTTGAACAGCAGCAAGATGACTCCCTACCGTTAGTTCACCCTCCGAGTTCAGCAGACTCGGAACAAGGCGGTTCGTGGAGGAGTCCAAGTGGAACTCCTTGTCGTGGAACCAGGAGCTGGGATGCGGCCTCACTGAGCTCCAAGCAGCAGGGAAGTATGGCCGAGAAGAGGAAGGAGCCAACAGACAGCAGCAATGACCTGTCTCAGTTCAAGGAAGTGAACGACAGCTTCTGTACTGTGGATTCTGTGATAAGAGACGTGAAGAACAAAGAAGGCAAGGGTTGGAAACTATTTGAAAAAGACTTCCTCTTTGATCCCTTTAAGGTCTGTGTTTAGCTCTCTTTCAGGTTCCACCAAGGCGAGGCGTTCCCCTGAATCAGGCGATTCCTCCAGTGACTCTAGGGTCGGGTTCAGGCACCAGTCGAAAAGATGGACTGAACTGCTGGGATTCCCCTCACCACCGCCAGCTGCCTGACATGGCTGGTCGGGGGCCCTTTTTATGTTTTTTGTGGACCTGACCGTATGTCCCGACCAGGGATTTTTGTCTTGTTGTTTTGGCCTCCCCCCTGGGTTTCGGCTATGTTCTAGCACTTCGGGAGCCGCGCCTTTGGGGGGAGGGGGGTTCTGTCACCTGTGGGGTGTTTTGGGCACGCTAGAGGGCGCTCTCTACCACGTATAAGGTGTATGTCACAGGAGGTGTTTTGGGTATGCTAGAGGGCGCTCTGTTCTGACTGAGCACACCTGAGCCCCTGCAGGCAGGTGTGCATCATTGGGGCTGACTATTTAAGCCCCGATGAGTCAGAACAGAGCGCGGCTCATTAGGTAGGCTAAGCCTATGCGTAACGGGTGGTTTTTGTGTCAGTAACTGGGTGTCTATGACTAAGTATATGTAACTTAGTATAGGCCACTTAGTCTCTAGGGTTAGACTGCAGTTCCTCTGTTCTAGGGTTTCATGTTTAGAACTGCAGTCCCCCGTTCCTTGTTTTTGTAAGTGTGACTAATAAAAGTATGTTCCTAACTCCTGGCTCCGAGCTGACGTCCCTCCGGTACCCCGCCACCGTTACAATTGGGTAGAACATTTTCCAGTTTTGTTTTAAGAAAGGACGTCACCAGCAGAGTCCCATTTACTTTTTACGTTTCCAATTTGGATAAAATAATTCAGAAGAAACTGTGCACTAAAATGTCCAATTTGAGTGTGTTCAGACAGTTGGACGTTAGAAGATCATGTCAATATGTCCATTTGGTCAGATGCGTCCAGTCCGGCCTAATTTTGGAACTACCTCTAGAAGTTTAAGCAAAAGAATGGAACCCTACCTTTATTTTCTCTCCGGAGCTCGTTCATTTCACTCTCCATGACGTTCAGCTTTTCCTCCATGGTCCTTAGTTTCGCCAGCTCAGAAAGAATGTTGATCGTTGGTGACAGGACATCCTGAGCCCAGGTGTCCCGTGCAAAAACACAAATTGTGAGAAAATGCAGCAACAACCTCATGTTTGAGGTCATGTCTCTAGGAGAGAGCGCTGCACTGAAGATCAGGTTCTTCTGATGAGCAGGAGGTGAATTTGGGACTTCCGGAAGACTTTAGACTTTCTGCAGAGCTGGGGGATTTCTTTTTTGGGGGTTTAACGGGTAAATGACCAGAAGGTCACTCTCTGTGTACAATCCGTCTCTGTTTGATTAAAGACAGTCGCGGTTCAGATGATGGAATCCACAGAGATCTTTCACAAACAGTGAGCCTTCAGCGTTCCTTCAGTTTAGTAATGAATTTACTAAAGAAGATCTGTTCCTTATCCACCACTCCTGACCAGATCTTATCTACTGGTGTGACACCGCTGTGTCTTCTTTGGTGAAAGGGGTAGAGAGGGCTTCAGCAGATGGACTACAGGACACAATGCTCAGATAGTGTGTCCTCGCCCCGTTTATTTACCTCTGTTGGGCAATCCTGCAGACTGGAAATCCAGCTCCATCCCAAACGGGAACGTGCCACCGCTTCTGGTGAGGTTCAAACATTAGTACTCTTGGTAAACAGGAGCTCAGTTGCTGTTGAACGTAGATCTGCAACCTTTTGTTGGAGGTTCTAGAAGATATTTTGAGATGTCGCCATTCGAGCACAAGGTCTTTCTTTTGCTGCTTCTGGACTTTGTTCTGATAGCGGGAGCTCAGCAGTGTGAGCCTTCGAGCTGCCCGCCCAATGCCGGGATTCCAGGGACGCCTGGACACAACGGCCTGCCAGGCAGAGACGGGAAGGACGGGAAGGATGGAGATCAAGGACCCAAAGGACAGAAAGGAGAGCCAGGTTTGTGAAAAATTGCTAGCAATAAATAGAAGGCCAGTTAGCATGGTCTAATCAATGTCAAGTTTGAGATCTGATATTTTGCTCTTTTAAGGTTCCTCTGTGATCGGACCCCCTGGAAAGAAGGGTCCAAGTGGTGATGTAGGTCCACCAGGACCAAGAGGAGAGAAAGGAGATAAAGGTTCGTGGAAGATTTCTCGTAATTGTGTTTCTTCTTCAATTCTTCAAGCGTGTCTCCTGATGTATAAATTTACAGAATTATATCTTTCTGTGATATCCAGGGATAGGTATCCAGGGACCCCGCGGAGCAATTGGCGGGTATGGTCCAAAGGGAGAAAAGGGAAATCCTGGCACAACAGGTAAACAGTTGGAAGGATAGAAATGACCAGAAATTGGGGGCATATCAGGTATCGAAAGAACATCTATATTCAGAATATTGATGGTCAGTATTCATTCATGTCAGGAAAATAAAAAGTATAAAATTCAAATAATTCCTCTAAATCCTTTTTCTGAATGGGTAATATTTTAACTAATATTTTAACCCAGCCAGTGTTACAATACATTTTTTCTGTGTCCAGCAAACGTGAACGAAGCCTCTGTCGTCAAATCTTTGCTTTTGGACGTCAAAAACCTTCAGTCCCGCCTTTCCAAGATGGAGATAGGTGATGACGCTCCTCACATATTTGGATAAACTTTAATGCAGAAAAAATGAAGCTAAATTTGACATTTTAAAGAGTCTGCAAACATTTATTCTGAACTGAATTATAAAGAACATATAGTAATATGGGTCTAAATTCATTCTTAATTCATTAAAGTCTGAATTCACTTCTTTATTTCTCTCTGTCCTGTGTGACAGTGAGACAGTAGTTCAGTGATTTGTGTACAAACACATGTAACTCCAGTCTAAACATAAAGAGAGCTTCATTCTAACCAGCTTTAAAGTCAATATTCACCACCGCCACCATCATTCTTCAGCAAAGCCTCAACTCTCTTATGAACTGTATTGTGGATATTTAAATATATGTTTATAAAATGTGTGTATAGTGTATTTATAGGGTCTAAATACTGAATAATGAGCGGGAAGATAGAGCAGAAGATAGAGGAGGTCAATTTTCTGTCCACCAAACTGTTCTTCATTGTTTCAGAAAATAACCTGTTTTCGTGTCTCCTGCAGTTCTGAGCTTTCCCTTCAACATGAGGGTTGGTCAGAAATACTACGTCAGTAATGGTGTAGTGACCACGTACAACGGCGCACTGAGTCACTGCAAGGGGCTGACGGGAGCGATAGTCCTGCCGCGGAACGACCAGGAAAACCAGGCTGTTTATGACATGCTCAAGAAGATTCCCAACTCCGAGACTGTCTACCTCGGGGCTCGGGCCACGAAAGAGGGGCAGCACATTGTGGACTTACAGGGTGAGAAGATCACCTACAGCAGGTGGGAACCTGGCCAGCCGAACGACAAAAGCGAGGAGTGCACCGTCATGGGGCCCACCCATAGGTGGCATGATTATCAATGCAGCAGCCATCACCTCGTCATCTGTGAGATGTAGGAGGACCACCTTTAATGCTGGGGTGGTCCATAGTGCCAGAGAATTCGTGTAGGGTTTCGTTCCGGTTCAGAACGAACAACCTTGAAGTTTGGAATCTATGCTGTCACCATGGCAACAATTCTGCAACTTTCTATTAACTGTTGCGTGAAATAAAAGAAATATGGCACTTTGCAGGTCTTTGAATGTTTTTTTTATTCATACCGAATTTGTGCTCAGTTAAACCCCTGAAGCTCTGAAAAATAGGTACCTAAACCATCACCAGGATAACACGCCTTCAGTTCCTTTAGGGAACATAAATATACCTTAATTCCACTGCAGGTATATATAGCGGTACCTTGACTTACGAGTGTCCCAACTAACGAGTTTTTCGAGATACAAGCATCTCGGTTTTTTTGTTTTTGTTTTTTGAGTTGAAGCTAAAATTGGGTTTACATGCAGCTTCAGAGACCCACCACTAGATGGTGCAGTTAACATCTGCCCAGCGTCCCATGTCTCACCAGTGTAAGTGGTTCGCTCACAGTGGAAGCTCAGTGTTGTGTTCGCATTTGTGCAGCAGTTATTATGCAGAACTTCATTTTTCCAACCTTTTGTGTGAAGAAAGTGAGTGTGAAGGACAGTGCTGAGAAGAAGAGGAGGATGATGAGCACTGAATTAAAGAATGAAATGATCAAAAAACATGACCAAGCTGTGCGTGTGGTGGACTTGGTGAAGCAGTACAAGTGCAGCACCTTACAATCCGCTCCTCACTGAAGCAGAAGGAGTCGATAAAGACTAGAACGCCAGCCAAGGGGCGTTAAAATATCTTCTAAAAAACGAACATCTATCCAAGAACATATGGAGAAGCTGCTGATGAAGTGGTTCATTCTATTGTAGTGTTTTTGTACAATATTAGTTCATTATAAGCACATTTTTCTTATTTAAAAATGTAACAAAAACAATGCAGTGTTTTATGGGGGTTCCGGAACAGATTAATGGCATTTTTATTCATTTCAATGGGAAAACTGATCTGACATACAAGCAATTTGAGGTTTGAAATATCACACATTTACGGGGCTTTAGAGTGACATAGGTGTCCAAGCGATATTCTTGCTATAAGAACATCAGCAGCAGAGTGAAGCTCAACTTGTTCACTTTGGACCAGATCTTCTCGGATGCGGCTCTGTTCAGACAGTCTGGAGAAATCAACTTGGTGTTCAACTTGATGGTTTAAATTCTACTTTTCTGGCCAATTAGGCCTTGCCAGAGCTTGTTACCAGTGTAGCTCAAGGCTCTGTTATAGACTCTCTTTGGTTCTGCTCATTTTCACCTCCTGCTGGCAAGGAAAAATTTTAAGAAATTTCATAACCCAATGTGTGAGGTTGGACCTTCCCCCAGACACTCACATGAGGAAAAGGAGGTGACCGCTGAAGGTGTTGCGTTTGTATCCGTCGGTGTAGACCTTCCTGTTCTGTAGGAGCTGGATGTACACCTGGTCCCCCTTCTCCAGCAGGAGCGAGGCCGAGTTGCTGGCTGTGTCCTCAGTGTCCGCTCCGGGCGGGTTGTCGGACACTGTGACCACATGTTGCCCGTTCTTCATCAGATTCAGGCCGGCTGAGCGGTCGTATGCGTTGAAGACCACAAAGCTGAAGTAGTAGACTCCTTTCACCGGAGCGACGAAGATGCCTGGGAATGAAAAGCAACAAGACTTCTTTCAGCTTCACCTCCTCAAATTCAAGGAATGTTTTGGCCAAATGTCCATGTAAATAAGTACACACTCCATATAAGGAAACATTTAACGTCCTTATATTAAACCCTAAATCCCTCTTCTTTCTTCTCCATTGATTCTAAGAACAGACTCCTCACTTTACTCTGAACATCTGATTTGAATCCTCCATGATTTTTATCCTCCATCACCTTCCCAACATCCAGACCGTCTCAGACTAAATTGACACAAACACACAGAAGAGACGTCCCTCTGTGTGTCCATCGGTGCAGGACAGAGTGAAGAGGAGTGAGAGACAGGAGAGTGGACGTGGAGTTCAGGTGTGTGGAGTGTGTGTCCGTGATGGAGAACTAGTAGAGACGGTGATGAAAGGAAGGTGAAGTCTATGTGATTATTTTCAGTAGATTGTTTTTATTGAGTTGAAGT